>OX419759.1:1794742-2241934 GCA_948567375.1 Lunularia cruciata
TACTTTTTGGGTTAAGAATACTCTTGCCAAGTTCTAAAGAATCATGGAAAATATCCTAGTAGGATTGGATTTTTCTTGGTGCTATATTGATGACATTTTGATCTATAATAATATTGTGGAGGAGCATGAGAAACATTTATTGGAGGTGTTTGAGAGATTGAGGTCTCATGGACTCAAATTAAATCCTTGGAAGTCTAGATTCTTCCACAAGTAGATTTATTAATTAAGTCACACTACCTACCTTGGAGTAACTGGTATTTGGAAAATCAAGGTGGAGGCTATTGCACATATTCCTCAGCCTACGGATGTAAGTAGAAAGTGAGTATTCCTTGGGTTGGCAAACTTCTATTGCTAATATGTTAGAGAATTTAGTGTCATTGCCAAGTCCTTGAAGAAGTTGACCAAGATAACACAAGAGTAATGTTGGGAAGATAAGCAAGAGCAAGCTTTTATAGAGCTCAAGGAGAGGTTGATATCTACACTTATTCTTAGGAGACTAATCGAAGGATGACCATTCTGGGTTCACATTGATTAAAGTATGTTGGAGCTTGGAGTAATGCTCACCCAACATGATGATGAGAGGAAGGAGTTTATGGTGGCCTACGCTAGTTGTTCCAACAATTCAATGGAAGTGAAGTATAGTTATATGAGGGAAAGTGTTTGGTAGTATATGGGCAATAGCACATTTCTAATGTTACTTATTTGGTAACCCTTTCACTCTCATCATTGATCATTAACAGCTAAAGTGGTCAACAGTCAATGGAGTCTCACAAGCTTTCTAGAAAGCTTGCACAATGGACTCTAATTTTACAAGAATATGATTTCAGAATTATTCATAGACTTGAAGTGGTGAACATTGATGCACATGGATTGAGTAGAAATCCATGTCCTAGCTAGCAAGATCAAACCAAAGTACATTAACATGGTGAGATAGATGAGGAGATGGTGCCATGGTGGCAAACATCTACCTTTTTATGTATCTTTTTGGAGGCTTTGGTGGTATCTCTCTCAATGCATACAAGAAGAGTTATTGATGTCATATATCCAAAGAGTGGAAATATTGGTACCATTTAGCAAGCAAGACATTCATGATGATGTCTTAGTGATGGATTATCTTTGCATTGGTGTTATGTGTGGTGCAATTGGCACCATGGAGAGAGAACATGTTCTTCAGCAAGCCAAGCAGTTTAGATTGGAGGGTAGATGCCTTGTTTGTCTATGGGAGGATGGTAGAATGTTAGTAGTACCACTTCCATCTCAATGACCATAGTTGGTCCATCATGCTCATGAGGAGCTAGTACATTTTGGAGCAAAGCATACATATAGCTTACCCAAAAGTCATTGGTGGCATGGTATGCAAACGAATATACAATAGTTTGTTGCCAAATATGTGGTTTGTGACCAAGTTTGAGCATCATTTAATGCTCTTGTGCTACTATTACACCCATAACCTATCATGGGAATTGGGTTACCATTAGAGTTTGGATTTTTTTGGATATTATCATTACAATGAGACATCATTGATATGTTTTGGTGATTTTGCAACACTTCTCCAAGTGGATTGAGTTGGTGGCACTTCTTGAAAAGTCCAATGAAGGGATGGATTACTCATTTTTGGATCAAGTTCTTAGTCATTTTGGTACACTAGATGAGTTTTTGTTCCAAAGGGTCCCAAGGAGACTTTTTTGGCTTTATAGGGTCCAAAGGATATTGATAAGGGTACAAAGTTCTTGGGGGAGTTTCAAATGTTATGTGACAAGGCCTTAATTGATCATTATACTACCTCCCAAGATCACCTTGAGGTAGATCATAGCAGAGAGAGTGGTTCAAACAGTGAAGAGAGGATATTATAAGTAAAGTTTTGTAGAGAGGGTACTTGGCTAAGAGGCTACTCCCAAGTAGCCTCTTAGCCAGCAAGCCTCCTTAGCATCATTCTTTGGATCTTTAGTCACCTTGATTGGCCATGGGTTATCGGTTCAGCCAGCAAGCCTCCTTAGCATCATTCTTTCCTTCCTTTCTACTTTATGGACAAGATCCAAATTTATCTACAACCATTTTTCAAGATGTTACTATAGTTTTGGACTTGGATGATCCAAACAATGGGTGAGCACATGTTCTCAACATGCAAAGAACTTTTGGAGAGTGATACCAATGGCCTTTAAGAACTTGGCAATTTCTTAGCATAAGGATCCCTTATGTTATGCTACTATTCAAGGAGGAGGTTATAGACCCTTGATCCTTCAATTTCATCCACATAACTATGTATACCTATATCATATAGCACCAATGATACTTCATATTAACCCTACAATCCAACCATCTTGAGAGTGCAAAAAGTTTTACCTTCTGGAGTCCTCATGTTGGAAGGATGTAATGATGTTGTTTGGAAGGATCATGAGTGTAATTGTGTCCCATGTCACCTCCCAAACATTAATGGCACTATGGACACAAGCTTGGCACTTGAACGTGCAGGCTTGCAATGTGTGTTATGCGGCTCTTTTGGTTGAGCTGCTACTATGCTAATGTGTGATAGTTTTTCAAGAGGATGATATATGGCATGTTTGACTCCTTCCGTCATGGTGGTTCCTCAAGGATAATGGTTATGTCCTAGATGTACTTGACTTATAGCTAGCTCACTCTTCATCTGGTATAGATTGCAGACAAGCACGATAATGATGCAGCTCAATAGTACCCGTTGTTGCGGCGTTTGTTTTGTCTTGGGAGTGTGCCAGGCATCTGGCTGCTTGCGCTCTGACTGCTTGACTTGTCAATAGTTGAAGCTTTTTGTAATCAGACCCTGTCTCTACTCTTGCCCGGATGGCAATCCTTCTTGTTGGAGTAGCTTGCTACCGATGCTTCTGAACATATGCTCCTCTTTAATGGCTTCTTGAGTTGGCTTTGTTGAGGCAATCTTAATCTTCAAGCTTCATTGCTAATGTTAAAGTTCTGTTAATATTAAATTTATGTTTAATTTGCTGTGATGTATTTTCTCTAACGAGTCGTAGTCCTACGGCCAAGTTCAGATAATTGTAACCAGGTCAGTGACAGGACCTGACTATGTGGGTGGGCTGAGAGCTCTGCAAATGGAGTCCTTTCCTTGGCACTATTCACGGACTAAATATTCACATTCATCAAGGAAGTATATATCCATCATAATTCCAAGCCTTTGCAATTATAACATTTTTACGGAAAACCCAAGCAGCTTCAGACAATATAGTGACCACCTAAAGTCCTCAACTGCCAAGCATGTAAATGAAGTAAGAGAACTGAGCAAGTTCTAAAATACCCTTACAATTCTTTAACCTCCGTTCTGTCATGACTCCATCTGAGATCTTCTCCAGGTCCTTTCTCTGATTGGCAGGTTCTCATTTGTGACTTCTTCCTTTTGTCTTGTCTCAATCTCCTTCCTCTCAGAAATCTCCTCTGCAGTCACTTCCCCAACACCTTCTATTTTGACTTCACTTATGCCTTCCCTCTGTCAAGACTCAAAAAATCCTGCATAGCTATGACTCTCTTCCAAAATTCTTCCTCACCATCCTTTCGCACTTCTCACTCATTCCTGATTTTGTCCGAGGACTCTCCTTCAAAAGTCTCTCCTCTCACTCGTTCCTGAATTCTCTCCTCTGTCCTCCTCCGAAACCCAAATCCTTTTCTCTTTGATATTTTGTCCCTAATGCATGTCCTATCAAATCCCGACCTTCCACTCCAGACCTGTTCTTTTACTCTTTGAAACCCTTCCTGTCCAGACTTCTCTCTTCACTCAAATCCTTCCTTTGTGACCTTTCCTCCTGCCAAGGATTCTCTCTTTTCCCAATCTTCCTTCGTGACATCTCCCCCTGTCAAGGAATCTCTCTTTCCCAATCTTCCTTCTTGACATCTCCTCCTATCAAGGAATCTCTCTTTTCCCAATCTTCCTTCATGACATCTCCTCTTATCAAGGGATCTCTGTTCACTCAAATCCTTCCTTTGTGACCTCTCCTCCTGTCCAAACTCTCTGCCTTTTTGATCCTTTGCTCTTGTTTTTCTCAGTTCCTCCTTCAAGAATCAATGTCCTTCCAAACCCCTAAAATCCTTCTGCCCAGCCAAAACTTCCCTTCGATGCATCACTGCCCTGTCAACTCTCTCCATGCTTCATAGTCCTACACACAATTCTCTTGATGCTTCACAGTCCTGCCAATTCTCTCAATGCTTCACAGTCCTGCCAATTCTCTCAATGCATCACTCCTACGGAAGTATCCAAAAGATTTCTCTTCTTCCTGCAAACCTTTGAGGTCGCACTCTCTGGACCCAGAAGCCTTTGATGATTCATCTCTCTCTTCAGTGCTTTGTCAATTCATCCCTGGAGGCAGAGCTCCTGCAAAGCTTTTCCACTCACCCGTACTCCTGTTCATCCTCCTTTCTTGCAAGCTCCTTCAAAGGTATTCTTTTTCTTCACTGTCCATTCATCAACCCCTAATTCCTGCAAAGCATCTCACTAAACCCTTCACATTCTCTCTCGAAAGCACCGCATTATATATAAATTTTTGTTTTGTTTTCGACCCTCTCCCAGCCCAGCCCGGCACGGCTGAAGGCGCTTTGGTATCGGCTGCAGCCCGAACTCTATGGCCCAAAGGGCGCGATACTATAGGGAGATGTGCTACGAGTTTCATACACGGCTCATCCAAAAACCTTATCTTTTACATAAAATAGGGATAAAAGCTATTTTATCTACAGAAGAATTGATACCCAATGGATTATTGGAACCATATTGATGTAATGCAGCCAGATGAAGAATACTAGCACCTACTATTATAAAAGGAAGTAAGTAATGAAGGCTAAAAAACGATTTAAGGTTGCATTGTCTAGCTCTCCATTACAGAGGACCCAAGATAAAAAAAAATTTGGGTTTTGACTCAACATCTTTTTTGGTTGGCAGGCGGATCTGGTCCTTTGATAAAGCTCTGAGACTGGCTCCCCAGAGGCAATATCTGAGACTGTAGCAGATTTGGTCCGTTGATAAAGCTCAGAGACCGATCTTGAGACTCTATCTAGGATCTCATTTACAGAAGCACTCCGCGAACCAAGTTCGTGTAGTAGTGCGAGCTGCAGCAAATTTTGGAGTTCTTAGACATTCGGGACAGAGGAAACGCGACGCAACCCCATTTCACTGCCCCTGCCTGGCCCGGAAATTACATCCGGTGATTGTGATAGAGCCTTTCCAAGTCCTCTACCGTCGACTCTCAAAAGGCATAACAGGTCTTCACATTCTCTCCATTAGCTTCTCACATTCATGTTCTCTCCAAATTATAGCTTCATGTTCTCCCGAAAGTATAACTTCTTTGTCATTCTTCCGTGCTCCAGCTCTATTCTTCTCCCAAAGTCCTATCAATTCCTAAACCCCTACTCATTCTTCACAACCTGCAGACCTCTCAAAAAGCATAACACTCGTCCTTCACAGCCAGCATTTCACTCAAAGCAATTCTTCTCAGAAACAACTTAGCTCACATTCTCCCCAAACAACTCCACATTCTCTCTCGAAGCATCATTGTCACTGCCATTCTTCCCAAAGCTTCACATTCACTCTCTAAAGCCTCACACACTCTTCCCAAAGCTTCTTGTTCTCGTTCTCTCCTAACAGCTTCACATTCCTTCCCAAAAACTCTCAACTGTCAAAGACTCATCTCCAAAGGCCTTCCAAAGCATTTCCAAAACTAAAAAACTCTTTTTGCTCCGCCACTAAAATGTAACACTCTTCATCCCAATAACATAAAACAAAGTCTTGAGCTTTTGTAACCCAAAATTAATTCCCGGCTCATGCACATTAAAAGAACCCTTGAACTTCTAGCACCATAAACTATTTCCGAGCTTTACAATAATATGGAAAATATCTCCCGCAACAAAAAAAAACATAGCATAAAAAAACTCCTGAGACATATTGACGTAAAATCCAAGTTCATTACAACAAGAAGGAACGAAAAATCCTAAACCCTAAACCCAGGCCCTATCCTTCTCTGCTACAACCAACCTTTGTTTCTCTAACTCTTGCTCTCTTACCAATGCAATAGGATTTGAGTGCATTGTGTTGAGTTGCACTTCATTGAATTCTACCTTCAACTTATCAAATTTTGCCTCTAATCTCTCAATTCTTCAGTTTGACATTCTAGATCACTACCTTGCTTTGCAAAACTCTCTCACAAGTTATCCAAGCTCTTCTTCTAAAGTAGAACATCAACCCAAAGTACTTCAGCTTCCTCCTCTCCTTGGGTTAACTTCTCTTTCAACTCCAGATATGGGGCAATTACACCTATGATCTCAAAGAGTTGGGAGGAAGACACTTTGATAGGATTAACCATGACAAGTTGAAGTTGTATCATAAAGGTAAAGAGACTTTCACTCCAAGGATAAATTGAAATCTTAGTCCAGGGTAAATGTAACACTCATTGATGCATGTATGCTTTATAGAAATATTAAGTTTGATATTGTAAGTAGTGGAGAAATATTATATATATATATATATATATATATATATATATATATATATATAGATTTTAGCTAAGCTTCTACATTAGGCATGGTTATCCAGAGTTAGTCCTAGCTAAGATAAAGGTGACCCTTTTTTGGAGGAAGGGAAAAGAATGAGCACCATTATTTTGTCTTGTAGTGTATTGACTTGGTATTATTCTTAGTTATTTGACTTTGAAGAAAGAGTTGAGAGCTCTTGGGCCCACAAGCCTTGTTTTTGCAGACTTTTTTTATAGTCCAAGGATAGCCCATGTGAAGGAATTCTTGACTTAGTTGGTAAGTGAGGATAAGACCACCTACCCATGGGATTATTCTCATACACTTGGATATTCTTTAAATATTTTGAATTTATTTGACTTTTAGCCTAATAATTTGAGTTACTACTATAATTAGTAACTTTGGTGTATAGCTTTTTCATAAGTTTATAAGCTAGGGGTGAAGATGTACTCATCATATTTCATTTGCAACTAACTCTCTCTCATTGAGTTCTCTTGTGAGCAATGTCTTGAGTCTTGAAGTTTTAGCCTTGGAGGAGTGTGATGGAGTTGAGGTTCCTTGCCTTCTTAATCCATGGTGCATTACCTTAGCAGCCTTCAAAGGTTCATCCTGATTGAGAGACAGGCCGGCTCATACTAAGGCACTTATTGTGCACTCTACAAATCCTATGACTCTAACTACACATCAAGAGAATGGTCCCAACAACCAAATATTACAAACAAATCAATTTATTATACAAAGCCTTAATTGCTCAAAAAATTCATATGCATGTCATTGCACAGAGACCTTCTCCCATGATGAAGTTCTCATCATAATGAAGTGGTAATCCAATGGTTGTGTTATAACGACCACAACTTGATGGACCAAAACTGTACAATTATACGAGTATTATACACCATGATCTACTTCCTTGACCCTCCATCACCTTTACACCTCCAAATCAGCTCCTTGATGTGTTTGTTGTATTCCTCTAATTTGTGGTGGATATTGCTTAAGACACTTTCAAACTTGGCATCACCATGCTTGCACAACTTCTTTCCCAGCTTGGTCTATTGTTCAATGGAGTAAGTCTTGGGTTCTACTACATGTATCTCTGCTTGGTGACCTTAGGTCATGACAGAAAATTCCACTTGGGTCTTTAGCCTATTAACAATATCTTCCACAATTGTAAGAACTCTTATTTGTTCCTCATATAGAGTATCATGGATGGATTGCAACTCCAACTCCATCTCCATCTCTTGTCTGACTTGTACTCGGAGGATGTGAGCTCTGTCTTTGTAGTCAACCACAATCATGGACAACTCCTTGATGCAACTCTTGGTGATTTCCAAGGTGGCATCATGAGATTGGTCCTCTATGGCCTTCTCCTTCTAAAGACCATCTTTAGGACTTACTTCCTTGTGTCCCTCATATCCAACTCCTCAACATACTTCTTCTTCATCTCCTCTGCTTGCAACTTAAATCTACCCTTGATAGTTGTTAAGTTGGAGTCCAATTGGGTAATCCATTGCCTTGAGCCTGCTATCTCCTCCTCCATCTTGGACCTCTCTTGATCCTTTTCTTGCATACTATCCTCCTATGTGGTCTTGTAGTCCATAAAAGTCTTCTCTTGTTGGGTAGACATTGCCTTCATCACTGCAAGGTCTTCCTTGAAGCTCCCTAATGCCTATTAGCACAATGTCACTATCATGCTTCCAAGCCTTGTAGTTGTCAGAAAATACAATGAACTCATCTTGCTTCATTTTTAAGGAGGCTTCCCGATTTCCTAGATCAGCTTCAAGGTGACAAATCTGCGCCTCCATGAAAGGTAGGTCCTCTTCTCTTTGTGGTGCTCCACAACCATGATCATCAAACAGACTTCTTCCTTTGCTCCATGCCAACAGCTCTTGGAGACATACCATCTCTCAAGATTCTCCTTGGTCATGATGTTGTTTTTCATGCACACCATACCCTTTTATTTCCAAAAATTGGGTCTCCATGTACAAAATGTGGGTGTTGGCTTTGACCAACTCCCTCTCTACCGCTTGTTTTTCCCTTATGGCTGTTTGAATGTGAAAGTGCAAGAAATCAATCAATCTCTTGTGGTCTATCATCCTAAGCTCAATTTCTTGGTAGGCATGGAGTAGTTCTTCCAAGGTATTCAAAACTAGCCCCAACATGTAGATAACACAAGATGACAATAGAGGATAGTTGAGTGGGTACATGAATGTAGCAATAAGAAGTTTAGTGACGTATTTAGTAAGGCTAACAAAATAGAGAATAAGCCAAATTATCCTAGAATATTCTAAAAGCATCTAGGAAGCTTCTTGGGAAGCTTCTCAACTAGTTAACTTGTGCTCCAAGCAGGTAGTTTGTAGAAGCTTCTAACTAGCTTAGCTTGCATGCCAAGTAGACGACTTCTAAAAGAAAATTTCTTGAGAAGTTTCCTGGTTAACTTGGCTTGCATTCAAAGAAAGCGGCTCATGAAAGCTTCTTGAGAAGCTTCTTAAGGGCCTTGTATGCTACCTATAAATACCAAAGCCAAAGCTTATGCTAGGCATTTGGATTTTTTCCACGTTCAAATTTCTCAATGTGAACTTCCATTCTCCTATTTCTCTCTTCGGTTTCGGTTTTTTACATTGGTATAAGAGTAGGAATGGGATGGATGGAATTTATGGACCACCAAATCCACTTCCACCAAACCATTGGGATTTTCTTGTCCAAGTATTACCCAAGCATTGTTTCACACAATTCATCACCTCATACTTTGGACAGGATTTTTTGCATATGATCACCATATCTGAGGAACCCTTGGTACTTCCGGTGGTAACTTATGGAGAACAGTGGGCATGTTGTTTCTATGTGTTAATAAATTAGATAGATTAGGGGTGGCGTGATATAGCAACAACCATGGTGGAAATACCAAATGTTATCCTTGCTATGCAGCTACAAATCAAGCACCTTCCTCGATTGTTGGATGAACTAGATCTTAGACGACAAGAGCATGAAGAGAGAGTACCAATTCGAGAAGGAGGAGATCAGATCAGATTCCCTAAACCCAATTTATTTGAAGGCAAGAATCTCTTGGGTGTAGTGGAGAATTTTGTGTTTGACTATGAACATTATTTTGAAGCTACCAATCTACAAGACAAGCAAAAATAGATTTTCTTGGCTTCTAGCCAATTGGATGGAGTAGCAAAGCTATGGTGGAGATTCCGAGTGAAGTGAGCTGAACAACAAATTGTTGCATCAATCTTGACATAGGCAGAATTCAAGAGCACAATAATTAGTTGGTTCCAAGCTATAAATGCCACATGAGCTACACGGGATAAGTTGGCACAGTTGAAACAAATTGGCTTTATAAGAAGTTACATCATGTAGTTCCAAAACACCATCTTGCAAATTCTAGATATATTAGAAGGTGAAGCTCTGGATTGATTTGTGAGGTGCTTGAAAGCAAGAACCAAATTAGAGGTAACCATGCAAGAGCCATAAAACTTGGAGGAAACCATACGGTTGGCCGAACATTTTGATTCCTTGGTGGCAACAACTTGGTCTTCACCTCGACCTCCACAAAGCCTATCGATACACTACACACGAGTGGAAGAGCCAACACCAATGGAGATTGATGACATTCAACAAAGATCACTTGGCACAAAAGATGAAGAGAAACTACGACAAAATGGTGGTTATTTTTATCGTCACCAATTGGGGCATCACATTGTTGAATGCCCATTCAAGAATGGACAACCTTGACAAGTTGCCCAGGTGGAGGTTGTGGAGTTGATTAGGGAAAAAAGGAATCCTAGTAGGAGATTTTGAGCCGCCTATTGGGAACTTGATTAGCTCCAATAGGATTAAAGGCTAGACCTATGCAAGTTTGCTTCACTTGCAAGGTACAATATCTTATCGAGGTTGTATGGTTTGGTTGATTCTAGAAGTTCTGAGAATTGCATGTTTATGCAAGTAGTAAAGGAATTGGGTATTCTTATCAAGCCAGTAATTGGAAGTAGATTGATAATGGCGGATGGTAAAAAGGGTTTTGCATTCCGCACCTTGCATCCTGTTACTTTCAAGATTGGGAAGGAGTATTTGGAGTGTATGAGGTTTGTAGTGGCACCTCTACACTATGATATCATTTTTGGACTACCTTGGCTTGAACGTCATAAGGTTCAATTTGATTGGACCCGATAACAAATTCAAGTTCAACACCAAGGTAGGCATTTTTTATTAGGTTGTCTAGCATCTCTGAGTAAGACAACTAAGAATAGTCAGTCCCAATATGGGAAGTTTATTGAGAAGGTAGCCATAGAGCAAGCCTTGAAGAGAGATGAGTCCCAAATGGGAAGTTTGCCAAGAAGGCAACCATGGAAGAAGCTTGGAAGAGAGATGAGTCCCTGAAGGGAAGTTAGTTAGTGAAGCAACTATAGAGCAAGCTTTGGAGGAAGATAAGTCTGTATTCACAATGAGGATCAAGCAAATTGCACAAAAAAAATCTGAGGAGGGCCAAGAGCCTCATCAAGCAATGGTTGATCAGATAGTTTAGGAGTTTGCGGACGTGTTTTCACATGATCTACCAAAGGGATTACACTCCAATCGAGGTATACCTTTCAAGATCAAGTTATTGCCAAGGAGTACTCCAATGAGTAGACCGATCTATCGGCTCTCACCAAAGGAGTTGGAGGAGTTGCAAACAACATTTATAGAGTTGTTAGAAAAGGACCATATGACATAGTACCTCTCCTTGGGGAGCACTGGTACTATTTGTTCCAAAGAAGGATGGAGGACTTTGTTTCTATATTGATTATCATGGGCTCAATAAGCAAAATGTGAAGAATGCATATCCTCAGTCTCAGATTGATGACTTGCTTGATCAATTAAGTGGAGCATGATACTTTTCCAAGTTGGATGTTTGCAACGGCTATTGGCAAATCCCTACTAATAGAGAGGATGTGCAAAAGATTGCCTTTTGTACAAGGTATGGGTATTTCGAGTGGAGGGGTCTACCTTTTGAACTCACTAATGCTCTAGTAGTCTTCATGGATCAAATGCATCGGGTGTTGGATTGACTATTGGATTGGTCCGTGGTGGTGTTCTTGGATGATATCTTAATCTATAGCAAGACAGGGATAGAACACGTGAATCATGTACGAGAAGTCCTAAGACAACTACGACAATGGAAATTTTACTCCAAGAAGTCGAAGTGTACCTTTTGGCAGAAGGAGGTTACCTTCTTGGATCATAAGATCTCACCTGAGGGAATCAAGATGGAAGAAGAGTAAATCAAGGCCACTACTAATTGGCCTACCCCAAAGGATGCTACAGAAGTATGGGCATTCAATGGATTGGCCAGTTTTTACCAACAATTCATCCACTACTATGCTCATGTGGTTGCATCATTGACTAATCTCTTGGGAAAGAACTTGAGTTTCCAATAAACCACCAAACATGAAGAAGCATTCCAGAAGTTAAAGCATATGGTGTCTTCAAGAGCCATTTTTCAACCATATGATCCTCAACTACCTTGTGTGGTTGATTTTGATGCTTCTAACTTTGCAATTGGAGCCATGTTGCAACAAAAATTCCTAGATGGACTACATCCCATTGCCTTTGTGTCTCACTGACTAAATACAACCGAAAGAAATTACTCTGCTTGAGATCGGGAACAACTTGCAATGGTATATGCCACCAAGGTATGGAGGAATTATCTCTTGGGGAAATAAGTGATCATGCAAATTGATCACAAACCATTGTTGCACACCTTACACTTGGAACACATGAAGAGTTGACATCATCGATGGGAGGAGCAACTCCAATTGTTTGATATCGAACTTGAGTACAAACCAGGTCAGTTCCATGTCATCCTTGATGCTCTATCACAATGACCTGATTTGAAGTCTCTTCCTCTCATCACGGTGGCAATTACGATGGTGTCAATTGACCCCAAGGTCCATAATGAGTTTCAGTCAGCTCTACAACAAGATCTCTTCTTCCAAATGGTACACGGTCATCTGATAGCAGGCAACAAGGAGTATAACACATTCTCTTTCAAGGAAAACCTTCTATTCCATGAGGACTGGATCTATGTTCCAACCAAAGGTGATCTCCGACTTGTGTGCCTTCAAGAAGCCCATGATTTACCAATAACTTGTCACATGGGGATGGACAAGACCTTGGGTACCCTCCAACACCAATGGTGGTGGCCCAACATGACACAAGATGTTTGGGAGTTTTTCCAATCGTGTGAGAGTTGCAACGCAACAAGGCTAGTAGCTAGAAGCCAAGTGGACTCCTTCACCCACTTCCCATTCTAACTACTCATTGGGAACATGTGAGCTTAGATCTCATCACCTCCTTGCCCAAGACACAACAAGGTCATACAACAATTGTGGTGTTTATGGATAAGCTTAGTAAGCAAATCCATTTGGCAACAACTGTGGATATTGTGGATGCTCTAACCTTGGCGCAACTCTATTTTGATAATGTATTCAAACATCATGGGATGTCATGTGTACTCATCTCCGACCATGATCCTCGTTTCACGAGAAAGTTTTGGCAAGCACTCTTCTAGATACTTGGCACCAAGCTTGCTTTGTCCACAGCCTATCATCTACAAACTGATGGACAAAATGAACATGCAAATTACACCTTGGAAGATATACTTTGTGTCTTCATCAACATTCACCATACCAATGGGATGAATGTCTTGCAGCTACGGAGTTTGCATATAACAATTCTAAACAAGCAAGCACCAGATTCTCTCTTTTCTTTCTCAATTTTGGCCAAGATCCGCTTGTCCCATATTCTCTTCTTGCTCCTCCTCCATCTTAGGTTCCTCATACTTCAACCTTCTTGACCACCATCTTTGAATCTCTCCACAAGCCAAATCTCATCTCCTTGTTGCTTAGAATCGTCAAAAATAATATGTGGACCACCATCCTTGTGATCTCACCTTTGAAGTTGATGATAAATTTATTTTATCCTCTAGTAATATACCCCTTCCACTTGATACCCAAGTTCGTACCACTTGATACCCAAGTTCGTAAACTTGCCCCTAATTGGATAGGACCTTTTGATGTTACTCAAATTGTCTCTCTTGTTGCTTATCGACTTACCTTGCCTTGTCATATGCAAATTCATCCCGTCTTTCATATTTCCAAGTTGAAACACTTTGATACTAACCCCTTTTCTTTTTTTTCTTGAGTCCAACCTCCTCCTCCCCCATCCATATCAATGATCATGAGGAGTACAAAGTTGATCGTATCCTTGCACGTCACCACATCCAACGAGGACGTCGACAACATACGGAATACAAGGTCCTTTGGAAAGGGTATCCCCTTCATGATGCCACATGGGAACCTCTTTCTCACCTCCAGAATGCACAGACGGTCATCCAACAGTTTGAAGCTTCGTTGGCGACGAGGACGTCACCAACTAGCGGAGGTGGAATATATAACAATATGGAGTTTAGCGATGTAGTTAGTAAGGCTAACGAAGTAAAGAATAAACCAAATTAGTCTATAATATTCCAAAAGCATCTAAGAAACTTCTTGGCAAGCTTCTTGACTAGTTAACTTACATCCAAAGCAGGTAGTTTCTAGAAACTTTTAACTAACTTAACTTGCATGCCAAATAAACAATTTCAAAAAAAATAAAATTTGAGAAGCTTCTTGGTTAACTTGGCTTGCGTTCAAAAATAACGATTCAAATAAGTTTCTTGAGAAACTTATCAAAAACCTTATAAGCTACTTATAAATATCAAAGCTAAAGCTTATGCTAGACATTCACATCCAAACATCCCAAGGTGAATTTATATTCTCTTATTTCTCTTTTTGATTTTGATTTTTTACAATGAAATTCTCCACCATGTACATCAACAAACTTGGCTTGGGCCATGGCACCTTTTATGGTAGGGCAGGCATAGCTCTCCTTGTATTTAAAAATATTAATATAAAATTTAATTAAAATAAAGTTTTTCTATTAAATATAAATATTAAATTTAAATACATTATATTTTTATTAAATATATAATATTAAAAAATCAATATATTTTTTCAAAAATTACACTAATATAATAAATTTAATAAATTCATTAAATATATAATACCTGAAGTGAATATTAGATAGCTTATTCGTTCAGTTTATCGATGGTCTACATGTACCTAAATATGCATCATTTAGCGAAGGTGTCATTGGCGAAGAGGATTCCAGATTATTAATTATCTATATTTATCTACAAATCCTTGGACTCCAACTATCAACCATGTACGATCCATACTAGATTTAACCAACTATCCATCCTACTTTTTTTTCACTTTTAACAGTTCATCTTTGTCATAGTATATGCATCATTTAGCAAAAGTGTCATTGGTGAAGAGGATTCCAGATTATTAATTATCTATATTTATCTACAAATCCTTGGACTCCAACTATCGACCATGTACAATCCATACTAGATTTAACCAACTATCCATCTTACTTTTTTTTCACTTTTAACAGCTCATCTTTGTCATAGTAAATTTTTTTCAGTGACATATTCCAGTCCTCTTCTCTCGAAGCAGGGCTGCCGGTCCCATCTGCATCACCAAGTTTTTGGGGATGTACAGCAGTCGCTCATATACGGGATTCGCTCGACGATGCCTGGGGGAGTCCAGGTTTTCTGGGCTGGGAAACTTGCGCCATATGTGGTGATAAGAACGTGGCGATGCTTCAGATAAGGACTGTTCGAGACTTTCGAGCAAAAATTTCGAATAAATAAGAGAACTTACCAGGAGTAGTTAGGGGTGCACAAACGGAAACAAGTTCCATTATGTGGAACTCACCACGAAGCTTATCAATCGAAGGTTGACATGATCTACCCGGTCTGAATCCATGAGAGCTGTCTAGAAATCGTTCTTCCCATATGAGGGGTTCCGGTTCCATGCCTCTCAAATGTCCACGCCTGAAAGAAAAGGGCCCGCACAAGCTACCAAGAAGGATGGGAACCTCATCAAACCGTACAGGGAATCGGAATGAGAGAGTTGACCTATTGCATGTAAGAACTTCAGAAATCAAATGATCTACACACCACTTAAGCATTCAAAACAAAACGAATTTACCGTACCAGAAGAGACACATGCGACCGCGTACGACGGCAAGAAGAAATCAAATGATCTACACACCACTTGAGCATTCGGAAAAATATCAATTTTATGTACCAGAAGACGACACATGTGACCGTGTAGGATAACACGAAAGATGGGAAGACCTATCAATCCGTACAAGGATAAAACAAAAAGAGGTAAAATGGAGCTAAGCCTCAATTTACTGTACCTCCACAATAGTATACAACTGGAGCGTTCGGGATGGCATAAATTTCCAGTACCTTCACAGTAGTATACGACGGAATCTTTACTTGTGTCACATCCACTATAGAAGTGAACGATCCAACCATAAACACATCCTAACATGTGGTATATCCAACGAACAAAAACTTTTAGGCACAAGCCAATGCCTACATGTATATATAGAGAGATTCATATGCAGTAGTTTATAAAACACGAAAACGAGCCTAGTAGAGCATGCGGTGGTTCGGTCGGTGCCAGGCTTCAGAATTGGTGCTCGGATGACGAGTTGTTTTACTGTTCTTCCTGGGGTCAGTCTACATTTTTGGTGTTGGAGAAGTTCCTGCAGAGTTGGAGTTTGATATCATCGAGAATATCAGCAAGATAGAAGAGATACTGGTAGGTGGCAACCATCACCTCTCCTTATAATTATTATAAGGTCTGAGATGAACCTTGCTTATTTGAGAAACCTGTGCGCATGAGCTTTGCACTTCGCATCGCGGGCGTAATTAGCAAGCCTGTATTACGACTCATCCAATATACTCTTAAGTCTTTTGATTTCAAGCTCGATGCGGAAATCCTTCACGCTCTTCGGAAGGCCCGTGAATCTGCAAACAAATTTTCGTGCTGTCGTTGAAAAGATTCGTTTTCTTGCTCAGGCGTGAACTTTGTCTCATTGTGAATGGATGCGGTCTAAGTGCACGTGATAAAATATGGGAGGAATTAACCTTTGATGACTCTTGCTCTGCACTTTTACAGATTGTTCAAAGCTGAGTTGTTGGAAATTATCGAGTGAAGATGTCAACTCTTGTTGAGAGCATGGCCAGTGGTCGGACAGGTACTATTTTGAAAAAGGGTAAAAGTCACATTAAGGAAATGCTTTCATCAGTATCATCTTCGAAGGCAGATACACCAGGCAGAATTCACAACACAATCGATGACGATTTTGGGAAATTTTACACAGCCGCTCAGTGGTACGGGAAATTTCGGAATATTGTGAGAGTACAGTCTGTCAAGTATTGCGTAACAGCAATTGCCGCACGGGACCTACTCACTTCCACGGAACATGTCAATTGCTTGCGCCACCGTTCCCGCTTCATTAATCATGACTTCATAGTTATAGAATTTTTTCTGGAGCCAGTAGAGGGTGAAGACTTCTTTCTGGAGGATAAAACTAAACCCACCCTTTTCAGCATGGTTGGTGAAAAGAAAGGAGGGGACAATGCTGGAATTACGATAAGACATACGGGAAGTACAGATACCTACGCACGCAATGTCTTGATACAAACGGATTGCGATGTGCTTATCACCTTACGGTTGTTGATGTGCAATCTGGCGTCCCATGACCCAGCTTATCATATAACACAGGAAAACTGTTGGAATGCTGTGTATGCTGTGGAAGCCACCGGCTTAATCCTCAAGGAACTCCACGTTGACGGGGTCTGTGACGAAAACAACAAACAGACACTTTCAAACCACATGAAAACCTTGGAGTCCAGGAAAGAAAATGCCATTGAAAGTTTTCGCAACACAAAGAAGTAAGTCTTCCAAATTTACAGCAATGTGCGAATGGAGCTAGATGAGTTGGAACAAACGTAAGTTTTGTTTTAGGAGAAGCTCCCTCCTTCCCATGTGTTTACTATAGTTTTCTTCTTTAACAGTATACTGAACAAAGACATTAAAGGATCTATGCGATACTATTAATGCTCATGTTGCATCACAAGACTTAGCAAAGCAAATGAAGTCAAAGTATGAATATAAGAATAGCAAGAATAGCAAGAAACGAAGTTGAAGTTTGAATATCAGAATATTGGATTAAAATGCAGAGACTATAGAGAATGACTTTTAACAAGATTATGATTATTATGAACTTTGTGTCAATGTTAAGCAAGTGATGAAGTTTTAATCTTTGAAGAGGCATTTAAAATGCTCGCCCATTGAAAAGTAGAACAAAGGCATGAATATTGAGTATAACTTTTTATCAATAATAAAACATGGATACTCACAGATTCACAAAAGGGGAAGAAGACCAGCAGCTGTAAGTGTGTATTTAAAATGAAGAAGTATTTCAGTGGTAAAAATTGAGAGGTTCAATTCTAGGTTTGTAGCCAAAGGACAAACCCCAGTACAAAGTATTGAAGTTTTTGAGACTTTCTCTCCAGTGGTCAGATTTTCTACAGCAAGGTATTTAAAGGCAATGGACAGTATGAGAAATTGGGAAATACATCAAATGGATGTGAAGTGTGCTTTTCTAAAATAGAAATCTCAGGGAAGAAATATACATGCAACAATCAGAAGGACCGAGAAAGGGAAAGTAAGCAAATAGGTATTTTTAAAAATCTGTAATATATGGATTAAAACAAGCATCACAAAACTTGGTAGGAGAAATTGAATGGTTATTTAATTTTTTTGAACTTGAAACGGAATTCTTTTCGTCATGGAATTAATTTCAAGAGGTAATTAAATGATATAATTTTCATATAAATATACTCAAATATCACTCTAATCTGCTACAAATACCAAATTATGAAATAAAATTTAAATTAATGGTTTGAGATGAGTAATTTAGGGGGGGTGGGGAATATTTTGATCACAAGGGGTAGAGTTGCAAGGATTTTCTCTTTATCTCAATCCTATCATATGCGATGGAAATAATTTAAATTTTTAATATTCAAAGTAAACATCCAATGATCACCCCATTGGAGCTTCGTCTACGTAGCAGTAAAAGAATGATTTCTTCATATGAAGTTGAGAAAATGTAATGATATCAAAACCCTGTATTCATTTGGTTAAAACTCAGATATTTGATTACATGTACCAAGGTCTGATCTTGCTTATGCCCTAGGCCTGCTAAGCAGATATATGTATAATTCTTGGGGAGGTCATTGATTTGCATTAAAGAGAATTATCAGATATTTAAATATACGATGGAATTGGCATTCAATATCTGCAAACTTGGAGAATTCTTTGGTGGTGTATTCTGATGCTGAATTCGGTGGAGAACTTCAAATTATGTATTTCTATTAGTAGAGTAGCCATGACTTGGATAAGCAGGAAATACTCAATCAGTGGCATCTTTACTTGTGACGCTGGATTTATAGATTTCACCATTCAGAATTTAACCCCTGAGCTATGAGGAGTTAAGAGTGAAATCTAATGAAGGTGGAAATCAATGTCTTGATTGTCTTGCTATGATGAAACTCCATTTTATCAGTCAACTACAAAGAATATAGAAATTCAACTATAGTATTTGAAGGAAAAATTAGACCATGGAATAATATGGAAAAATAGAATACTAAGGATATGATAGCAAGTATTTTTACTAAAGCTTTATCAAAGAAAAGTATATGTGTTTTGTGTAATCGGTTAAGATTTTTATCAAAGAGTTCTCCGAGGGGATTATAGAGGAATATATTATTCCAGTGAACGCTTATCTAGAGCGAGTGAGGAATGAACACATCATGACTTGTGACCTTGTCAATAATCGTCTCAAAGAGATTAATGTGACCTTGGAAATAATCAAGTCGATGTAAGCTTACCATGGCATTCATATCTCGTATGGTTTTGCAATCTTTACATTTTGTATGGTTGCTTACCAATGAAGATCTCGGTTTGAAATCATGACCTCCAGAGATTTCATGACCATAACATTCTGCAATCAGCACAAAATGTTATGGTCATGAAGTCTCTGGAGGTCATGATTTCAAACTGAGATCTTCATTGGTAAGCATACACTTATAGGATAGTAGCAGGGCTCCTTGGGTATATCGCCAGAAGAATGAGGCAGTCTGTAAAGATTAGGCGAAGAATACGAACGGGGGAGACACGTATTGTGGCAGAAGGATCCGCCGTGATTTGCAGCACGTCAATCAGAATTTTGGTCGTCGCGGACGCTATTGCACATATGGAAAAGTATTTAGGATAAACTAAACTGGACGTAATGTGGCACCGAGTTTCCCCCCGACATGTCTGCAGCTATGGGATTTGAGGATCTGCTGGAGATGATGATGACGAAGGGGAGGATGGAGGGAAATACAGGTCACTGGACCAGGAAAGGCAAGCAGTAGCAATGTCTCGAGGGCTAAGTTTTCCTCGATATGTAGCTGAAGCCGTGGTCTGCCGGAGAGGTGGAAGACTGACCGTTCCCATTGATAATACTATCACATTGTTGCGCATGTAGCCTACTGTGATTAACGGGATGGGATCACGAACAAGGACCTCCTATTGAACACACATATACTAACCAATCCTGACACTATTTTATGAACACGTTTTAGTTGGCCACCGCAGTTTGAGTTGACTACGGTAACCAGATAGAATTTACTCAGAGCAGGAAGAACTGCTGCTGACCTCGACATCAGCATCAAGAGCAGCAAGCAAATCTGTAGAGTTCGGGTCCATGTAAATTTGATGATCATGAATGTTCAAACTAGCAAGATATAATTGAATCAGAACAGAAAGTAATAAGTGCTGCTGAACTTTGATCAGCATCAACATTGCTCTGCTGCAAGAGTAGCAAACAAATTCCGTTGACATCCACCAGGTTCATGTCCGTATGCTGACATGATAGTCTTCTGATGTTAATCAGTTTGCGGCATCTGATGCGGTTTGGCATAAGGAGCCCCATCGGTACTAGGCGGAAGGGTTACATTAGTATGAATCGTTTCGAATCAGATATGCGTACTCGGCTTCCGCACCGGATCCTATCGAGATAAGGACGAGTGCAACATGGCCATGCATTAGCATTTTGTACAATTCTTGTAGCTTCGCAGTTTCGAAGCAGATGTCTACCACCTCCGGAACATGATTAGATCAAACTTTCACAAGATTGAGGAACAGTTCCGTCTTGCATATGTAAATCAATTGGTAACTTTGCTACATGGGGCAGTTATGTCATGATCAACAGTGACAATCTTCTTGACTTACTCTGATAGTGTGAACAAAACTCTGCAAGTCACAGATCAAAATAGCCACTAAAAATTCGCAAAATTTGAAAAGTTTGCAACGACTCATATCCACTTCACTTCAATATCCCAGTATTGATGACATAAAAGCAGAGGAGTTTTATCAAGTGCCAATTGAGGAATCAAGGTAAAACACAGCAGCTAATAGTTTCCTGTGAAATTCTGATATTATAAACCTAACCTAACAATTCAATATTTACAAACAAACCCGTCACCGGGGTTCCACTGGTTCTTAGACCGCTTCTTCTTGTCCGTCCCTCTGACAAAGCAGAGTTCAAACAATCATTACAAGCTCGAGTTTTATGGCGCCTGCTCTAGTTTTATGGCGTCTGATTATGAGTGTATTCCACTTACGATCTCTGAACCTTCCACTTTTGCATTCTTTTTAGTGTGAACATCACAACAACCCCCTTCGTCGGCATTGTGGGCATTGTGGATAATGATGGGGACATTTCCCCTAGTTGCTAAGCACTTCTGACCGTAGTGACGTGGAGGGCGGTAGTGATCATGATGGAAACTTCACGAAATAACCTCCATAACCCCACAGTTCAATTTCCCGAGCCTGACAACTGAATAACAGAAGCTTACGTAATACAACAGCGCTACTCGAAAGCCGCACGACTGAATTACTTAACTACTTAACAACCATACTCAAATATCTCGTTGTCTTGAAGATGGACAAACTCGTTCAATTCCACTGGACGTTGTTGTCTCTCTTCTCTCACTCCAAACTCCACTTATATCGATGCAGGTCAATAGGAGAAGAATCAGCCGAATTGGCTGACAACCGGTGCACTTTCGGCCTGGCATGCCTGAAACTTGTTCTTTTTAAGTGCAGGTAGCAAGTGTAACTTGCCTTTCAGTAGCAAATAAAAGTGCAAGCTTACAGTGCCTTATGGGTGGTCCCATGATATCCTACACTAGACGCTCAGGCCCTTTGGCTTTTTATCTTAGTACAAATTAATTCATATTTTAATATATTTAATGAAAAAATAATCATAATTTTATAAATTGAAATTTATATATTTAAACATATTAATTATCATTTAAAAATATTATAGAAAATAAAAAATTAAGAACACCCGATTCCATTTCGAAATCGATTTGATGATGTAGTTTAGTTGATCGATATGTTCCATTTCGAGGTCGAAGTGATGATGTAGATTAGTTGGTCGATATGTCCCATTTCGTGGTCGAATTGATGATGTAGTTTAGTTGGTCGATATGTCCCATTTCGAGGTCGAATTGATGATGTAGTTTAGTTGGTCGATATGTCCCATCTCATATGTACTGATTAAAGCTAGATCTAGGTTTTATTACACAATCTGTGCACGTAGGAAGAGCCCCCACAGCTGGAGGGTCGTTCTCCTTCGTGCTCACAGATCTCGTGGCATTTCATAATAATGAATACAACTTACTGATGTATGATAGCACGTTAAGGTCACAAATAGCATGTATAACCAACGTTTCGAACGGCACATGAACGTGAACACCCCTTGTCGAATTTAAGCTTGCAGTTGACAATATCGTGTTCCTGCTAAGTATGACCAGTCTGATAGCTTGGACATGGGCCCATGATTTCAGCTTGCATATGCCGGGAATCTACTCTTCTTAAGCATGAGATCCTCCAAAATCTCTCCATGAACCCAACTAAATATTAAGTTCACTTTAATTCGACTAGTCAGATTTCAATCAGAGCAGGAAGCAGTGCTGCCGAATGTCAGGATTGACGCGCTCGCTGCAAGAGCTGAAAGCGCATATGCAGATTCAGGTTCATGTACATTTGCCGATCAGAAGTAGTATTAGTCCGACTTTTGGATAGTATTGAAAGAAAGAAGTGCTGCTGAACATTAGCGTCAACGAGCTCGCCTGCTGTAGTCACAAAGACATAGGCAAAGACATGACTTCAAGATTCTTGTGTGTGTTTGATCATGATACTCTGATGATATCAATCAGTTTACGGTCAATGCCCGTTGTCAGTGATCCGATTCGACGTAAGGATCCTGCCCCATTGGCATACACATAGCGGGACCTTACTTTAGTTTAAGGGTTCTAGAAGCAAAGATATGTACGCTGCATGCGCATCGCAACCACATCATTTGAACTTTTTGTAAGATTGAAGAATCGGTTCCGTTCTTAAATGTATATTGTTAAATCTGTTACATGAGCAAGTTACTTGATATATTGACAATGGGACGCTTCTTTGAGCTCTTGTGGCCACATCTATGGCAACAAGTTCTTTTCTTTGTCACTTGCTTTGAAGAGAACATCAATCTGCCTTGAAGGAACATCAATTCAGGCCCAAATTCCTCAAAGTTATCTATCTTCCCTGATAAAAAAATAGAGAATCAAGCAGAATTTGCGTACACCTGAGGATGTAGCTGTCTATTTCCTTTACTGCCCCACTGTTGTAACTCATAATATGCAGAAGAGTTTGTCCAAATTCAAGAACAGGGAATCAAGACTATCAGCTGCATGTTTGTTTATTTTCTTCCTGCAATCCCCACAAGGCTGTAAGGGTTTCCTTGTCTGTTTGCTTCTACTGCACTGCGATTTTCAGACTGTCTGCTCAGAATGCTGGAACAAGCTAAGCGACTACAGGCTAAAACAGCAAGAATTCGCGGAAGTCCCGAAAAGTGCACAAGTTTATGTTGAAGTTTTCCAAATGATGTATGGACAGTCTGTAAGCCCTATAGTGAAGGGTAGAATAATCAAGGTGAGAGAGAAAGGTTAGATAATGTCAAAACTGGGCAGAATAGATAATGAATTAAACCCTATAGGTATACATTCAGTCACACCCAGGGCTGCGAACCCTTCACCTAACCGGTATAGAGATGTGTGACTGGCTAGTATCAGTCTAGTGATTTGTAACTTAGCAGTTTATATGATCTGTTCTGACACTCCTCCTTAAGTGAGATGTCACCACTGATATTCTACACATTTCCTCCTATCACGTCTCTTAGCGGAAGGTGGTAGGTGTGCTTTGGCCGAGAAAGGGCCTTAGTAAGGGCATCAGCCCACATTTGGCTGCTAGGACAGAAACTAAAACTAAATGTGCCATATGCAGCAAGTTGCTTAATAAAATGATAACGCATGGCAATGTGTTTAGTTCTAGTGTGATATTTGGTCGTGTCCAATATAGTAAGTGCACTTTGATTATCACGGTAAATGTGAATGGTTGAGGTCGTCGTAATCTTGACGCTCTTCAGCCATTGACGTAGCCAAACAGCTTCAGGAGCTGTGGTAGCCATGGCCACATATTCAGCTTCAATACTTGACAAAGTTGTAGTTTTCTGATGAATGCTGCCCCAGCCGATTGCTTCACCACAAAATAAGACACAGAAACCGGAGGTTGAGCTAAACTGATCTGTTCCAATATACTACACAAATCAAATGCATGAACAAATCACGGCAAAATTGAGACGGAGAAGAAGGTGTAGAGAAGGAGCGTGATTGGCAGAAGGAGATGGCAAGCTGAGCCAGAGAGGAACAACACCTACACAACCTTGTATAGCACGCCAAAGCTCAAGTATCCAAGGCTGGAGAAGAAAAGAAGGTGATGGAGGAGAAGCATTAGGTAGAACTGTAGAAACTTTGTATGCAGTTGGCAGAATTGGTGAACCTATGCAAGGCACTCTCAGTGAGGGAGGGGTCAGATCCCTTGGGCAAAGTCACTTGGTGGTTCAAGGCGTTTCCCAACCCTGGAGCCAAGGCGGAGCTCGAGGAAGCATACTTGCACGAGTTGAAGTTGCTGGTCCAAGAGACTCTTAGGAAGAAGGCGAAGGAGGTGGACATGAATAATTTACTCATTAGACTTAGGGATAGAGCAGACTGGAAAATGATAGAAGCAGGAGATAACATTGCCTTAGATTGGACTCAGTTAAAATGAAGGTAGATAGTCTCACCACGACTCTGAGCAAGAAGATAGTAACCCAATCCGAAGTAGCTGAGATTGGAGTGCAGGTGGATTGGGCTGAGTTACCAGAGTCATTGGAGAAAGTTAGAATAGGGAAAGAGGATAGTGTTAGAATATCTATGACTTCAGTTGTAGTGCAGATTGAGGAGGAGACAACATTAGCAATAGATGTAGAACCTAAAGTAGAAGAGACACTTGTAGATAACTCAGGTGAGGAAGCTGAAGTAAAGTAGTACTTGGATCAGATCCAAGTCAGTAGCAATTACAAATGCAAAGTACTAGTTTTGTAAGTAGAGTCTCTTTGGATCTGCAACATAGGAGGAGGCAGTTGTAATAGTTAAGTAGTTTTTGTAACTTCCAAGTGATCTGACTATTTAGAGCAGTCATTCTGAATGCTTTGTATTCAGTAATCAGCAGAAGATGATAAAAGCAAAGTGCTGATGAAGCACTTGTAGTTTTGCTTAATTTTGAGTATCAGCTGAATGCCTTTGTGAGTGAATGTATGAAGAAATTTGGATTGCAAGTGAAGGAGTGTTAGATGTTGAATTTTATAACTCTGAATTCCACCCGTGTGCTTGATCCTAAGTGGAGCACATTCAAAGCAATGCCTTGACGGATTTGTAGTATTGTCAGTATCTATCATTTGTAGCTATAGACAAGAAGCTGATGCAAAATCACTTTGAAGTGAGAAGTTGTACCTTATTTGAACGAGTGGAATACAATTATGAGGTGAAGTCACTTTGAGACAAAGTAGACATCCTCGTACCAACTGAATCATCACAATTGATGGAACTTTGGACTGAAACTGAAGAAATGTGATTTTGAGGGAAACTTAGTTGCGGCAAAACCTTTGACAAGTGTTTGTTGCACTCTTATGGGTGTTGTTTTTGCACAAGAGTTTAAAGATGTAACCAAAAAAATGATTTAAGTTACCTTTACTTTGTATTTGAGCATTCTTGACATGTATCCCTGTGGGAACAAACCATTACTCACACATTACTGCAAAAGAGATATTTGCTAGATTGTCACAACTTGCTTTGGGAACTTGGGGCGAGGGTGTTTACCATGCACGCATGTAGTGCAAGAATGTATGGGAATGCGCATGACTTTAAGTCCCCACACGGTATCGGGTTTGGTTAGATACCCTAGCCTATTGATGCTAATATGACCAAGATGCCTATGCCATAAATGTGCAATTTTACCCGTGTGAGATAAATAAACATATGTCAAGGAGAAAACATTGGGTAATGTCTTGGTCATTAGTAAATAATGTACCCAGAGGAAATACCATGATATACGTATGAAATAAAATGTTGTCTTTAAGTAAAGAAGGAGGAGAGCAGATCCTGAGCTGTCATTGCTGGTAAACTCCACCACAAAATGTTGGAGGTTGAAATTTCTGTCGTCTGTTTTTTGGGTTCTGACCGACGAAATGTAGTGGCACTGGTTCTTTTTCTGTTGGACTCCTCTCTGGGAAAGAGAGACCAGGGCGCTTCCCTTTGAGGAGGAGGATTGCATAGCAGTCTCCTCTTGCAGGAGAATTGTTATGAGTGCATATGTTGTTATTGTCCCATGATTTCTCACTGTTGAAGCACACTTTTGTACTTAGGGTGCATAGAGGCCCATTAGAGTGAGCAATTCATCTTCTAGGGTGATGGTGACACCAACAGCAGTGCATTGTTCCATTATGCCTCCAAAGTTGTGCAGGTGCTGGGTGACTGAATCCTGAGGTTTCATCCTGAGATCTAAAAATTTGGAGAGCAGGTAATGTTTGTGTACTACATTTGTTAAGTAGTAGACAGTGATGAGCATATCCATTGCTTCTTTGCTGGTTTTCCTTGAAGTAATGTGGGACTTCACAGAGGGTGCACAACAATCTATGATAGCAACAAGGGCCTTTGGGTCTCTTTTCTTCCAAGCAGTGATTGTTTGCTGGTTGTTATTATTCTGGCATTTGCAGGGTCAGGAACTGGTGCAGGGCAAAGATTTGTGCTACTTACCACATCCCAGACCTCCTCTAAGGTCAATCGTCTTGCACTTCTACTTTCCAATTTACCCCGTCAGTGCTTGAGAATTTGGCCCATCCAGAAGTATTGATTACGTTTGTACTTGTCATGGAGACTGAACGTTAGAGCTCAGAAAATGTTAGAGTTTCTAGTTTTGTTGCGGCTCTCACTATTTTTCTGAGAGCAGAGTCCACAGAAAATGGGATTTCTGTGCAGAAAAGAAAAAACTTTGTGGGTGGTTTGAATACTGGCGTCCCAGTATGCTCTGCACAGCTAGAGTGTCTTCGAAAGGGAGTTTCTAAACTAAACTACTTAGATAGGCTCTGATACCATATAGTGAAATCTACAATACTCAAGGCGAGAGAGAAAGGTTAGATAAATGTTAAAACTGAGTTCTGCAAGGCAGAATAGATAATAAGTTAGACCCTAAAGGGTATACGTTGGGTCGCAGCCCTGCTGAATAGATAATGAATTAGACCCCATAGGGGTATACATTGAGTCACACCCAGGGCTACGACCCTACAGGGGTTGTGACCTTTCACCTTATCAGGTGTAGAGATGTGTAACTGGCTAATATAAGTCTAGTGACTTGTAACTTAGCAGTTTATATAATATCTCTGTTCTGACAAGCCCGGTGATTTTTGTACCGCCGAAACTGGACCTCAAATTTATTAGTTCCAGAAGTTCTGAAGTTAAAGCTGTGGATGACATGAATGTGTACATTGCTCGTACCAAAGCTGTTCTTCATTTGTTTCAGCGGATTCCTCCCGTCTTTGACTAAATTAGGCTTCGACCAGAGGGGAACTGCAGTGCGCTAGAACTGAACTAATCCAAGTGCCACAAGATCTTATGTGGAGAATCGATTCAGAGTATCAGTAGTAGCATGTGGAGTGGCATTCCAGTGGCTTACTCTGGCGATGGATCTCATGCTTATTGGAGATTCTCAAATGATATAATTATTGCTACGATTTATCGAGTTCCAGCGAAAAGGAACTGATGGCAACTTAGCACCTCCGCTGATCGGTCTCCTCAAAATAGGAGCAGATGTCAACCTCTCCTTGAGCTCTACAAAAGCTCTCTCCTGCTCATCTCCCCAACACCACTCATGTGTAAGCTTGGTCATCTTTGTCAAGGCCTTGGCAATGGCACTAAATCCTCTAACATAGCAGCGATAGAAGTTTGCCAACCCAAGGAATGCTTGCACTCTACTCACATCCGTAGGCCGAGGAATACGTGCAATAGCCTCCACCTTGGTTTGTTGGACACCAAGTCCTCCGGGGTAGATAGTGTGACCCAAATACTCAACCTACTTGTGGAAGAACCTACACTTCCCAGGATGTAGTTTGAGTCCATGAGATCTCAACCTCTCAAACACCTCCAACAACTGTCTCTCATGCTCCTCCACAGTAGTGCTATAAACCAAAATGTCATCAATATAGCACCGAGCAAAATCCAATCCAGCTAGGATCCTATCCATGACCCTCTGGAACTCAGCAGGAGCATTCTTCAACCCAAATGGTAAGAACCTCCACTGATATAACACATCCTTGCCGTGAGGATCAATAGCCCAAAATGTTGTCTTGGACTTATCCTCCTCCCTGATTGGCAACTGATGATATCCCGCTCGAAGATCCAAAGTACTGAAGACCTTTGCATGCCCAATCGCATCAAAAATCTCCTCCGGTGTAAGCATGGCATACCGATCAGCCCTGGTCTGTCGGTTGATAGGACGGTAATCTCCACACATCCGCCTATTTGTATAGTTGCCATGCATATCCTTCTTGGTTGGCATCACTATCGCTGATGCATACTCTCCATGTGAAATCTCCACCAAACCAGCCTCAAAAAGGTCACTACTTTGGCTCTGAATCAATGTCCTCTCCATATCACTATATAGATAAGGACGTCGGAAAACTGGTGTGTCGCTAGCAGCTCAATCCGTATACTAGGTCCCTTCAGAGCACCCAAATCCTTCATATTGAAGGCAAAAAAACTCATGTGACTCCTCAAGAACCTCCAAACACTCCGTCTTTCCTCTCCAGTAAGCTTGGGTCCAAGATCTGGCTCTCAAGTATCCTCTGTAACTGTAGTAGGAGTGGAAGACGTACTGATTTGCTGCTACACTGGGCCCTTGGGAGCAATAGTGTCATACTCCCGACCACTAGAGGTCCCAACCTCTATGCGAAAAACTCCCTCCACTCTGGCTGCAAGCTCCACACGTCCTCTAGCTGCATCCCATGTGGACCAAGGGTGTAATCCAAGTAGCCCACGCTCACCTGGATGGACTCCAAGTAGACCACTCTCCCTAGTAGCTACTGGATGTGTCCCAAGAATACCATGTCTACTCGGTCCATTGCCCCCAGCATGTGCCTGAATCGTCTTGATAGGCACAAGGCTCACAAGTGTCCGAGTAGTGATGCCTATCAAGCGCATCCTATGCTGCTCTGCCAAGCCAAGGCTCACAATCCAGGTCAAACAATTCAGGTCCATAGCCTGACCTAACACTTGACGCTTGGATGCCTCTGACACTACTGGAACAGCAGTAATACCGGTGCAAAAACCCATCGCCCGCTCTCTCTCATCTGCGTTGGGCTCCACCAACTGCTGTAACTGTGAGTCCCAAACAAGCCTAGGTCCTCCCTCTTGAAAAGCATGAGAGCCTGGGAAACTCATGAGTGTGAGAAATGCAGCTCTAGGTTGTCCAACTAGGTTCACCACTGCCATAGGTGACCTATCAACCACTACCACTGTCTGAGACTGACATCCAGCATCCAAGATATCATCAACAAGAATGTGGTCTAGTCGCTGAATCCCATCATAACTACGCTGTAGAACCTCTCTGGGTAAGAGGTTCGTCCACCAAAGACAAAGATGATGAGCCCGTGATCCCACTCTGGCTGCATCTAACAATACAGCAGGTCCCATCCAAGAATGGACCTGATGTGTACTCGCCACCACTCTAGTGCAAGAATCACCCATCAAAGGAACGTTCTCCAAAAGGTAAGCTGGAGAAACAGACTAATGAACCTGGAGATGTCATAGTATCTGTAACATCTCCCAAAACACACCAGAATGAGGATCTTGAAGACCCAAACCGCGGCCCGCATGTGTATGTTCCTAACATGGCCATCCAAAAATCACCAAGTGAATAGGCCCATGTCTCTCTAGGTCATGCGCCCCTAGTAAGGAAATGTCTCCTGGTAAGGCCTTCTGGTAACCTCTGACTGCTGACATCGGTAATAACTTCGGATACCGATAAGCCAAGTGTGCCACATGATGTAGAGAGACTCGCCTAGTAGTCTCATCTCTCTCTACATACAAGTACCTCTGTACTCATATACTCGCTTGTAACACCGCAGCTAGTCCGGTGCTGATCCCACCAAACAACTCCAATAGATATATCCCCTCTACTGGATACTGCCAAGCAATGAGTGTGGTATCCAGAGGTGTCAAAGCAATCACCTCTGGAGGCTCATCCTCACACTCATCCCCTGATGGTACGAAGGCTCCACTCCAAGCCTGCTGCACCAACTGATCTGCATGTTGCTGCAATGCCTCCTCTAAACTCCACAATGGAACATCCAAGGTGGATGGAACAATCCCACTCGTACTCCAAAGTCGAGTGATCTCCTCTGGTACTGGAGTATCCTTTGCATGGGCGTTCCCCTCCAACAAGTCACCAGGCCAAGTAACTGCACCGCTGAAAGCTAAAACTGATGCTGCCATGGTCCCAGACTATAGTGAGCCAAGACGGCCACTACTGAAGCGTACTGGTAGGCAACATACCCGTCCCTCACCAGACTGCCAACCAGGTCTATAAGAGGTTGTCTCCTCCCAATAGTCAATGCTGAAACCCATAGGGTATAACACTGCTCCCCCAACTAGCACATCATATGACTTAGCTATCATTGCAATAGCCTGAGCTCTCACCACCAAGCTATCAGTCGGATGACCAGGCTGAACCTGGACAACGAGCTCTCCACGTGTGATGTACTATGTCAAACCACCACCAAGAGATGTCTGGATCTGAAATGGACACCTCTCCACATCGGTCTTCCGTAACTCCAGACCGACAACTACAGCCTTCCCCAACTCCCCAACATAAGGAGCTGCGCACTAGAGTCTAACAAGACTCTTTGTGGTGTATAGACCTTCCCTGAAGGTCCCACCAAACAAAAAATCCCCCTCTGGTTATCCAATAGGACAACACCAGGTGTAAACCGCGCTCTCTCAAAGGCCGGTCTAGCTGGCAACTCCTCCAGTCTAGCCGCTGCTGCTTGCCATAAACCACTGGTCGCTAAACGGATCCCATGCTCCTCAACCAAGTCAGCTCCACTACCAACCACCTCTGCTCTAGTAGTAGGAAATGCACCATCCCTACTCTCACACAACGTGGCAGCCAACCAAAACACTTGGGCTAGTTCAACTCCCAATGTAAACATGTCACTGGCTGAAAATAAAGGATGCCGCATAATCAGCTGAGCCGCCCCCAACATCATGCTAGACTCAGTCTGTGTAGTAGCAGGTGGTTGACTAGCAAGTACTCCATCAGGTACTCCATCACCACCTACCACACCTGCACTGGGACGTCTAGGAACCATGGATGTCATCTGTAATGCCTTAGATAGCATGAAAGACTGGGGAAGTCTGACCTATCTCCCAACCTCTCCTCTCTGTAGGTCCAACTCCACTGATGCTCCTCTAGGCTCTGGAGCACGTACTGCACTCCTAGTCACTGCTGCAGATGCATCCACCTGTGCTGCTCCGCACATGAAGTCCAAAGCATCTCTATCACCAGCATATGAGGTGGAAGCATCAGCACCCAAATTTGATCTCCTCTGAGTAATAGCCATACTAGCCAATCTCTGCTCCAACTGCTCAATCCGAGTAGCCATAGCTGTGTCAGAAGTAAGGACAGGTACTCACCCCTACTAGGTGTAGATCCTCTACCACCACCTCTACCACCTCGTCCTCCATGAACTGGAGCTCCTCTACTACCTGCCATAGCAGCCCTACCACTCCGTAACTCCGGGTGTAGGTCAAAACACCGGTCACTAGTGTGACCAAATTTGTGGCAGTGCTCACACTACCTCTGTGTTGGCTGTGATGCACCAGAGGTATCAGGTCCGCTGCCCTGAGTACACTCTCTCCTATGGTGAGGTCCACCACAAGTCCAACAAGCAACACCACCACTCATTGGCTGTTGCTGACCCAAAAATGAGGGTAAGGGTCTAACTCCACTAGGCCCTCCACTCGCTCCATAGGATTTGGGCTGTCCACCCTGTCCTCGAAAACCAACTGGGCATGGTGCACTTTGCTGCACTCTAGAAGAAGTCACAACCGTGGATGAGGTCTCTCTACCAAATCCAGCTGTCACCACTCTCTCCTCCACCATGTTGAGCTCAATACGCTCAGCCAAACCAAAGACTACTGCCAAAGTGGGCGAAGTAGCCTGCAACAACATAGCATCACAAACTCTACATTGCAACTCCCTGTCCAATATCCCATACCAAAACTGGATTGCCTGGGCCTCAGTAACTCCTTGGGTGAAACTGATCAACCACCTCATGCGAGTATATGCCTTGCGTAGGCTCTCTCCAGCCTTCCACTGGAACTCTTGCAAGCTCCTTAGCTTGTCAGTCCGCACTCCCTAGTAGTTTTGCCTCAAACATAGGAAGAACTCCACCATGGGGTTAAACCCAGGTACCACATCACCTCCTGCAGCAGTACCTCCACTCGTAGTAGCACTATCTCCAGCTAGTGCACCTCCACTAGCTCCACCAACACTACTCGAGCTAGAACTCGTGGGTACAGCCGATCTACTCTTGGCCACCGAGCTTGAAGTAATGGAGATGTAGTGTGGAGACCAATATTGTCTCCATAACTCAATCTCCTCCAAATGAGCTCTCTTGAACTCATGGTAGTCATCCATTGGCGGACCCTCCAGATGCTGGAACAACCCCTTCCATGCCATGAAGGGTGTGAACAAAGTCGGGTTCCGCATCTGCTGCAGATCACACCAACTATCAAACTCCTGGATGAAGTCATCCAACTCAATGGTACCCATTGTACCAGAGTAACGCCTAGGGCCTTTGGAGGCCCCATAAATCTCGTCCATGTCCCACAACAACGGTGCGGACACACCAAGTGCACTCTCAACTGAATCAGCTCCTATGTCGAACTCCAACTCAGAGTCAATCTCCTCCCTCACTGGGACCTGAGATACAAGCTGATATTGAGCACCACTCCGAGTAAACCCATTGTGTACTGTAGGGCTAACTCCTCTGGAATCTCCAAAGAACTCCGTCGTGACCACGTAACTGCAACAGCAAACCCAAACCACCAACTGCAACCGCAAGTCGCAACCGCAAGTGCCCCACCAAGTGCCAACACCAATTAGACACCACCCACTAATGTAACTCTAACCGAGATAACTACACTAGGGGAAAGGCAACCTGTAACCTACCATCATAACACGCATTCTCACGGTCTGCAGGTCATCACTTCCTGCCTCACCGGAGAGAAACAAAGGTAGTCTGACTGGTCATCACTCCAGCCTCACCACCGAGAGCACACCAGGGCACCAACGCTTATAAATCAGGGCACCTCACACAAACATGGTGCACAAACAGGAAGCAGAGAATGGAGGGGATCCAATCACAAGAAATCTAAATGAAAACCCTCCATCTCATAACACAACACGGGACTGACTCTGCCACCATTTGGCATTTGACATAAGAGCAATTTGTATCTAAGTCCTAAGCTACCAGGATCACCAAGAATGGGATCAAACTGCCTCTCTTAGCCAAAGTTACATGTGTATAGATAACAGTGGCGCAGTCACTAGGACAACAAGTGAGGGTGGACCAGTTGGCTAGGGCACCAGTCTAGTAACAAGAGATCTAGGGGTCAAACCCTGTTGCACACAATCTAGCAAGAAAGGCAGATTTTGCCAACCAATGACCAAGATCTAGTCTAAACTAGCTAGCCTCACGCCAGCAAGTTGGCTTGCTGGCCCTTCTAGGCCTTCGTAGCCTCTCATAGCCCACAACCCTATGCCTCGAAGCCTCTAGACGCCGAAATTCAGCCAAATGAGGCCTTTCTTGTTGCCACTTCGAATCTCCTCCAAAATTGGCAAAACTTCTCCAAATCTGTGAAACTCCTCCAAACTAGCAAAACTTCTCCAAATCTGGCCAAACAGCAAAACTCCTCCAATTCTGGCCCAAAATCTGATGTAAATCTGACGTAAACCCTAAAGATGGATGTCCGCCAAATCCCCCACTAACTTTCCACTCGAGCCAAATTGACAAAACGGGTTTTTCCAAATCACAATTTCATGAGAAGAGCTTCCCAACTCCACCTTCAATTTGACTTTCTGAGCCCAACTCGCAGCAAATTGGTCCTACCTTCACCTCTTGAGCTCAAAATCACAACACTGCTCAAAAATTGCTCCTTCTTTGCTCGAAATTTGGCCAACGCTTCCGCACACCATCCGCCTAACTGCCAAATCTGCATCAACTGAACGAGCTTCTGCACACTAGGGAAACACAGAACTTGAATCGAGCTACCACGATCCACCGAGCTTGGAGATACCACCAACACTCAACATTCCTGCACCCGATTTCCCCCTGATTTCACTTCTCTGATATAATCAGATTGCTTAACACTTTCAACTCAACTCAACTCAGATCAGTACTTGATCTGTCACTCTATAAATTGCCAACAATTGGGCACTGATTACAATCAAGCCACACCCACTCAAGCATAGAGAATCCAGGTGACGCTAGCCGGCCTCTGTCCACCATAGCCAGGAACTTGAAGGCTCAACATCAGAGAAGTGAGCTCTCTGGAGCTCACTTCAAAACTATACCCCCCTGGACTCGAGCTAGCATTGGAACCCTAATGGTCCCGCTGACGGCACACTCGACGGTGCGGACGGTGCAAAGTGATGGTGGGCCCCATCGTGAAGTCAGTACCCTGAACACCAAATCAGACTGTCGGAAAGTAGTCCTTGAGAAATTACTAGAATAACTCTAACTACTATCACTGGAACTCCAGTGTCCGAGCAGCTAGATGCGGAACTACAAATGGCATGACAAAGTGGATCGGAGAACATGAATAGTTTGACTCAGAATATAATTTATCAAATTTCAGTTTGATATATCTAGTTTTGCTTTGATTATTTCAGTCAAAACTCATTTCAACTTGCTCACGGGACTAGTGTATTTTCTCTTTTAAGTCAACAATATTCTTGCTATCTAAGTATGGGTTGGAGTACATCCTATTAGTCGTGTATTAACAGCCTATTGCATGTGAATCTTGTTTTAGTCCACATATAAAGCTTCTACCAAAGGAATGGTAGAGTATCCAAAGTTCAGAAGAAGAGAATCAAACTGCATAGCTCGAGTTACATCAATCTAGCAAATTGTGGTACAATCGACCCATCAAACTCAATTGTATCACACTCTAGACCTCTCATTCGAGATACTCCACTGACGGGAGTATATAATTTTCACATTTTAATTTCCCATTGCCTTCCTTTTGCTATGCAACCCCTGTCCATAGATCTATTTTCTGTGATCCTTCTAACCTTTCTATGGCTATGAGATCTCTCTCCATATTTTTATTTGTTTCAATATTTCCGTGACCTTTTCATGGTTCGTACTTATAACGTAAAACAGTTTTAGAAAGATGGGAAAGTGAATTAAGAGAATAAAAACCTGATTACTCTTAACACATAATCTTGGTTTTAAAAATAATGCTCTAGTCATGTGTGTTAACCACACGCAGTTAGCCCCACAGATTGATTGAACTAGCCTTGCACGAAAACAATATCACCATATTAACTCTGTTGTGAGATAAAATCATTCCGATCGTCCTGTCCCTCCACGATCAAGGTTACGTTAGGGGAAAGTAATAATAGGAACAGCTCCGATTTTAGAACGTGGACCTCGAATTATTGCAAGCAGAATCCTCATTTCACGTTGCTCCCTTCAGCTGAATACAGACAGAAGAATAGGGGAGACACATTAGGGGGTTTCAAATTAGAGATCGATTTACACGGCGTAAGATTTTGTTAAAAGTTGTACGATAATGAAAGCCTCGTGAATTTTCAGTTCTTAAAATTTTCCGAGTAGATTACGGTATCTACTCCAAAGAGGATTACCATTGTCAGTTCTTAAAATTTCTCGAACGCATTACGGTCTCTATTCCAAAGAGGAGATATTAAATGAATTAACTATCAAATTGATACTGGGCCTGTGCCTGTGGGGAGGAAAATGTCGATGATAAACGCGGACAAGAGAAGGCCTTATTTAATACCTCTCCATAAACTTTTACAAAATGTCCATAAAAGTGTGTCCATAAAATTTTACGAGATGTCCATAGCCCGGGGTCACGAGAATTTACGGATTCCCGCATTTTACCTGTAATAATCCATAAATTTCTTTACGGACCCCCTAGTGCATTGGTCGTGTCAAATACCTCCTGCGTAGCGCGAAAGCTTGGGGTCCTTGCATGTGGGGAAACCTTCAAATCTTCAAGCGCTGCATGAGGAAACAAGAACTATTCCCAACATCTTCGGCCACTAGATTGCAGGTTAGGATTGTTGCGGATAACATCGTTTGTGTTCACTATTGATTTCTTATCAGAACATGGGAATTTTCTCTGCAGGGAACACTCTAACAATAAACACCAAAATCGCAGAATTTTCACTCTCCAGGGATCATGCTGCGACCGGGACTCCTAAATCTTCTCCCGAACCATCGCAAGCGCTCGAGAAGTTTAGAAACTTGTGCTATCGTGCCAGTGAGAACCTGGAGCTCCACATGCACGACAGCATAACTTTCTGAGCAATAACAGGATGCAGTTGACAGTCTGCGACCTCATAGTCCGATTGATGTTCAGCGAGCTGGAGGTTGAAGGAGCTGAATGGACTATAAATTGAGGTTGACCGCGTGTTTCCAAATCAAATCAGCCTGACTATCTATCCTAGTAGTGCATTCCAGAGCTAAGCCCTCAGACAGGAATGTCGACAAGTATCCACCATTTGACTTAGAGCATCGACGCATTTATTTGCTGAAACTCGGTGCACAAGACATTTACTATCTGACTATGGCGTTCACATCTCCTATGGTTTTGCAGGCTTTGCTTTTCGTTCTGGTTGCAGCATTTTATGCTAATCAAGTCGCTGGTGTGGATGATTTCAAACAGCGATCTTCATTCGTAAGCATGCACTTATCGGATAGCAGCAGATCTCCTTGGCTATCTTGCCAGAAGAATGCGGCAATCTGCAAAGATAAGGCGAAGAACCCCTTTGGCGGAGATACTTGTTGTGGAAAAAGAATCTGCCGTGACTTGCAGTATGATAACCAGAATTGTGGAGCTTGCGGCCGGTATTGCACATATGGAAAAGTATGCTGCAACGGTCAATGCACCAACATCAACCAAGATAAACTGAACTGCGGGAAATGTGGTACTGAGTGCCCCGCTAACAATGTCTGCACATATGGGATGTGTGGATATGCTGGAGAGGATGAGGATGAGGAGAAGAACCGAGGAAAATTCAGGCTCTTGGGCAGGAACGGTAAGAACTAGTAGCGCCGATATTGAGAGGGCTTAATCTTCCTCGACATGTAGCAGAAACAGGAGTTCTGCCGAAGAGATGGAGGACTAACTTTTTCCTGCCATTAACAATCGTAACGTGGATCACATTGTTCCACATGTTGTATGAGAGGATGGAAGCATCAACAGTTGGCAAGTTTTGGAAACACAGATGCAGACCTATTCTAACATTGTTTTGTGAACCTTAACCTCTTTCATCGTAGTTACTTTGACTAGCCAGATAGAAACGATGGTCTCGAGCGAGAAGAAGCGCTGCTGGACTCGAACACCAGCATCAGCGCTCGCCTGCAAGAGTAAACTGTAAACTTTATGTTCGTTTGCTGAGCATGAATATTCTAACTAGCCGGATAGAATTCAATTGGAGCAGGAAGAAGTGCTGCTGAACAGCGTCTAGGCACTCGCCTGGAAGAGTAGCTAGCGAGTCGGTGGACTTCCAAGGTTCAAGTACGTTTGCTGATCAGGAATACTCCTTGGATCAGTTTACGTTCATGAATTTGTTGACGATCCGATTCAACGTAAAAAGCTGTGCCCCCTTGGCATCTAGGATTGTAGATGGTGTAGACCTAAGTAGCTTACGGTTTCGAAGCAGAGATGTGTTCACTACATCCGCACCGGAACCTTTCGACATAAGGAGCAACGCCCCATTGGTATTTCGGCAGAACTGTAACATGAGTTTAAGCGGTCACGAAGCAGAGATGTGTGCACTGCATCCGCCCCAGAACGTGATTGCGTTGAACCATTGTAAGATCGAAGCTGGAGAGCCCTTCCGAGCTGGGTAGACTGCAAAAGTTCATGGTTCATCTGACCTGCTAAAGTACTGCTACCTGTCTCCCGATGGAACAGAGGGAGAAGACTTAGGAGGACCATCAGATTCATGTCACAAGGATGCCGGAATGGTCCAAACGTACCAAATATAATAATAAATTTTGAAGTTGTAACCAGCTACCTGGCTGGTGTTTCATTATGATCAATCAGTTCAGGAGATAGACCACTCGCATCTAGATCTATGCAAGGATAAAAAGAGTCCGATTTTCCCAAGATTTCGAACCATCATTCAACCGCACCTTGAATTTGGATCCAACATTCAGCGCATAGTTTATGGAAGCAACTTAGTGCCTGAAGAAAAGAAGAAAAGGCCAAGAATTCTGTGGTTCCTTCTCACCGTGAAACTACGGTAGATCATCTTGATCATGCAAAGTTCTGTAGACAGACTTACAGGTCACGCAAGGAGAAGGATACGGATAATCAATCAAGTCTCGAAGGGTCCCTCAACTCTAAATGCAATCCCTGGGTAGTACTTGGGAAGACTTGAAATGAGATCGCTCTACGTAGAGCAGATTGACATTCTCCTCTAGATTTTAGGTAATTTTAACATTTCAAGGTTAGGTGGAATATGTTTTATAGTGTGTCTCAGGTCTTGTCAACGAGAACTCTAAAGTATCATGAACTATAAACTAGCGGGAACTCTAAAGTATTAAGAATTACAAACCATAGTAATCCATGCAGCTCGCTGGCGTTTTCGTTGCTCCAGTGCAGAGACATTACTAGGGTATCTTGACCATAGCACACTGCAAAACGCACATGGTTAAATCCATAGTGGAGACTCAACTATTGCGATTCCCTGGGTGGTACTTGGGATGACTTGAAATGAGATCGATCTACGTCCTCCTCTAGACCTTATGAGATCGACGCCCTCCTTTAGACCAGTCGAGGAGATCAGACCTTATCTCTATAGTTCATTCCGTACTTTCTATGACTTATGTTGTGTCCGGAGGACACCGGTCCTACTAGTACTAGTATAGTAGGTCAGGAAAGTTTTTATCACCATGTTTGATTCATGTTCTGTAGCTAGACCATGCTTATCAGGCCACAGTCTACGGGTCCATCCGAAACTTCTAATTTCCAGTGAATTAGTATCGAACATGATATAGTACATAAGCACATCTAGAAAGAACGCGTCAAATCCATTTTTAACTGAATACGCATCTACTAGTCCAGCAAAACCCACAGCAAATCCCACCAGACAATCGGCAAGCGAAACTCATTCATCTAAGGGCCACTACAAGATATCAGCAATATCATTATCTATAAATCTTATCGATGTTGGAGGCGGGAAACTTTGACGTTAGGTATTGGGCATGGATCCGGAGGGCAACCGCAATGTGTAGAGTTGCCACTATACATTGACTTTTCCATCGACTGAACCTTCGGGAACTCAGCTGTAACAAGCTAACAGGACCCATACCGGGGCATCCGTCCTGTTAGCTTGTTACAGCTGACATTGGAAACACCAAGCCCAGTGAATTTTGCGGAGCCCATCGGGATTGTTCCAGAGAGTTGATTCCTGGAAACATCTGGGGGCTCTATCATGGTAAGCTTCGAAAGATCAAAGGGAATAGAATCGCTAAATCTGTTGTTACGAAATGTCAAGTAGCGCAATTCGTGCAGGTTGCCAAGTCGCCAGGAAAATTGCCAGTGAATTGATTTCCAGACAAATCAATGGAAGTCCTGATCAATATCACGGACTTCCGCTCCATGATCTGACCTTTAGCAAAGAATGTTAGGTCATAAAGTACTTCGCCACTTCACCAGGCCCCCTCATTATGCTGCTAGGTGATCATAAAATCCGCGCATTTGCGGTAAGTTTGCAGGTAGTGATCAATGAAATCATTCTCCGGAAGGTCTGGAACTTGAAGAGATGTCAACTCTGTGATTGAATCTGAATATGATCCCGTAATAGCATTTGAGTTCACCATTAGAACTGGCAGTGATTCTGATAGGTTCTGCAGAGCAGATGGCAAGGAGCCACTCAAGAGATTATTGCACAGGTCGAGAAGTTACAAGTCTCCGCGTTCACCCAAGGAAGTTGGGATTGGATCACTCATTCTGTTGGTTCCAACTGAAGGCCCGGAAGTGAGCTCCCTGGCCGTCCGGTACTACTGGGTGACCCGGTGATTCTGTTTCTGCGAAAGCTAATTCGCGCAAACGAGGATTGGTTGGATGGCTACGCTACCTTCCAAACAGTTGTGAGAGTTATCCAGTTCCTCGAGATGACAGAGAACACCCAATCCGCTGGAATTGTGCCAGAAAGCTTATTCTTGGCCAGAATCAATATTTTCATGGTTTCCCATCCTTCGTTTTTCCTACGCGGTCGCCTTCTTTCGAATCAATATTTTCAGCTTTTTCAGGTTACCAGAAACAACAAATCCCTCGTGAGATTTATTGCGAGACAGAGCCATCCTTAATTTGCAATTGTGCCATATTCCCAGTTCCTGCGGGATCTGTCCTGTCAAACTGTTTCCGTGCAGACAAAGCGACTTTAACTTGAAGTATTTGCCCATGGAGGCAGGAATGCTGCCTGTAAGTTCATTACAATCCAACGAGAGAAATAACAACTCTTACATGTACTGACCTAGTACTGACGGGATTACTCCTGTCAACGTACAATTCGCCACCGAGAGGAGCTGTAGCTTTGAACAGTTGCTCAAGGAGTGAGGAATGCTGCCCGTAAGCTCATTGTTCGAGAGTTCGAGCGTCTGTAACTTGAAACGTTTGCACAAGGAGTTAGGGATGCTGCCCGTATTTCTATTGAATCTCGTTACTAATCCTGTCAAATTTTCGTGACCATCTACCTCCAGCGGGACAGCTTCACCCTCCTAACTTGTTCTCGTCCAGATAGAGATCGTTTAACTTGGAGCATTTGCTCAAGGATGCCGGGATTTCACCCGGGAGTTCCTGATTCCATTCAACTTGTCAACTCCCCAATATTGCATAGTTCTGGAGGTATCTCTCTTGTCAAACTATTTGTAGCTCAGATAAGGGGTATGTAATTTGAAACAATTTACCAAGGAAACAGGAATGTTTACGTTGATGTCACTCCATTCCAAACCCAAACTTGTCAACTCTCCAAGTCACCTACGGGATTATCCTATCAAATTGGTGCCGCTTAGATCAAGGGTATGGAGTTTTGTACAATCACCCAAAAACCTGGTATGCTGCCAGTGACATAATTGATCCCATATCCAGTCTTGTCCGTTCTTTCAGATCACCAAAAGTCTTGCCAGCTCTTCCAAACACCAAACCAAACACCAAAGGTGTCTGTCCTTTAAGAAGTTGTGAGAGAAACAAAGGGTCAAAGATAAGTATGAGAAATAGCTCAAAGATTCGGAGGTAATTATGATTATGTTCGGTAAATTACCAATCTAGCTGAATAATTTTCCCCTCTAAACGGGAAAATTATTCAAGTACTAATTTTAATCGCGAGAGCATATCAGAGGACTAGATAGTGAACTATTTTCTAGTCCTATACCTACAGTCTTTAAACTCTTATTTATAATTCAAGTTAAACATTGTTCATTATAAAGTAAAAATTTATATTAGAAAACTTAAGGATTTTCTAGACATACGGTCACTTTTTATTTATAGTCCAAAATATTTGATATTGGTTATATATGTGGAGTTTGGATAGATTATTTTTCTCTTGAGTGTCATATGTTCATTGATGAATTAGAGGGATTGACACACAGTTCGTTACCTTTCTTATGGCTTACAATATAACTCGGTTGTTCTTATGGAATTATAGATTAAATTCTTCTCATTGTGAAAAAATATATATACATCGATAAACTAGAAGTTGTGGCAAGCATAACCTTTGATTTATGGCTCAGAATATTTAGTATTAGTTTTTACTGATACTTTTATATTAATATAAAAATATATTAATATAATTTTATCTTATTAAATAGTACAGTTATGCACTACAGATTTCTTTCTATATTACATACATTCCTTTGCATTAATTTATTTTAATTTATTTTCGAATTTTCATTATTAAGTGATGAGAAGCTTTTTTTCTTCAATTTACACTTATTACCCCTTGTAACTTGTGCACAGAAAGACTTCTTTTAAATGAACCCAAGGTAAAGTGCCCCTAAGAGGCATATTTACCTCCTATGTTTTATCCTTGTACAGCTTGATAGGATCTTCCCATCCTTCTTGTTATACTATGCAGTTGCCTTTCATATGATAGTCACTCTCCCTTATATAAGTAGTAATCACTACTACTTATCATCATTCCTCCCACAAATTGATGATAAATGCAACCAACACACTAGTCAAAGATTTCACCCTTAGCTCTTGACTAATTATGTCTAACTTCATTTACAAGCTATACTTCATCTAAAAATTTGACCTAACTTCATCAACAAGTTAGTTTTTACTTTATCTAAAAGTCCATACTTAATTTCACTAACAAGCTATTCTTAACTTCTCCTAGAAATCTATGTTTAACTTTACTCACAAGTTTTCTCCAACTACTTTCCTAGCCAATACTTTCCTAGCCAATACCCTAGACTAGATGAACAGTAAAATTTGGTTTTGACTAAACAAAGATAGTCACAAGAACTATCATTCGAAACCTTCTCTCATCTAGTTGAGTTGCCAATTTGATACTAAATAAGCTTAGAAATTCCTCATCATAAGTAGATAAAAGAATGTTGGGAACTTTCAAGTTGGATTTTTCAGTTGTTGTCCTTTAGTAAGTATAAAATCAAATTTTGTTATTTACATTCCTTGTTTCTTAATCTAATTTCTGAGTGTTAGTTCCTTTAGCTATTAGAAAAGTTTCTAAAGACCCAAGCATCTTTAGCTCTTGTTTCATACTAAACTATTGGATCAATAATTTATAAGACCTGCCTTGTCATCATTGACATATAATACAGTTTCCATTATCTTTGCAATCCAAAACCTTCTTCACTGAAAAGATAAGGACTAAACATACAAAACCTTCTAAATTTTTTGGCATCGTTTTCTTAACTGGAGAAGTGTTAGTATACGTAACGACTTATATTTTCCACGGATGAGTTCTGGAAGTTTCAGAAATTTGATATATGGAATATTCTTTATTTATCCTTTGATCCTATTAGTGATATAATAATCATTGAAATGTGAATTTATGGAATATAAATTTTCGTTCTTCAAATTAACCAAAAATGTGGAATTAGCAAGGAAAGTTTGGAGCCATCAACATAATCCTCGAATATTGCTCAGTATCAAGTTTTCCATGAGTAATATTGATTAACTGTAAATTTGAAGAGATAAAATGGTTAATATCCCTAATCTCCCTCAAGATTTGGAACTTTTAGCAAAAGGAGAAGAAATTTAAGTATGGATTATAGCACTTTACTTTTTAAATTTCTCTTTTTATTCCTTGTTGCACATTTCTTCAAGAACTCATTAATTTTCTATGCATTCTTTGCTTCAACTTTGTGTTCCTTTATTAATATAATGATTGAATCCACCAAATTCTCTTTTTTTAGCTCAAAATGGGACACTCCTAAGCCAAAGGATCAAGATAGTTATTGGGTTTATGTAAGGGACCTGATAGCAGAGTTAGTTCTATGGACTATAAGAAGGACTGGATGTTTACATCCAGTCTTTCTTACAGTCCATTATTTATCATGTTTCGTTTTGCAACCTGATGTAAACATCAGGTTGCAAAACAAAACATGATAATCATTTCATGCAGACTTCCAATTTGAAGATAAATAGTCTGTTTGAAAAAATCTCATCTTAAAAGCTTGATTTTCAGATTAATAATAATAATAATAATTAAAAAATTTACAAAATAACTTTATGATGAAGATAAATCAAAATTCTTTCTTGATGTTCAATGGAAGTTGGGATATAGAAACCTCTATATCCTAGATCAAGTATGCCAAATAAACTGTCAAATTTTATGAGTTTCAAGTTTACTATACTTTGAAATGATCGTGTATTATGTGCTTATTATGTTTGCACCATTACATGTTATTTTATGCTTACATAATGCTCTAAATTCACACACACATATATATATATATATATATATATATATATATATATATATATATATATATATATGATCTTATAGATATTATCTTACACTCCAATTGAACTATACATAGTAAGTATTATATGGCCACAATATAAACCACATTAACATTCTACTTTGTATGATAAAATGCTTCAAACTGTCCTAATGTGTACTAAAATTTGGTGTACATTAGCATGTCAATACTTAAGTATATGTAATGATCAATATGATGGAGAAATTTTTATGCATGCTGCAATCAATATCAATCATGCTGCAATATGTAGATATAATACACATAGGGAGTGATGTAGCGTTTTGCAGAAGTAATGAAGCTAAGGGTTATTAAGACCATTTTTTTTTATTGATGGCAAATCATAGGCATTATTATAATAAGGAAATAACAAACAACTTAATGAATCTTCTATGTATTTAATAATGTGGCTAAGGAATTATGTATAGTTAAAGTCAGCATGGTTAGCTAATGGATATTGTTAGATTAAAGCATTTTAAACAACTGGTTCTTTTACTATCCTTGAGATTTAGAGTAGCATTATCGGGAGATCTAGATTAGCACCTAATCCTAGTCAGACATGTCTATTTGTGTTGACTAGACGTCCTACGTTTTGAGTCTGTTGGCTCCTAAAGTTCTGCATTTCAGGTTCGAAGATGAGGTTTTGTAATCTATTCTATTCCGTGAACCTCGATGTATTGAGGTTGAACTCTCTCTATTTCTCTCTGTCTAGTACATTTCACATGGTATCAAAGTTGATTTAGAAGACTTTACAGTTTGTTATTCAATTCCTAATTGTCTTAGATTTATAGGAGCATAGGAGGGTACGCGTTTCTATTCTCTGAACATCTGTTGACTGCGTTTTCTGGAGAGAAATTCTCCAAATTCGAATATGCTGAGCCAAGCTCTTGAACCCAAAACTGGGAAATTCCTGTAGCAATCTCAGGAGATAAGATCTTCTGTTGAAATTACTTGGTGAACAATCTTAACTTAAAAAAGGATAATAAATAATTTAAACATTGCAAGTAGAGCAACCTGCAAAACTGCATCCCGCTGATTAGTTACACAAACCCAACTCATCAATCTGACTCAATTTAAGTTTTGCAAGGTGACTCCTAGTGACCCATATTTTAGATTCAAATAATCTAGAATGATTAAATGAGGAGTGCCAAATTTACCCAACCCATCGTCGGGACAAACTCATATAATTTTAGAGTTGAAGACTTGATTGAATATTTTGATAATATTGTTTTGTATCTCAATTTGGAAAATTCTATCCAGATATTTCATCTCAAAAACCACAACTTTACTTGACTTCTAGTACTTGATGAAAAACTATACTATTTATTCAACTTGAAGGATCCCCTCCTTAGAGTCAGTAAAAAGTTTCAAGGTCTCAAGACTTACCTCATGAATAACTTTGTTTTATTCAGCATTCTACAGAAATTACTATGTTGAAGGTCAAAGATATACCAAAATTTAACATATTATTTCATTTGGAAATTACAAATGAGCCTTTTTCTCCAAGCTACAGGGCTCATGGGATAGTCGATGGTACTCAACCCTATCCCACTCAGCTTGTTGTTGCTCTTGCACATGCTGGTCAACTAGCTGCTACGGTTCCGACGTTGCCATTGACAAGTCCTGGTAGCATTGTTGATTGGAATACCAGTAATGCTTTCGCATTATCTTTTATAGTGAACCAATTGGATGACGGTCATCATGTGAGTTCTTCATAGATGGCTTCTGAAGCTTGGACTATTTCTGAGCAATTATATGAAACTCAAGATGCTATTAGGAGAATGTACTTGCAAGATGAACTTCAGAAGAAAGGTGACATTGTTACTAACCACGTTCATCAGTTTAGAACAGTTTAGAACAATTTGGTTAACTAACTATCTTCTGCAGGAGTACAATTATTGGATGAAAATCAAATGCTTGCTATGATGCACAGCATGTCAAACAGTTTCCGTAATCTTCTAATTTCATTGCGAGGTCAACAAAATTTAGCCTTCAAAAGTTAATAACATATCTTCTTCAGGAGGAGAAAATGTTAAAGACTTAGATATCTAAGACACCACTGCATTATATGCTTCTAAGCAATTTCCTCCGAGAAACAAGTCTAATGCATGGAATTGGAAGAATTTGAACTTCTACAAAGGCAAAAATGGCTCATTTGGTGCTTCAATTCTTTCCCATCTTCATCAGGACCTTCTAAAGCTAATCAGCAAAATCCCAACAAGAAGATGAAGTGCTTTTAATGTCATCTTACTGGAGATCACCTCATGGACTGCAAAAAGAAAATTGTTGAGGAACATGCAGCAAATTCACAACGATCAAAAGCTCAAGCACATTCTTCCATTTCTTGATATGATATACTTGCTTATAATTTGATATCTTCTACAAGCCAAGATAAGTTTTGGTATCTTGTTTTGGGAGCCACTCATAACATGGGTCTCTCAAAAGATAATTTTTACTACTTATCAATTTTATGCCACACCTGAAAAAGTCTATCTTGGTGATAACTCTACCCAAGATATTGTGGTTCAGGTCAAGTGACTATTTGCCTTCACAAATGTGATTAAAAAATTCTGAAGGACATTTTTCACATCCTAGGTCTAAGGAGAAATTCTTTTCTCCATCAAAAAATTGGATATTGTGGCAGAATCTACATTCATGACCAAACAACATTGTATTTTGCATGATAGTAAAGACAATTTAATTGTTAAATTGCGCTTTGACAAAAGACTTATATAAACTTTGCTTTACAATCTTCCCTTCCCAGATCAACACTTGTCCTATTGGGCATTATCCCTCTGAATGATGGCACTGTCATGTGGGTTGCATAAGCACCAATTGACTTCATCAACTTTTCTTGAAGGACATGGTTGCAGACATTTCACCATCAAGAATCAATTCTCCCATTGTCTTGCTTGTTTATATAGCAAGAAATCCCAACAACCCTTCTCCATTGAAACTGCCAATCAAACCAAGGAATTACTTGGTCTTGCTCATTCAGATATGTGTGGTCCAATATATCCTCCTACGTATTTGGGTTAGAGATAATTCATATTATTTATTGATGATTTTTCTCAATATTTTTTTTTACCTCATGCAAGATAAATAAGAGGCCTAGCCCATTTTACACAATATTCACTTAGTGTTGAAACACATCATTTTCCCTCAAAGATCAAGATGTTGCAATGTGAAAATGTGGAGAATACAAGAGTGTTGCTTTTAATGATTATTCTAGAGGCATAAAGCAACAATTGTTGGTACCTTACACTCCCCAGCATGATGGAGTGTCAGAATACAAAAATCAAATACTAATCAATGCAATTCTATGCATGTTATATGAGTCAAATTTATCAAAGACTTATTGGGGAGAAGCGGTTATCACAGCAAACTATGTCTAGAACCACAGCCACACCAAAGCATTATCTCCCAAAAATACCCCCTATATATTATGGTATAAACATAAGCCTTCTTTGAAACACTTACAAGTGTTTTACAAATCTTTGGCTTTGCTCATATTAATGATAATCTACGCTCTAAAATTCATTTTCAAAAAATAACATGTATTTTCTTGGGTTAGAATGAAGAAAGTAAACGATACCGCTTGAAATGCAAGAGTGATAATAGAATTATCATCTCATAAGATGTTGTCATTCTAGAGGACCAAATTAGGACAGATCAATTATTGTCATCCGAAAATCCCATGAAGATGAAGGTCTCACTCTCAGATCTGATCCTCTCTTCTTTGGAGCATCTCCTCATCCTATTGTCCTTTTACCTCCTTCCCTAATATTACCTATTTCAGTCGGAGTTGCCCCGAGTATTTGCCCTTTAGTGGGAGTTTCCTCATTTTTGTAAATACTCCGCTAGTGCCTGTCCAACCTACCCTCCTATTTCTCTGCTCGCCAACTCTTCTTGTTGATTCGCAGAAATAACAAGGTGCGTGCTATGTTGGAGCCCTCTTCTCTTTAAGAGGTTACTCTATCTCCATCCTCTCCTAAGAGTGGATGACCTCCTCTTTATTATCAAAGGAGACCAAGACCCCATTTTTCTGTTTCCAACCCCCTCTACTCCTCCACATATGCCCAGACATAGTTCTTGAGTTTCCAAGGCTATTGAGAAATATGACAATGTGGTGAAAGCTAAAAAATCAAAGGTAAAAGATAGGCATGTCTATCTACTTTACCATCCTTTGCCGAGCATTCTACTTATAATGCAGTTATTTCAAGACCTAATGCTCTAAATTGGAAGCTGTCATTCAAACTGAGCTACAACACATGGCTACAGTGCAAGCCTAGACTAGACTTTGGTTCCGTTATCTGCTGGCTAGACTACCATTGGTTGTCAATGGGCTTTCAAGATCAAACCCATTGTTGATGGTAAATAAAAGAACATAAAGCTTGTCTAGTGGCTAAGGGATACTCAAATTCTAGATATTGATTATATCAAGACCTTCTCTTTGACTATGAAATTTCAATCTTTATGGATATTATTTGCATTGGCTGTAAACTTTGATCTAGATCTGCATCAAGTGGATGTTGTTGTTACTTTTCTCTATGGAAAACTCTATGAGAAAATTAACATAACTCTCCCTAAAAGCTTACCCATTTTTAATCCTGCTATTTTTTGTCTACTTAAATGATCCATTTATGGTATGAAGCAATCTACGCGTATGTGAAATGAGAGACTACACTATGCTTTACTAGATATTGGTTTTATCATCTCTATAAGTGACAATAATATATATGTTCTTTGCAAGGATTTTTCTATGCTTATATCAACATTATATGTTGATGACTTAATGTTGGCTACCTCAAGCCTTTCATTACTCCATACAGTTAAGAGTTTACTTAGTCGGGAGTTTAAAATGATGGATTTGGGTGAAGCTTATCATATCCTTGGTATGCATCTTCCACAAGATTAAAAAACAAGGATGACTGAAGATCAACCAAACTAGTTATATTTGTAACAAGCTTAAAAAATTCAATTTGTTCAATTGTAAATCTGTTTTGACTTTTTCTGCTCATTGCATGTCTCTCCATCTTGATCAGTCACTATCTACCCCAACTGAAATAGATAATATGAAGATTATTCCATATCACAATGTTGTTGGCAGTCTAATGTGTGCAATGATCTAGTCCTTGCCTAATATTTCCTACTCTATTAGTATTGTTTCTGAGTACTGTGAGCCAGCCTGTCTCTCACTCAATATGAACCTCTAATGGCTATTATGGTAGCGCACCATGGACTAAAAAGGCAAGGAACCCCAAATCCATCATACTCCTCCAAGGCTAACACTCCAAGACTCAAAACATTGTTCACTATAGAACTCAATGAGAGAGATAGTTGCAAATGAAAGGATGGTGAATATCTACTCACCCCTTGTTTATATACTTGTGAAATTGTTACACACTAAAGTTACTATTTATCACAATAACTCAAGTTACTAGGCTAAAAGTCAAATAAAGTCAAAAAGTATAAAGGAGTATCCATCCATGTGCGCATATTCCTCTAAGCATGTGATCTTATCTTGACCCAACCACTGAGTCAAGGATTCCTTTACATGGGCTATCCTTGGACTATAGAAGAATCCAAAACAACAAGGCTTGCGGGTTCAAGAGTTCTCAACTCTTTCTTCAAATCCAAACACCTAAGAATAATACCAAGTCAACACACTAGAATCCAAAATATTGGTGCTCATCTTTTCCACTTCCTCTAAAGTAAGGTTCCCACTATCTTAGCTATGACTAACTTTAGCTAATCATGACTAATGTAGAACTATCCTTTATCTCTATATAAATAATATCTCTCAAGTATTTATAATACCAAGCTAAATATCACAGTATACCACACATGCACAAATGGGTGTTACAATACATGTCTAATCCTAGGCCTACACATTACATAGCCGTTAAATGAATTTTCTGCTATCTGCAAGGGACTCTACAATTATCCCTTGAGTATTCTTGCTCAAAATCCCCTTTGATTTACAAGGATTTTCAGATTTAGCATATGCTTACAATGTGGATACTCAAAAGCCTATTGGTGCACCTTGCTTCCTCCTTGCAAGAGGAGCAGTAAGTTGAGCAAGTAAGAAGTAGAAGTCCGCTGCTTTATCAAGTATTGAAGCTAAATATATGGCTTTAACCAAAGCCAACATGGAAGCAATATGGATAAGATGACTACTTTCAAGCATTGGTTATCCTTAGAAGTCAACCAGTATTTTTTGTGATAACAAGAGTGGAATAGGTATTGCTTCCATTAGCAAGAATCATGATAGACTAAACATATGGATATTAAATATCATTTTATTAAGGATCAGCTAATCAATGGATAAATCAGTATAAGCTATTTACCTACTGAAGATATGTGTGTTGATGTATTGACAAAAGGTTTACCTAAAGACCTCATCATAACATATTGCTATGTTAGGAGTAGAATGATACTAAAATTTGTAATTGAGTAGGAGAGTTAGATTATAGCATCTTAAACAATTGGTTATTTTACTATCCTTGAGATTTAGAGTAGCATGATCAGGCCATCTAAACGACCACCTAATCCTAGTTAGACATGTCTATTTTGTTGAATAGACTTCTTGCATTTTGAGTATGTTGGCTCCTAAAGGTTCTGTATTTCAGGTTCCACGACAAGAGTTTGTAATCTATTGTATCCTGTGAGCTTCAATGTATCAAGGTTGAACTCTCTTTATCTTCTCTATGTCTAGTATTTTTCATAAATTTAATCTATTTAGTATGAATATCTTTTTATAGGTATGTATCATTTGGTTATCTAGAAGTGTTATTGGATTTTTATACTTTATTCCAATGCCACATAAACTATTTGCTATTTCATCAAATTAAGAAGAGAAAAGGCGTACAAGGTCGAGACAAGGTCGAGACAAAAGGTGCTAAGCCCAATAGTATAGATATGAGGAATCTGCAATACTCACCTAAGTTTTATCAAACTTACATGTATACAAACTTCAAATCCAAAATAAATATAACCTCAAAATCACTCAAAGGCTGTTAATTTTTCATAAGAGTATTGAAATATAGTAAGTGGCATGAAATGAAGACATATGAATAGTTCTTGGCCTTCATAACTGGTAATGTAGAGCCCAATAAAGAAGGAGAGGATAGGCATTGGACGAAGAGTCTAAGAAAGAGAGAGGATAAGAGGATGAGGAAGGAAAAGATATATATTTAGTTCCTTAATGAATGCTATCTACGCATAGAATAGACAATTTAGGATATACCGGAAGATAAATCTAATGTCATGAAAAAGGATGCTTATACTTCCAAATTCGTTTTCATAATATGTAGCATCTCTCTTTATTTTGTGGTTAATTTGTTAGATAGTATATTGATAACCTAATGTAATGAACTATTCAAAAAAATTTCATTACCCTTGATAGGTGGTATTAATAAAAAAAATTTAGATTGTTTTATATAGTAATAAAATATAAGTAAGACATATTGGTTACCTTGTTCTCTTTTAGTTATGATTATGATCATTATAAATTTCTTGACAAGTTGGTCCAAATAAAAACTCTCTAGTGATATAAACCTTAGTTGTTTTTTTTCTTTATCGTACATTGCTACCAATACAAAAGGGTCAAAAGGGATATTTTACAACCAGAACCTTGTTTAAATGTCTAAATATATCAATCGATGGTATTATAAAGGGGATCACGTCCAGCGACCCTTCAAGGTCTTTGGACTCATGTTGTCCCATGGTCAAAAATCAGTATAGATCAAGTTAACGTAAAAACTCCGGGAAATTAAATATCTACTTCTGTCTTTTCATTGATCGTGGGAGGGGCTGCGGGAGGAGGTGCGGGCGAGTGTGGAGACGGGAGAAGAGAGGGAGAGACCTGAGACAATTTTGATAAATTCTGAGTGCTCTCTAGCATGTAGCCTTCAAGTGAATATACGATTCTCTTTGTTTTTCAATTTCGGTTCCATTGGCACCTAGATTGAAGACTATGGAGAATGGAGTAGAAAGTTATGAAGTTTTTTAGCTTTTTTAGGGTTGAGAGTGATCATTATACATTGAGAGTGATGGGTTGTGAATTTTCATTTCTAATCTCTGGGTTTTCATGATTAAGTTCCATGGGAATTTAATTTGAAAATTTTGGAGATGGAAATTGAAAGTTATGAGAGTTTATAGATTTTAGGGTTTAGAGAGATTGTTTTCTTATGTGAGTTGGGATGTGAGAGGTTGTGGTTTTGCAGATATGGGGAGATATGGAGAGGAGTATCATGTGTTACTATCACTATTCTTGTGCTAGCCATGGCTACGCCTTCCCATGTGAGGTCGCCTAGAGCGGGTCGGGATACACCATGCCCGGTGTGTCACCGACGCTTTACTTCACAAGGGGTAAAGACCCATGTGGGAAGGATGCACAAGGACTATGATTGGACCACTTGGGATGCCCACGTGAGACGAGCGACCACATCGATAGCAGTGACACTCGGGATTACACACGCTTCTTCTATACCTTCGTTGATCGTTCCAGGGATACCGATCGAGTCGTGGGAGTGGTTAGCTTCTCAGGCGGGTTGCATTTTGGGGTTATTTGAGACTAGTTTTCCATGTCCACGTCTATTCCATAGGCTACTCCGCACACTCCATGATGAGGCTAGACAGGCTTTTTGCCTACCACTGGATCATTTGGCACGTGATCCCTTGGACGAGTTAGCGTGGTTCCTATTTCTCCTACTCCCTCGATGGTGTCTTCGTTATGCTAGAGGGGGACGTGCGGGGCATAGAGAGGTGGCGGCTAGATTTCATCAATTCCGAGCGGGGGATTGGGTAGCCCTTCAGGAGGAGTCTGTTAGGGCTACACGATTTAGGAGACAGACATCGCCACAAGATACCACAGATTCTACTCGATTACGACGATGTAGGACATTGGGTCAGGCGGGAGAGTTTAGTAGAGCAGCATGAGCGCTACACCGTTTGTCTATAACGAGTCCTACTGATGAGACCATCTCTTCCCTACGCTCATTGCATCCTATAGCAGTAGAGGGACTACCACTAGAGGTCTTAGATTATCAGCCTGAGCAGCCTTTATGTCTTGATAGGTCGCTATTTGCACAAGCATTGTGCACTACCCCTTGCCTTTCCTCAAGAGGCTTGTCAGGGATGGTTTATGAGCACCTTAGAGATTGCTTCTAGGCAGATGATCCTTCTAGTGGTTTTACCGAGTTGTTTCAGCTGGCTGCAGCAGTAGCGAGAGGAGATATTCCTATGTCTGTTAGTCGGGTCTTAGGTGCTAGTCGACTTCTCGCGATCAAGAAGGACACGGGAGGCATTAGACCGATTGCTATTGGAGAGATCTTTTTGCGTTTGGTCAGTCGTACCATTGTCCTTCAGCATCGTTCTCACTTTTGACAACACCTTAGTCCACATCAGTTTGGAGTAGCTACACCTGGAGGATGTGAGGCTATATCTAGAGGCATTAGAGCACTCCTAGATATCCATCCGGAGTGGGTCGTCCTACAGGTGGATGTTGAGAACGCTTTTAATAGCGTCTCACGTGCATCCATCTTTAGAGAGCTTAGGGAGGCTGGTGGATCCTTGGCAAGTCTCATTCCTTTTGTGCGGTCTTTTTATGGCTCTCCTGCTTCCCTTTACTACCAGCATGGTGGTTCACAAGAGGGAGTCACCGTCTTGGAGTCAGCTGTTGGTACACGTCAGGGAGATCCTTTGGGGGGGGGGGGCCTTATTTGCCATGGCTCACTTTAGAGCTCTTCTGTCTACTACTTTGGCCATGCCAGGTTGTGTATTTCCCTCCTTGGCAGATGATACACACATGTAGGCCATGTAGATCAGATTAGGCAGGCCTTTGACTACTTGACTACCGAGCTACATCTAGTAGGCTTGAGAGTCAAGGTGTCAAAGTGTAGGGCATGGTCCCCTTTAGGTATCCCTCCCCACCTTGAGCTTCCAGAGGGGTGTATCACATCCAGAGGGGTGTATCACATCCACAGAGGGACTTCGTGTTCTTGGAGTTCCAATAGGATCGGAGGATTTTGTCACACGCTTCTTGGACGCTGCCCTTGCAGAGGATGTTCTCCATGTGGATGACCTTCCATTACTAGGAGATCCGCATGTGGCATTTGGTATACTCTCTTCCAGTATTGCTCGTCGACCATCCTACCTCATCTATACAGTTTTCCCCTCACTGTCCTTCCTATCACGTCTGAGAGCATTTGATAGGAGGATTATGGGAGTCTTTGGTGATATTATTGGACCAGGGACTTTTGAGTGTGTGACAGGGGATTTGGCACGTAGACAGACGGCTCTACCGATCTCATGTGGTGGGGTTGGCTTGCTTTCTATGGAAAAGATGGCACCTATAGCGTTTTTGGGTAGTTGTGCTCTCTTGGCACCCCTACTTGCCTCTCGTTTTGTGGTTGCTGATAGGCCGGTTTTGGAGACTTATGTGACAGAGGTGGAGGGAGGATCCTTTTCTCTCCATGTGTTATTGCAGCAAATGAGAGATAGTCTATCTCCACGAGCACGAGAGGGTTTTCCACCGTTTGCTTCACTATCGTCAAATTGGACTAGAGGTCTACAGTCTTCCTTGATGGAGCGACAGTGTGAGCATACGCTACATTCTCTCTTAGTTGACTCGTCCATTCCTCAGGCTACTAGAGCATGTCTACGCTCTTGCTCCGGCAAGGGTGCATGCTCGTGGATCCTAGCTCAACCATGCATTAGGGCTTTCCGATTTGCACCGGCTACTTTCTCTACAACGATGAGGTTTTGCCTAGGTTTGGTCCACCCATCTGCATCTTCACTACTCACTTGTGAGTGTGGTTCTACACTAGATGCAGCAGCGGTCCACATGACACGATGTCCTTTTGGAGGATAGAGGATAGCTACCCATGATGCCATTAGAGACATAGTGTTTGCTATGGCACGAGAGAGTGGATACTTGGCTTGGAAGGAGCGTTCGTATGCATTGCAGACGACACGTGTTAGGGCAGACTTATACTTGGTCCGAGATGATCAGGTGACAGTAGCGGATGTCGTGGTCATAGACACTACGCGAGATACAATCTCGGAGGGAGTGATTACCCATCCCCCTGGATGGGCAGCGAGTGCAGCAGCAGGTCGCAAGGTCTCCAAGTTTAGGGGCATGCAGCGAGGTCACCTCTTTGTTCCTCTAGCCTTGGAGTTATATGGAGCGATGGACACGGCATTTGACACATTTGTCAGGGAGTGCACGAGAGCTTATCATGTTAGGCGTCAGGGGGTACCACTCTCACTCTCATACTTTGTAGCTTACTTTAGACAGCGTGTGTCCATTGCTCTACAGAGGGCAGTGGCTGGTGCAATCCATAGGAGAGCAATCACATTAGGTGATGTTTCTTCGGATGCTCCAGTTGTGTGTAGACCGTACGACTTGCATAGCTCGGATATCTTAGGTGCGGTAGGGCAGATTTCTCATACAGACTCTATTGGGGCTTAGCCCCATGTTACCTTTTTTGTCTCTCCTTTGTACGGCTTGATGGGGTCTTCCCATCCTTCATTTTTCCTACGCGGTCGCCTTTTTTCCTTTACTTCTGTCTTTTCATGTGTATGAACTCATGTTGCTTCGTGAAGATAGAGAACTGAATGACATTGAAATCAACACTAACTGTCCACTGGTTTGTGATCGAAAGTGTTTTTTTCTCTTAATGCTTTTCTGCAACTTAATATCATGGAAATATGTAAGGCTTTCTTAACTTGCCTTTTATCTCTGCTTTCTTTACGTTTCGGGAGAGTAAATAACTTCCTCTTTATATCATATATCTAACTTTATCTTAACCTCATCTAATCTTATCTAACCTATCTAATCATATCTAACTTTATCTTCCTTCGTGTTTTCCACGCGGTCGCCCTTTAACTTCTTAACACGTCTTTTTGGAGATTTCCTCCGAATTAATCTAACTTTATCTTAACACTTCATCGTATGCTTTCTTAACTTATCGGCTTCTCGCTTTCCTTTTCAACCTCACAAGAGTAGACATTTCCAGCAGAAGGGCCGTCGAGGATACTCGTCTTAGTTATTAGCCAATGATTGTGGTCACAATTAAGAAAACAAAGAGAAGAAAGTAAATAGGGTATGGTGTGTAGCAGAAAATCTGAATGGTACTTGAAAAGAGTAACTTCTTTGGATATCCTTCAAATCTTCATAATCATCTATGCAAAGATTTAATTAAATATTTTCAAAATTTTTAAATTCTCAAGGATAGAATATACAATCAGGTTTTTTATATTCTTGGAACTATATGGAGCTATAAATATATATTTTCATAGATTCAAAAAATGAAAGTGTAAGATGTATATTAGTACATAATTTCTATATAATATTATGTTTAGTATATTCATCATGGCATGTGCACTCAAGCAATATGATATCCGTATGCTTCAAAGATAATTACCAACTTTGTAGGTTATAAAATACGGATCTTTGATCATAACATATATCTATATAACACTTTTCAGGTAGTATCCTAATAAAAATCTATCTATTAATATGATATCCATACACTTAAAAGATAATTGCTAATTTTTTGGTTAAAATATATATATACAAAAAAATTTAGTTATAGTTTAATTAAAAATATAATTTTATTGTAAAAATTATAGGATATATCTTATTTTCAGGCACAATAGTGTTCTACAAATTACACAATACAATAATAGTGTTTCTACAAATCATGGAGATTATTCTTTGACGTAATACACAGTAGTCAATACATATTATCGTGTGCTTCAAAAGATGAGCTGCCACGATTATAGAAAAAAATAAAATAAAGCGGAAAAAATGCTCTTCAAACACTCATAAAAATAAATTATGATTCCTAGTTTACTGAAAAAGTTATCAATCTACACATCAAGTTTAATTACCAAATTACCAATTGATATTTATCAAATATCTCTTTAAGAAGCACCATCAATGAAAATATCAATTTGAGATAAGTATTGGAGCTTTAACTATAGTTCAGACAACACAATATATAATATTTATAGGAATATTTATATGTCTAGAATTTTAACCTGAAAAAAATAAAATAACATGACATATTTTTATTTTATACAGATGTGTTATTTGAATCTTTATTTCTCATATCACTCATCTAATATAGATTCATGCTAACATCAAACAATTATAGACTATATTAAAAGTTTCACACTCTCAATAATTACTCTACAACTTGATAATATAAATTCTATATTTGTATTATAATATGAAATAAATACATTTAAAGGTTAGAGAATGATATATTAGTCTAAGAGAAGATATTTTAATAAATTAAGAAGTTGTAAATAAAAGTTTTAATTCTTGATTTTTTGAAGATAAAATGTTTTAGATATTAAATTATATGATGCATGATGCAAGCCAAACTGAGATTTTAATAAGTTAATTGCTTATCAAAGAAAAATACTCATGTAGCATACACTGGAGTAAAATCTATACAAGAGTATACTTGTTTTCTATTGTTCAGTAAAAATTGCATCTTTTGATTTAATCTTACAGATTTTAATATAAATAAAGATATTATAATTCCCTATTAAAAATATCCCTTAAGTATAAAAATTATGATTTAAATTTTTCATTTAGAAGTAAAATGATATTACATCACACAAGGTACATGAATGTAAATTTGTTCAGATTAAACTCGAATGAAATTTATTTGCTAAACAACAATTATTATTCTACAAAATTCTTATTAAGAGTGTAGATGGTAAAGTACCAAAGATCTCTAATGCAAGGTTAATACATGAAGTCAAAATTTTATAATGTTGAAATATCTGTAAATAATGAAATATTTTGTAGTGATTTGACTTGAAATATTTATGCTACAGAATTAAATGCTATCATTTATTCACTAGATTAAGATAGTTAAAATCAGTTGTAGATAATGACTTAAGGACATATTCTCATTAGAATAATTATAATCTACTCCATTTTTTAATAATGGTTTTTACAGTAAATATAACATCCCATGGTTAGTTTAAATACACTTTGGGATTTATGAGATTAAATGTAATTCCATAGACTAAATTAATAAATATATAATAAATATTTTTATGGTAAAAGAGATTCAAAAATGAAAAATTATATGGTTAGTTTGAAATAGAAAGAAAATCTCCAAGAGATTCGCTTGGATAAATCCTCAACACACTTGGGCCCATGCATTGCACATGGAGTCAACTAGTGTGAAAAATGTTGGAGAAATATTTTCCTTTAGAATTTGTAATGATGAAATCTTGTAACTTTCTTTGTAAGCTATGCACTTATTATAATTATTACATAAATTATTTCACTACAGTAAACTTCTAAGTACAACTATTTGTTATAACTTTTGTTTTCATAGAATAACAAAGTTTATTGCAATCATCTTTGGCTAATTTCTTTTTGATTTCTCCTTATTGGGAGATGATATAGATTTAATATCTCTCCTTAATTGTAAATAGAATACACCTACCAAATTCTATCAATCTATTTAGTTAATTACAAGATTTCTTGCCCTTATAAAATTTAGTGAGATATTTTAAATCTCATACATTCATTCACAAATATAGCCCTTCATGTGTTCAATAGGGGTTTCATATATACTTTTGACTGATGTCTACAGGATAAATAACAAACTTTGCAACTATTTTTAGTGAACTCTATAAGGAGATGAGGTGTTAATAAATGAATGCTTTGTAAATTATTATACATTATATCACATGCAATTTGCATTCATTTATAAAAATCAGATGCTATATTTTGGATGTTGAGTACTTCCATCATCTTACGGCAACCAAGAAATTAATTGGAGGTCAAGGAATTTTACTCCAAAAGAGCAATTTTTTTTTTAGCAAAAACCAAATTTGTTTTAGCAATGTAGGCTCACATTTGGATGCAAAATCAACTTGCACTATCAAGCGACTACCCGCGGCAATGAATGTCTACCAATGGCAACCAATGCCAACAAGCGTCTACGAGCACCAATGAGCTTTGAGCTTCGAGCACCATCTAGCGGCTATGGGCAGCTACAAGCAGCAATAGGTGGCTACGAGCAACAACGAGCAACGACAAGCAATGATGAACAAAATCTTATTTAATCCTAAATTAATATTTTATTAATACATTATCGAGCGGCTAGCAATGGCTACAAGCACCATCGAGCGACTACAAACAGCAACAAGCAAAATCTCATTTAATTCTAAATTAACACATTACACTGAGAGGTAACCAGTCTAGACCATATTCACCCTAAACCAGACACTTTATTTACCCTCATATGTAATTAATGTATTACGGTGACAATGGAATACTCCATATTTCTTATTTTCTACGAACCACCTCTTCTGGAGTTTATTAATAATAAAGAACTTGGACAGGACTTCATTGTGTAACTCTTTCTTCCTCCCACCCGCACTCGTACCACTTTAGTCAACACATTGTAATAATCTGTATGAAAATATAAAGAACTTCATAAAACTATTTCTAAAACTCTCTAATAGGAACAAGTCTCGCTGCCGCGTGCATGATGCATGCTGCAGTCAAAACCTGGTCAACATCCAGTCCCCAGAGATAGTTCTCCCATCCCTATCTGTCATCAAAACCTGGTCAACATCCAGTCCACGGAGATAGTTCTCCCATCCCATCCCTTTCTGTCATCTTTGTCCGCATGACAGTTCCATCTCTTGGGACAATTTTGTCCGTTATTCTCCTATCTCTTACGAAAGACAGTTCTATCCATAGTACGTCGTCCCCATCTCCGTTCATCATTTTTGTGCACAAAGTCAGATTGTTTTGTCATAGTCGATGACGATTGTGTTATAAGGGTAAAAGGATGGGAAGACCCCATCAAGCCGTACAAGGGAGAGACAAAAAAGGTAACATGGGGCTAAGCCCCAATAGAGTCTGTATGAGAAATCTGCCCTACCGCACCTAAGATATCCAAGCTATGCAAGTTGTACGGTCTACACACAACTGGAGCATCCAAAGAAACATCACCTAATGTGATTGCTCTCCTATGGATTGCACCAGCCACTGCCCTCTGTAGAGCAATGGACACACGCTGTCTAAAGTAAGCTACAAAGTTTGAGGGTAAAAAGGGTAGCATACGTGACGATGAAAATTATCAAACAGAAAAACAGTAGGCGAAAGAAACTTGAGATACCAAAGTGGAGTTGGAAAAGTAAAGAAATCTAATTAGCTATGTTTACAGTAAAAGGGCACCGGATACAAGAGAGATGAAAGACTCATAAAGCAATACAGAATAACTCAAGAGGAAAAATGGGTTCAAGCCACATAATCTATTTCTACATGTTCAAAGCAATATTTACTAAAAATTCATGTAAAGGACTTTCTTTTGGTAAATACAAAAAGGACAATAAAAGTATATTATGCCTATTCTTAAGGTTTAGGATATTAGCCAATCTTTTCCCTAAACACAAAGTAAAGTTATAAAGAAATATAATAACCTACAATTTTATATGGATAAATTTCATTTATTCATATAAAATTCATATTCAGTTTGGAACAATCTTATTTGTGCTTGGTTTGAATTTACAAGTAAGATCAACAAAGATGATGCATACCTCTCACAGACATCTTGTATTGTTTTAGGTGATTATTGTTATCATATTTTCACGTTTGATCTCAAGAATATATATATTGGTATATGAGAGTAGAAGTTGTTCCCAGAACGGCTTCTGCTTGAGTTATCCAGAACTCATGAAGTGCACATATCCAATAAACAACATGTACTTGAATAGGAAAGGCGACCGCGTAGGAAAAATGAAAGATGGGAAGACCCCATCAAGCCGTACAAGGGAGAGACAAAAAAGGTAACATGGGGCTAAGCCACAATAGAGTCACACATTGAATCACAATGCTAGAGTAGTATTAAAGCTATAATGTAAAATGCATCAAAAGTAACTTGCAGCAAAGGCATAAGTGCAAGAAATTGAGAATACCGTACTGCCAATGAACAGTAAAGAACGTGAAATGGAGAGCAGCAATGCCAACATGAGCATGGGATAGAAAGCTTGATGTAAGAATTTGCCAGTAAAAAATGAAATCGAGAGCAGCAATGCAACCGATAGCAAGAGGCATAGGAAACGTGCTGTTTGTTGTAAGAGCCCAACAAGATGCAATGCTTGGATGAAGCAAGAGGAATAGGGAACTTGCTGTAAGAGCACACCAGGATGCAGTACGTGGATGAAGAAGATGAAGAAGATGAAGAACGTGGGATGGAGTTGGGGAGGAACACATTAAACACTAGAGGTCGAGGCAGGAAGCAGTCAAAAATCAAAGGGGAAAGGACTAGGGAGTGAAATAGTAGGGGAATGGAGGAGTGGAACAAAACAAGAATTCTCAAAGGATGTGGCTGCAGAAACGGGTCTAAATGTAAGAGTGTAACTAGAGCAAAGCGTAAGAGGACAAGATATATAAAGTATATCACACAGAACGCTATGGACATTGGAGTCCAAAGATGCTAAACAACTAAAGAAAGAAGAAGGCGGCCATAGTAAGCCTCCACGATAACACCAACAATTTCATCAGTGCCTCATGCAATGCCAAAGTAGCTAAACAATTATCAATACTCCTTGTCCCTAGATTATGCATGAAAACTCATGAGTGCCAAGGCAAACTTGGTTGCTTCCAACAATGCCGCTTGAAGTAATAAACAACCATCTTCACCATTGCTACACAAAATAATAAACCGTTAGGGGAAGGTTACAAAATGGAAAGCTACAGAAATGAACAAATGGAGCTTAAACTCCCAAAAGAGAAAAAATCAAACGAATGCAGAATGTAGGCATGAACGAAATAGTGAACAAGAGAAAGAAGAAAATAAGATTAAAAGTAGGCAAGTATGAGTGATTCAAGACATCCCTAGAAAATGCCTGCAAGGACAAAGTCTATTAGGGTTAGCAGCAAGTAAAACCAGAGAGCCAACCACAAAGAACCCAGGAGGAGTTAGTAAGAAAACAAAGGAATGAGCCAAGTTAGAAGAGTGTCAAGCGGAGAGTTAGAGAGCAGAGAATAAGGCAGAACGGACATGCATGAAAAGTTGGAACTAACAAGGGAGCATGCACTATGAGCCAAGCAAGAACTATAAACTAAACGAGCAGAAAGCAAAGGAGAGAGAAGAGGGTTTCTGAGGGAAGGATGGCCTCAGGTGCTCAGAGAGGCCTCTGGAACTATGAAGGAAGGGAGAGCCATAAGGCAAGATGGTGCCACATGTCGGCCAAACAACATCAGGGGTATTCAGTTTGTGTGAGCAGTTGAAAGGCTCAAAACATAGATGTTGTGAAGACTAACTCCAGGAGGAATGCACTATTACTCAGTAGATTGGATAGAGTATACCAAGACTAACTCCAGGAGGGAGGGATGCACTATAACTCAATAGGCTGGATAGAGTATACCGCTACATATCATAGTAGCTATGCTACTTATTACTCTACTTGTAATATCAATGTGTCTTGATCAACGGGAGAGAACAAATATACCAAAATGCAAAGTAATGTAAGGAATGTAAGAAGCAAGTTGTAATTGAAGACCTACGACTCAAAAATAAACCATTATGGGGGAATTGAAAATAATAGACTATTTAGAACACATACAAGGGAACCATGAAGCAAAACAACATATGTGAGTTGGGACAAAAGGGAAGAGAGTGGATAGTCGCTTATCTGAGAATGATCGATGCATCAAACATGAGACATGTATATGAGAATGGAAATTGTTCCGACAAGTGACTAAATAAACAATCAAGAATAAGTCCTTATCACCAATACTGTAAACAAGCCTCAAGAATATATATATGAACTTATGAATATTTATCCTCTCATAAATATTTTGCATTGTTTTAGGTAATTATTTTTATCATATTTTTGTTTTAGGTGATTATTGTTATCATATTTTCATGTTTAATTTTAAGAATATATATAAATATATAATATATATATATATATATATATATATATATATATATATATATATATATATGAAATCAAACATAAAAAATAATCACTTAAAACGATAATATAATAAAAATAATTACCTAAAACAATATAAAATATCAAACATAAAAAATAATCACTTAAAACAATAATATAATAACAATAATTACCTAAAACAATATAAAATATTTTTGAAAAGAGAGATATTCATAAATTCATATATATATATATATATATATATATATATATATATATATATATATATATATATATATATATATATATATATATATATATATATATATATATATATATATATATATATATATAGACACCCTAATAGTTGAATGATTATAATTTTACATGATGTCAAGCTCCAAGACAAAATGACAATTATCGATCTAACCCTTAAGGAGAGTCGACCTTGTGTAGAGAGCTACTGAAAGTTACTCCCCACAGGAATTAAAAAACCCGCCAACTTAGAGCTCAGCTAAACCTCTTCTATTTCGATAGCGGTACATTCGGACCTGAACGTTTCATTCAGGTTAAGGTATCCCCATGACTGTTCAGAGGGAGTTCTACCACAACTAACATGAACCTAACCCATGACTGTTCATAAGACTTTTACCATAGTTACCATGAGGGGAGAATAACTTTATAGAACAGAAAAGCCTTAGGGTTTTGGTGCTAGCTTGACTCTAGGGTATCGACTGCAACGCCAGCCCTTTCTCATTTCCAACGAAGAAGCCGAGCAGTGCGGTGTGCATCTTAACAATCCCGTCGCCAAACGGTCCACTTTCGCGACGTCCGCCCCTTCTCATTTTCAACGAAGAACCGAGCAGTGGGTGTGCACCTTAGGAATCCCGTCGCCTACCTGTCCACTTCCGACTCGCATCTGTAGGCATGGTATGTCGCTGGACTAAATGTGTGCTCTTTTTATACTAGGTCGTAATGGATTGTCCGTGAGCAGTTGTAGTGATGGAATGTCCAACCTCCACACTGAATTGTGTATTTTTTTTCAGACCAAGAGAACAAAGAAAGCCGGAATCGTCGGCAAGTACGGTGCGAATCTTCTTCGTCTCTGTTGCATTTCATCGTGCAAGTGAACAACCGTCGAATAGCAATTGATAAACTTTTAGGTTTAAAGTATGACTTGCGTTCTGACGAGTGTCCTTTCGTTGCAGGCACTCGATATGGTGCCAGTTTGAGGAAGCAGATCAAGAAGATGGAAGTCAGTCAGCACTCCAAATATTTCTGTGAATTTTGCGGAAAGGTGAGCTTCCTGGAAAGGTCTTTTTGTGTTTTGCAAGCGTGTGTTTGGAAGATCAACCTATTGTAATTTTGTGATCTGGACTGCAGTTTGCTGTCAAGCGCACAGCGGTGGGTATCTGGGAGTGCAAGGATTGTGGAAAGGTGAAAGCTGGAGGAGCTTACACTTTGAAGTGAGTATAAAAACACCTAATCCTTAGTGATTCATGTTTAAAATTGAGTTGTGTTTGACTGTTGATGTCATTTAGCTGTGTTAGTAACGTTTTATTTGGTCGTTTCAGCACGGCATCCGCGGTGACAGTGCGGAGCACAATCAGGAGGCTCCGTGAACAAACAGAGAATTAGTAGAATTATTAACAGTGTATAATTCTGTTCGGTTCAAGTATTTTCGAGAATTTCGATAGCAAAGGACAGTGGGAAACGACATTGTTTTCAGAGCTTTCCAGTACGAGCAAAAATCCTTAGATAGCTTTGCTAAGCAGTGATCAGTTATGGAATTAGATGGATTATGAGCAACACCGTTTTCTTATCTTCTTGTCCTGGTTATTTTAGTTCAATTTACTACCGTACTCCTTACCCAATAGTGATCGGCAGGGTTTGAAACCTCTATACTATCAGGGGACCGATATCACGCAATGCATTCAAATTTAAGGCGCACCATTGGCCCTTAGTGCCAAACCACATGGTCTTTGCATTGAACGACGTCGACATTTTGGGTTCTACTAAAGAATTTAATATGTTTTGATGTGGAAATAACGGCGAGAGAAGCCCATGATGTGCGAAATCCATGTTGGGGTCTCTCTGGATTTCCCTGTATCGAGACCTTCTTGTAGTGACGAGACTTGTATGAGTTTTGACCTGTGTAAACCCTATCACGCAGTATTACGCTGGATGACACTGAGGAACTTCACTCCACCCAAATACAATCTATCAAAATTAAAACGAAGATGTGTCCTACCAAGGAAAATCCATGTATAGTGAGGCACTATGTCTTCAATCCATCAGAATTAAATCGGAGTGGCCCAAGAAACATAGAGATATACAGAGATGTAGTGATTCACTATGCCTTCGATGTCCTCACTATCTCTCCAATCCTTCGCACCTGTACTGAACCCTTCACGGCTGTCTACCTTGATTCCCACTTCCTCACCTGACTTACAGCGGGGTTGTCCAGCAATATCCAATGAGGGAATACATCAACAGTTAACAGGATCCTGGTCATAACGTGGGCTACAGCTCTTTAGGCATCTGCATGAACTGTGCGGAGGAGTGATAAGCATTTCTACGACAACCTTTATCAGCATTTCTGTGGTAGAAGAGAGAAATGCAACTTCCATAAGTTAACCCGTTGAAGTGGAGCATCAAATTCCGAATTTAGGTTTGCAAACGTGGCATGTGCAGATGAAAAGCTCCACGAGAATTCTACCGAAGGTGACAAATTGGTCCAGAAAACTTCTCGACAACGTTACGGAACAACAGGTGTGTAACGTTCTGTGGAGTTTCCTGGACAGGAAATGCACATAGGTAACTGAGTCGGCCAACAAGGTCCACGTCAACAGATGTCCATGCCTTCAGTTGGCTTAGGTGGCAGTTCACGTAGACTGCAACTGACCGGGGACTCAGGAGGACTTACAATGAAGGAGCTCGTTTCCGACTGCAGAGATTTCTTTCCTCATCTCTCACCATCGAAGACAGAGAGCCCGAGAATTGGAAGTGGGGTTGCTCAGCGATGGCGCTCCGGTGTGGTCGCCGAATGTTGTTACTTTCATCGACGCGAGGGCTTTGCGACATTCGCGTTTGTCGCTGGTACAACTTCCACACCAGAATTCTTCGATTGGTTCACTCTTCCGCGAGCACCTCCTCTGCCGCGACTAAATCTGATATTCCATTCGTTGCGCTTGCCCCGCTGGAGAGGCTTCGCGCTAGGCAGCTGCCAGGGCACCACGAAAGGAGAAGGAAGGTCCAGCTAAAGTGATCCCCCAACACCCCAGGTACAGTCGTTTGAGAAACTTGGGCTAAGTGACGAGCTTATGTCGGCAGTGAATGAGCTGGGAGTCTGAGGTGCAGAGTCGAAGCCTACTGAGGTGCAGAGTTTGGGATCTTCGGCGGTTGTCAATCGGGAAAGTGTAGTATTGGCCTCACATACCGGTTCTGGGAAGACTCTTGCGTACATGCTACCGATTGTCCAGCTACGAGTTTGTGCGTTGTTTTCTACAATTTGTCTCTGGACCCGGCCCTTGGCCCATGTCATTTCCTTCCTGAGTGGAATCGTGATATTGAGCCTAAATATTCTTCAGAATTAAAGTTGTTAGTTCTTCTCCTGGATGCGATGGTGGAGCCCTATTAAGTTGATGAAATGCCCGTTCTGCTTTTTATATCTCGGGGTTATGTATGTTCAGTGTGATTCTCTTCATTCTGATACTAAATGAACAGGCATCTCGCAATCTTGGTTTCCTCTACGCCCATTTCATTTCCAGTTCGAATTTACGAGTAGGAGGTCAAAAGGTGGTACGTTAAGATTTAGACACATTTTTTGGTAAACATATAACATATAACATATAACCTCACATAATTTAACATAATTCTTAATCGAAAGGTGGTTCTGGTTATACTGGACTATCCTGATTAATCGTTATACGAAGGTCAGCTGTCAAGATCAGATGCTGGCCACTTCCCTCAAGGGCTTTCAAGCGTTTACCTACGTTGGAAGCTGATTAGAAGCTTTTGTTGTTACAGGGCTTAAGAAGAGATAAAACAGAGTCTGGCAAAGCAACTAGGGCTCGGGGGCCCACGAGCCGTAGTTCTCTTTCCTACAAGGGAGCTTGCAGGGCAGGTAAAGTACCAGCTTCATCAGCTTGTGACACACTGCCGCGGAAACATGAAGTTGACCCTTACTTGTACTTGCAGAGTTTATATGTATGGCATGAGTGAGTGGAAGATGTCAACTCGCAAAACAAGGCTGTCCAGGTATTCCATGTTGCTAAGTCTCTGTGTCATCATGCTCACATTCGAGCCGCTATGATCGGTGGGGGATCAAAGATGAAGCCTCAGATGGACATATTGAACTCTCCTGTAGATATGGTCGGGATATCAAGTATGTGGTGAGCCCTTTTACCTTGATTGTGGTCTTTCCTAAAATCCCCTTTTAATCTATTATTTGTTTTGATTTTTGCTTAGCTACGTACAAAGACATATTTTGTTTCGACATGACGTTCAAGTGACTCCACTGTCTTCAAGGTCGTGAACTTCGGAGAGATGACTTTTCTCCTTTGATCTGTAGGGATATTTAACGGGCATTTGACACCCGGCATTGCACGCTGTGGATGAAGCGGATACTATGTTCGATCGTGGTTTTGGACCGGAAGTTCGCAAGTTTTTAGGTGCTTACTCAACCGCTCGTCACAGCCCGGTGGCTCCGGGTACCAGATGGTCCTAGTTACAGCGATTATCACCAAGGTTGTCCTCCTTAGTGATCAGTGCCCAGAATGGGTACATAAGCCTGAACCTTCAATGGCTGCTTGTTGTATTTTGTATGTGTCCTAATACCTTGTTTTTGATCTCATCAGGCAGTCCAGAAGCTTCTCGATGAAGAAGTTCCCGGTCGTAGACATATCCACGCATCTACGCTTCAGTTTCGACAGCCTGTCATGATTTTCTGAAACTCTCAGGCACAGAGAACAAGTTGGAGGCCCTTCAGCAGGTACTATATATATATCTTCTTCGGACATTCGAATTGTAGCTCTTTTCGAGGGGCAAGTTAGTCGATGCTTATTATGTGGTTGTTTGCATTTACATTTGCGTGTATACTCGAACGCAGGTCTTGGAACCTAGTCTTGCCAAGGGGAACCGAGTGATGGTTTTCTGGAACACACTTAAACTCCTGTCGTGCGATTGAGCATTATCTGAGAGAAAATGGTATCCAGACGGTCATCAATCATGGAGAGATTCCAGCTGAAGAGAGGAGAATATCTACACAAAACATACAGATCTTGGACTACCCTATCTTCCTTTATATGGCCATTAGCATCTACTGTTTTAGGTCAATATTACACTGTTACTCAGGGAGGGAACCTCCCTTAGTATGCAAACTCTCTTTCTCTTTAGAGGATGCTGCTGGCATTACTGAACAAATCTAATATTTCAGTGGCCGCGTCCTCCATATTGTTGGTTCTGAATTAGTATCTGAGTTGCTGCGGAGTCCAGTCTTGTTCTTTGTTTGACATGAGCTTTTAGGAGATAGCTCAGCAACATATATTTTGCGCAATGCTTTCTCCAGTCGAAGAACGTTGATTCTGTGCAATTTACTCTTTGAGAAAATCGAAGTTTGATAGGTATCTGTCCCTTTGTGGACTTGGTCTTCAAGGTCGATTATCTGCATCGAACTGGGAGGACCGCTCGTATAGGCGCTAAAGGTAAATGGAAATAATTTGTTTTCTCGTGTTCTGCCTTCTGTCAAAAAGTTAGATGAATTCAACCAATGATTGTTTTTGAATTTGAGTGTATGATCAATGCAGGTAAGGTTACGAGTTTAGTTGCGAAAAGAGACTCAACTTCAGCAGGATAAATAGAAGATGCCATGTCCAGGGCCGAATCATTAGAAGCACTATCTTCCAGCAGGGAGAAAGTTGCAGCGATGAAACAGCAAGGACCTGCCGTACGGCAAAGAGCGAACTCGAAGGAAGCTGCTAGGTAGGGCAATTTCAGGGGATCTAAAACTAGAACCGTAGCTAGGCCAAATGTCACTTAACCTTTTCAAGCACCAAACGGTACAAGAGGTAAAGCTAGATTTGAAGGTAGTGAGAAACAGATGGAAGCTAAGGAAAGTTCCGGCTTTTTAATCAGAAAGAAGTAAACGATTTTTCTTCAGCATCTTGTCCACAATTCGTGGATCTTAAGATGCCTCGCCTTGTGCATGTCTCTCGTTCGACACCGCACCGTGCTTTCAGGGAGGAATTTGTGACGACAATGAACGAGCTCATATAAAATATCGAATAAAACCACTTGACGAAGAACTGACATCGGAGCACTTGCGGAACTTTGGACGACCATCACCTGCCGACTCGTCACAGTTCGTTTCTAATGTCTATGAGTGCTGACGAGGATGGTACTGGTTGTTTACGGAAGTCGTCCCAGTCGGTCCGAAAGTAGTGCACAGCAACGGCATTTGTCTATAACCAATCTTCCAAGTCAAGTAATCTGTCACTGAACGGTATTGTGGTATAAAGTCCAAATAACCTAGTCCATGAGAAAGCTGGAAATCTCAACTTTTCATTACTTTGTCTGAAGAAAGATCACTATCCAAACTTAATTTCGTTCAGTACTCTTCACGCCAAGTCGTACACGGAATTAGCATTACACTCTGAACATTGTCATTGGCGCTGAATCAGACCGTACGCTATTCTCTCAACGTTCTTAACGACATTCCATGGATCTCAAGTCAGAAACTCTATTCCAATGATCTCGTAACGTTGCCAACTCCTCAGCTGCCTTATTTCACCAATGTCGGAACACATCCTCTCCACTCGGGAGTTTGAAGAACCCCAGTTTGGAGTAAGCCCCTCCTAGATGGTCGTGTTTCCTATCATTCAGTACCTACATACCTACAACAGTTCTACAGCTCCATACACCCAACACTACGACCCAGTGTATCCAGACTCTTTCCTTCCTTGCTTTCAGACCCGTCACCTCCGAGTCGTTATGTCTTACGCCCAAAAATTTTTACCGCACCTTCTCACTCTTGCTCTCACGGCTGCATCTTGACTCGCTCCAGATCCACCCCTGTCTTGAAATTCTCTGAAGCGCAGTGAAGTCTGTACTACAACCGAGCCGAAACTTTTATTTAGATTTCTTGGGCTTTGAAACAATTTGCTGTATTTGATTGATCGAACAGTTAATCGAATTGCTATTGCGAGGATATATCCATTCCTTTACCGAGTTTACTGTCAGCATATCATGCAGACCCGAGGAGAGAAAGAAGAAGGGGAGGCATAGGGAGAGGTGTGCAGGAATCCACCCCATGTTGTCCCTAGGAAGGAAATCTTCCAAACACATCGGCAGGAAGAAAGAGAGAGTACCATAAATTCATTCCATGGCCGCTGCCGCCGCAATCTAGAAGGTGAATTCTCACATGTGAATTTACCACCAAAGCCAAGGGAGGGTCTCTTCCCAACTCACTGTTTCGGAGTATCCATAAAGCGCTTAGTCAGCGGCAGACACAATATGCTTAATTTGTAGCCCCGATCAAGAATGTTGCCATGGTGGTGGGAGAGCGGCCTGAGACTATAGGTCCCTCCCTGGATCAAGAGTAGTGGAGGACGGGCAGATTTTGTCAAACCACTCCCTTGATTGAATTTTGTGCCTTAGCAAATTATTGAGTTTTGAGTACCCCACTCTCTTTGAGTTTTGGTAGTCTCCCAATCAAGAAAGCATAGCACTCCCTTAATTGAATTTTATCCCTTAGCAAATCAAAGAGTTTTAGCAAATCAATGAGTTTTGAGTACCCACTCTCTTTGAATTTTGGTAGTCTCCCAATCAAGAAAGCATAACACTCCCTTAATTGAATTTTGTCCCTTAGCAAATCAATGAGTTTTGAGATTGAGTTTTGAGTACCCCACTCTCTTTGAGTTTTGGTAGTCTCACAATCAAGAAGCATAGCAGAGAGGGATATGGGGGTGCAAGAGTTGGTTCTAGACGGAGTTTAGGACCAGGATAGCATTTGGTTGTAGAATCAGGATATGCTATCTGGTTGTATGAAGGTACTTTGAATACAACAAGGCAGGTTTGGTGGTGTGAGTGTACCCAATGTTAATGTTGTTTTTTTGTATGCCCTCCCTTGGGTTCTATGGATGTTGGATATTACTAGTGTAATTTGTTTCTCTCTTGTTGATATTTGGTTTTGTATTTGAAATGAACTCGGCCATAATATCATCCTTTGTAGGAGCTGGAGCTTGGAGGGAATCATTCTCCTCTTACTCCACTACCCGAAAGTTGTCTATGAAATTCTGTATCTTTATTCTTTATGTCTATGAAATTCCCAAAATCTAGAGGGAGCACCAAGCCTGAAGGTAAGCACTTCGTTTACTTTTGGTACCAGATTTTAAACCAAAACTAACCAACTCTGAGCAAGGAAGTGGAACCCCTCTTGTATTTAAGGACTCAACAAAACCTCCAAATCAAATGACCAGCCCAAAGCAAACCTGTGCTAGAAAATTGGCCGTCAATTGATTGGCACCTCACCCAATGCAATCTTGTTGAGGTCTTACCACTTTCTCCCCACATATCCTAGATGTGGTCCAAGAAGGCTATTCAAGAAGGATTGGGATCTGGTTCCAATAGCCAATAGGCTATGGGGGGCTGTTGTAGAGAGGGGAGTGTGGATCTAGCAAGAATTGTAATAGGGTCAAAACTAATTTGGGTCCTGTGAAGTAAGTTGGTGATGAGATAAACAAGAGAATTCTTGGAGGACTGAGTTCTTAGAGTTCTATGTCTAAAGGATGGGGTTTGGTTCAAGGAGACACCTAAGGTCCATGGAAAGGATGGTTTGCTTTGGGTTACTAATATTATATAATTTGCAATAAACCTCTTGCACAAGGATGTTTGTAGCTTGCAAATGTTCTTGGGTACTTAGAGTTCTTTAAAACTTTTGACCTGTCTAACCATCAACACATTTTTTTGTCCTTTTCCTCTTTTAATTTGTATATGGAGAGGGGAGGAAGTTCTATAAATAGAAAGAATTTATTGATTTTGAAATTATTGGGAATATGGAATCATTATGAAGACATTGGTTGGAATCCTTCCAAAGGATTGAGGTAGTGGTCTTTTGGCATATTGGAGTTTTTCATTCCAAAGAGGGGAACCATTCTAAAGGAGCAAAGTATCAAGCCTTTGTAGTAGCAAAGAATTCACTATGAAGAGTTTCCAAACTCATTTTGAAGAAGTAGAATTACGGTCTTCTACAAAAGGGAGGAATTAAAGATATTACTTTCTTGGAGATGCAAGTAGTATCGCCGAAAGAATTCAATTATGCATATGTTGTAACCATTCCAAGGATCCATGTGAAGATGGAGATGGATGACCAAACAAATGATGAGACCATGAGGTAGTGAGATTGAAAATCACAAGGGATAACAAATTCACTTAAGCCCACTTTACAAAGAAGATTAAGTAAGCATTCCTTGTTAATTGAGAGAGTTTGCAAGTCAAGGAGTGTGAACATCTTCAAACTCATAATATTAATTCTCAAGATGGTAAGAGTAGTTTAAGGGAAAGGTAAGAACTCACTCAATTTGAAGAACCCTCAATCAACCCTTGGAAGATGGAAGCATAGAAAGTCCTTATCAAGAAATTCAACTTAACTTTCTTGTCATGGAATTGGGAATATGTTTTAGGACCAATAGCATCAAATATTAGGAATGCAAAGGGTTGAATTGTAGATAACTTCATGCTAATCCTTGATCATGGATAAAATCACATTGGAGATAGGTATTTGGTAAAGATGTTAGACCAAAGGCTTGCATCACCTTTGACTCACCCTTTGAAACATTGAGCCAAGCCATACATGACTGGATTGATGCTTCTCTCATTGACAAGAAGCACCTATTGAATGGTTGGACACTATGCCACTATCAAGACTCAACACATAGAGTATTAGTTGCAACACCTATGAAAATTTTCAAGCCTCAATAAATTGCATATCTTTCAAATGGCTAAGCAACATTATTCAACCATATATTTTTAGGAATTGGAATGATTTGGGTTAAGTTCTTCTCAACACACATGCAAAAAATTATGGGTAATTTTGAAGATTGAGGACCACATTATATAATGCTATTTTTTATTCATTTTTGTATTAAAATGAATTTTCTCTCAATTCTTGAGACACTATTATTCAAGTGTGTATTTCTTGATTGATGTTGGGGGATTGAGCAACTAAAGAAGGTGTAGCAAGTGGATGCTTCATTTACCTACAGATGGAGAATTTATGTCTCCCATCAAGCCCAATACAAAGAGACCTCAACTTGTTGAAACCTTATCTAGGAAGACAACATCAAGCTGATCATAAAAGCAAAAGGAATAGCTATTTTGGAGTCAAAAAAGACAAAGAAGATGGGGAAGAAGAAGAATCCACAAATGAAGAGGAAGGATTGGGAGAGGTATCTAAAACCAGACTTGAGGACAAGGATGAAGAAAAGAAAAAGGAAGATGAAGAACCTTCAAGAGATAATAGTGGTGATAGAGGTAGTAGACCAACCAAATGATCTCACATATTGGCTTGGGAAGAAGAGAAAGAAAGAGTAGAAGAGCCCTTGATCACTTTAGCAACCATGATCTCTACTTGGAATTGAGTTTTATTGACAATGATAAGTTGGGTTATAGCTTTTTCCCTAACTTATTTGCTCTTCTTATCCAAGTGGTGGATCATTGTCTTCTAATGTGCATGATTATATCTCAATGGTATGAAATTTTCCTTGTCACTTGGAGCACCAAAATTTGATGGTGAAATTATTTAAGTCAAAGAGCTTGCACATGTGGAAGGAAGAGCAAGTGTATGGAGAACATGGGATTGCATTAGGAGAATAAGTAGAGGCATTGAAGGCAAAAGATCTTGAGACGGAAAAGACCAAGATGACAAAAGAAACTAAGATCAAGTGGTTGGAGGATGCTCTATCAGCACTATATGTGTTATCAGCCCAACAAAAGATTGAGGCAAAGATTTCTACATTGGAAGCACAAGTTGAGGAAGTGAATTTAGAAAGTCATCTTATGTAGGAAAGAAGACCTAATACATAGAATCTTTCATGGCTTACTAAAATGAGACAAGCATGGGATTAGAAGAGTAGTTGAAGTAGATTGCAACACATCTAGAGGCAAAGGCATAACTAAAGGAGAACTTGGAACAATTGTTAGGGAACTAAAGTAGTTGATGGAAAGGCAAGCAATTATAGAGCAACCTATTAACATGGTAGTCACATTCAAGAGGTGAAAGCATAACCAAAGAAAAACTTGGAACAACTTGTTGTGGAACTAAAGTAGTTGAAGGAAGGGTAGGCAATTATAAAGGAACCTATTGACATGGTAAAGAAAGAGAAAGGAAGTGGCTCATTGGGACAACAAGAACAAGAAGTCACAATGCAGCTAATTGTGAACAATGATATGAAAAGAAGACATAGAGTACAATAAAATGAGTTTGAATAGCTATGATGCATATGTTACATGAATTTGCAGAGTTGTTTGTGATGAAGAACATGATTTGAAACAAGAAGTTGGGGTTATAATTATTATCCTTTGGAGTAGGTTACGATTGTGGTTACCTTTGTACCACTCTTGTCTTGAGCATTAGATATCTTGGCAGTTTTTGTAACTCCTATGTCACTTGGCTATTCAAGCAAGACACTCAAAGTGCCAAGTGTGTAGTCTTAATGAGGTGAAAAAGTGAAAATTGTTTACTCTTTCTCCTCAATTCACAATGTAAAGAATTCAATCTCTAGGCTTTGGTGTTTGTTCTTTGCAATGGCTGATTTCTTTGTTGTGGGTTTAATCCTTGGTCCAAATCACAAAGGTGATAGCAATGCCTTGAAATAATTGATTGGTTTTTTCATGTTGCCATGTGTTTGTGTACCTTTTTGTCTCAATTATAGCCTTTGTAGTGAAGTCATGCAAACCTAAAGATGATGCTTATAAAGAGAAAGGATAGAATATATCTATATAGCGGTGTTTGATAGAGTATTTAGAGCATTTGTGCTTTCCAAGTGGGCCAAAAGTAAATATTTGGAGTACTTCATTGGAGCGTACACCTTCAAACTAACATCTTAATTTCAAGATACATTACACATATTTGCTTGTAAGTGATTTTTCATTATTCCTTTTGCATAGCACCTTTTTGGTGATTGTGCTAGTGTGATCTCTTTCTGGTATGGTTTTTAACCAAGGGATTAAAGATGTAACAATGATGGACTAATTAATGACATCTCTTTTGAATTTGATAATTTTAAGTTGTATCTTTGTGGGGACAACACAATACTTACCAAAATTGGGCAAATTCATGATTTTTTAGTTGTTACAAGGAGTGAGTTGGATACAAGTAGGGAAGGAAGATGGGTTATAAACAAAGTGTTTTAACTTCAAAATATGGATAGTATGGTATGTATGTTAACTACAAGTAGGGAAGGAAGATGGGTTATAAACAAAGTGTTTTAACTTCAAAATATGGATAGTATGTTATAAACAAAGTGTTTTAACTTCAAAATATGGATAGTATGGTAAATTTTCATATAGCTAAGAAAGGCAACTTTACAGGCAATAGGATAAATGATCTAGAAAATACTAAATGGACCTATCTAATTGGGAGCAAGTTTATAAAATTAGGTGTCAGAAGGGAGAGCAAATTACTAGAGGAAAGCATGATCATATCATCTACTTGAAAGGTTAGATCATGATAATATCTATCAATATATTGCTTTTGGGCAACAAGAAGATGAGATTGGGCTTGGTGTAAGGATGTAGATAATATGGACATGAAGATGGAAGTATGAGAAGCATGAGAAAATGGTAGAGTAAGAAGACAATCAAGAATCAATAGATAGTTTTTATAATTAAAAAAAGGAGGAGAATCTTGTACTTGTTTGCTTTGAATTCTTCTAGGTAAATTTTTCAACTACAAGATAAGTATCACAATTGGTGTGATTAATATTGATAAATACCCGTAGCATATATTCCAAGGTATAGTTGGCTTGTTTGGTTTACTCATCAACTTGAGGATGGTAGGCCATACACAAGGCAAAGACTTAGCTTGAAGAGTGATTGCTTAAATTTTCCAATAAATTGAGATCACAATCAAACATGAGAACACTTGGAATCCCATGGTGCTTAAAGATAGTGTTGAAGTGAATCTTTGCTAACATTGGATCCGCCATTATATCTATGGTAAGTGCCAAAGGAATCTACTTATTTGGCTTATCAAAAAACATACAATTACTATATGGCCTTGGTCTATCTTTGGCAAGGATGTGATGGGATCTAAGCTCACACGTTCCCATGAGCAAATGGAATTGGTAGAAGTTTAAGTAGTGCACTCAACTTCTGGTTGCCTAACTTGTTACAATAGTGAATCTCACAAGATTTTACAAACTCTCAAACTCTCAAGCCCTATTTTGCTACCACCATTATTGTTATAGGGTACTCAATATCTTTTCCATATCCATGTGACTAATAATGCATAAATCATGTGCTTTTTGAAGTTATATAAGTCATAGACCTCCTATAGTTGGAACATAGATTTGATTCTTGGAAAATAGAAGGCCATCTTTGAATGAATGTGATGTATTCCTTGTCATATGCTACAAGATGAATTTGCAAAATATGGAAGAATTAATCTTGTTAGAAGGAAATCTTGAACTCTATTTGTACCTTTATTTTTGTTGACATCATTGGTATTCTTGTGATTTTGGAGATTCAAGAAGAATCTCCAAATCAAGTTGTTGTGATAGTGTAACAAGATTGACATGGAACTTTCCAATTTATATTGCAACTTGATTCCAAATAATTAAATTTTCTCCTCTCATCAATGATGCCAAATCTTCATATGCTTGAAATGTAAGGTGTGCGTTAAGGAAATGTGATCAATTCACATTATGACTTGTTTCTCCAAGAGAAAATATCTCCACACTTTTGTTGTGTGTAATATTGCAATTTCTTCTTGATCTCAAGCAAAATTATTTATTTTTGCTATGTTTAGTCATCAAAATAAAAAGACAATAAGATGCAATCTATTTAGAAATTCCTACACATCTCCAACACATCTCCAATTGCAAAGTTAGAAAATCCAAAATTATCCACATAAGGTATGGAGGATCATATAGCTGGTAGAATACTTATTCTTGCTTGGTGGTCCACTCCAAGATATCAATCAACAATGCAACTATATGAACATAATAATGGGTGAATTTTCAATCAAAACTCACCAATCCATTAAATCCTTAAACTTTCATGGTATTCTTAGGAGTAGATCAATTGGTAATGGTCCTTATTTTCTCATCTTCCATCTTTATCCCTTCCATTGAAACCTTTTGGTACAAGAAGATAAATTCCTTTTGTGAAAGGCACACTTGGACTTCTTGTAATAGAACTTCCATTATCTTAGTTGTCTTAGACTTCTAGTACAAGGTTCTTGTGTTCTACCTCCAACTTACTATAAATTAAAATTTTATTTATAAATGCTTCCATATATTGATCCAATACACTCTCTAACACCCAATGTATTTGTTCAATGAAGATTATCAAAGCACAAATGAGCCCCCATCAGTGATTATCAAAGCATAAGTGAGCCCCTATAAGGTAAAAATTTCCATATTAAAATGTCCATAATTAGTATAAAAGATAATCTTCTATACATCTTCTCTATCAATTGGTATATGCCAATAGCAACTTCAAAGATCCAACTTTATGAAGTATCATGCTCCACTTAATTGAACCAATAAGTCATCCATTTGAGGCAAGGGATATATATTCTTCATGGTTTATTTATTGAGACCATGATGGTTAGTAAAAAATCAAAGTCCTCCAACCTTCTTTGGTGCAATTGTTATTGGTGCTCCTTAAGGAGATGTACTATGTCATATGAAATCCTTCTCCAATAATCAAGTCAATGTTTTCAAATTTCTTCTAGCTCCTTTGGTGAGAGTAGATAGATTTATCTACTCACTAGAGTACTACTTAGCAATAGCCTGATCTTGAAAGGTACCTTGATTAGAAAGTAACTCCTCTAGAAGATCATCTAGAATCTCATTTGCAAACTGTTGAACTATCTTATCAACCACTACTTTTTGAGGCTTCTTATCCTTATTTAATTCTCCTTGCATAATCAACTTGATCCATATAGAAAAAATAAGAATTTATTCCTCCAAAGCTTGTTCTACAATTTCTATATTGACCAACCTCCCATCTTAGGGCTGATTACTCTTAGGTGTCCTCCTCAAAGGTGCCAAACAATAATCAATAATCTTTACCTTTGTGTTGTACATGAATGTTTCATCAAGCCTATTCAAATTCAATCTTATGACATTCAACCCAAGGAAGACCTAAAATAGTATCATAGTGTAAGGGCGGCCACTACAAATCTCATGTACTTTAAATACTCTTTCCTAATATTGAATATAATATGAAATATCAAATGCAAAGACTTTCTACCATCCACCATTACCACTTTGCTACCTAATACTGGCTAGATAGACATAAATAATTCCTTGGCTAATTTCATAAATATGCAATTCTCAAAACTTCCACAATCAACCAAAATCATATAACAATAATTAGACATCATACCTTGCAAGTGAATCAAACTTGTATAGGTTGAGCATTCAATCCTATTAGAATAAATTAGGTTTCCAATAAGTGGCTTGATATCTCCTACTATGACTCTTTGTTTCCTTGATCATCATGCTCCAAGAACTCCATTTTGGGCAATTGCTTGAGATTGTTCATTCTTAGTTGGAAATTTGGCAATGTTATGTCCAATATGCAATAATAAAAAAACTACCATTTTTTCACAGTTGTTCTTGTAGTATTATGAGTTTCAAAAGAATGAAATTTTGATGTTTTAAATGTTTTTGTAGACCAAAGGAAAGTTTCTAGCTGAAATCCAAAGGAATTGTAATTTTAAAAAGATTCATAAATCTGAAGGAAGTCTAATGATTGTCAAAAGGATTGCATTTGTTATGAAGGAGTGACCAACTTACCAAAAGGAAAGGGATTTCAATGAGACATAGTTAGGCTATGAAGGCATACTCAAGAAACCAACAATTAAGGATTCACCTAGGTAGATATGAGTACAACCTCATCCTTTCTTCTGTGGAAATATGAATAACGTTAGGAAAGAACAAAGCATGCAAGAAATACCAACCTAAGGAAATTTGGAAATTCTTTGAAGCACTATTAAGGAAAGAATGGTTGTTTTTTAATCAAAGATGGCATGGGAAGGCGATCCTTGGCCTTGTAATGTGTTCCTTCTCAAGGCTACCTTAGAGGAATGTGTTCCTTGTCTTGCATCACAAACAATGCCAAAGAAGTGGAGGATTGGGTTTAGGGTGGGTGAACATTGTGATTGATCTTCCAAAGGCTGCACACAAGGTGCAGATCAAAGTACAAGAGACACCAATAAATTTGAAGTTAGTGCAAGTGCAAGAAGGATCAAGATTCATCATTCATTTGGTTAGCATTCCACTGCAATTGTGGAAGTGTTGCTTCCCCAATACCAAGCCAAGTGCCTTGATGTGGTGGATTGCACTACATTGATCAAAGCTATGCATAAGCAAGTCTACATTTGAAAGGCCAAAGAAGACCTGGTGAAGGATGAAGCAATAGAGGCCAAAGACCTACACAAGGAAAATTTTTCAAAGGTAAGTGCCTTGCTATAGGAGAATCAAGAGCTCAAAAATAGAAGTGACACAATAGAGAATAAATGGAATCATCATGCAACAAAGATCCAAAGGTTTGAAGGAGATTGGATGGCACTTGGCCTCAAGTTTGGCCAATTTAAGAAGGAAGCCAAATACCAACTTTGCAACAAGTGCAAAGAGGTGGAGAGCACTTGGAGTGGTTTGAAGGAGAAACATGACCAAGTAGTAGCTCTGGAGTTGCAGATATAGAGTACCATAAGGAGGTATCAATGGAACTGGAATGTCTCACCAAGGAGGTAGAAGAAGAGAGAATGAAGCATGCAAAAAGGATTTAAGCGCTAGGAGATTAAAAGGCCAAATAGAGTAGATGATCAAAGTAGATAGAAGTGGACTAGCTAAAGGAAATACACCAACTAGAGGGGACCCAAGCCCCATTCATGGAGATGCTGAAAGAAGGAGTAGGGCATACCTTGAAAACTAAACACCATGAAGTGAAGATGCAAGTCTAACACTTATAGAATCAAGCCTATTAACAAGAAAAGATGAATAGCCTATCCTTGCACTTGAAGGAGAACTTAGACAAGATGTTCAATGAAGTATGTGAGACCTTCTTGCTGGAAATAGCTAGGTATCAAGCACAAATATACCAATTGATAAGATACGTAGTAGAGATAGAACACAAATCTCTAGTCTACCTTGAGACTAGGAAGATCTATCTTATCTACAGATTTAGTGGGTAAAGTGGAGAAAATTGTTCAACATGATGATCTTGGAAGGCAAGAAGCAACTTGTAGATGCATTCACCCAAACACCTACGGTAAAAATTTTGGTGGTAGAGGCTTAGATGAACCTAAAGTTCTAGCCAAGGGTTTTTATTGCTAAAAGGATTGACCCCACAAATTGTAGGAGCTCAATCATCCAAAAGCATAACCAATACCTAAGGATTCATCTTTCATGATGGCAAGTTATGGATCCTAGATGCTTTAAACCTTAGATCCATTATCTTAACAAAATGTCATGATTTTGCTTTTGCAAGTCACATGAGAGTGGACAAGACCTTAGATGCAAAAAAATGCCATTACTATTGGCCCAAGATGAATAATGATGTGATGGAGTACATTCAAAGCTATCTATTATATCAAAAAAATAAAGCCTAAAATAAAGATTCTAATCAAGCTTCCATAGAACTCCTTCACTCTTCCCAATTCCTATACAACATGAAGAACATGTCAAAATGCCTTTGGTTTGTGAATTACCCAAGACCACATCAGGGTTTGACTCCATTATAATATTTTTCACCTTCCTTGCCTTTTAGCCAAGATAGTGCTTCCAATGCTTGGTTGTAAGGATGATAGCCAACTCTTCTCATTTGGTGTTGTGATAGTTGTGTTCTAATGGTAATAACATTCAAGAGAAATATGCAATTATGCAATATTTTTCGTTCCATTCCTGTTGTAAGATTGCTCCTATTGTAATGTTTGATGCCTATATAGCCAACTTGATTGGACATTTTGGGTCATATCATTTCAAGGTTAGTGCATGTAGTAATGCATCTTTCAGTTCTTGAAAGGCTAATTGTACGGTTCCCCATATCCATTTCTTCTCTTTGCCAAGTAGTGCTTTAGAGATTGTGTAACCTCGGAGACATCCTTGAAAGATTAACAATAGAATCTCATCAATCCCAACACCTCTTGAATTGAGTCTAATCTTCTAGAGCACCTAATTTTTTAATGACCTTTATTTATCTATTAATACTTGGATACCTCCAAATTTACTCTATGCCCTAAATAATCTACTTTAGACTTGCAAAACTTGCACTTTGAGATTTTGGCATACAATTAATTCTGTCACAAAATCTGGAGGACTTCTTGTAGATGTTGCTTGTGCTCTATCATTGTCCTATTGTAGACTAAGATGTCATGAAGGAAAATGATAATAGATTTATCCAAGTATGGATAAAATATGTCATTCATCAAACTCATGAAAAGTGATTGGTGCATTGGTGAGGCCAAACGGCATCACCAAGTATTCAAAGTGACCATACCTTGCTTGAAAGGCAATTTTATGTATGTCTTCCGCTGCAATCTTGATTTGGTTACAACCGCTCTGCAAATCGAGTTTGGTGAAATATTTTGCATCAATGAGTTGATCAAACAAGTCATCCATATGAGGTAATGGGTATTTTTTCTTCACCATTTGTTGATAGTCAATGCACATGCACATGCACATTGGACCATCTTTTTTCTTTACAAAAAATACAAGAGCTTCATATGGTGATACACTAGGTTGGATAAACCCTTTCTGCAACATATCCTTGATTTGAGCCTTACACTCTTCCAACTCATGAGGTGATAGTCAATATGGGGGCTTACAAGGATATATCTTCCCCAAAACTATCTCTATTTTATGATCTAGTCTCCTTTTTGGTAGTAATCTTAAGGGTAAATCAAGAAGATATCTTGAAAACCATTGCCCACATTTTTCAAATTCTCAAGAATTTTTCCATCAAGGGTGCAATCTAGACTTCTTTTCTAAGACCCATGAAATATCTATTTGTCTTCCCAACAAATGTTGTCCCCATGACATAAAGAGGCAATTCTTGCCTTTGCAATCTTTCTTTATCTCCAATGATCTTCCATTGGCTAGTTTTCACTACTTTCTTTTGCCAATTGACCATAGGTTTATAGTGCTTCATCCATGGGATCCCTAAGATTACATTGGCAACAGGCTAATTATATCACTTGCCACTCAATTTCTTCTTGATATTCTCCCATAAAGAGTGCTAATTTCTAGGTAATGACTCAATCCTCTTTGTCTGACCATTATGTAATTCTACTTCTTCATTCTCATCCTTCTCTAGTTCTATCTACAACCTTATTGCAACAAAGCAAGACAAGAAATTATTGATTGCTCTAAGGTCTATCAATACAATCATTTGATTGCTTTTTAGAATTTTATTTACAACAATCAATTATGTATTTATCTTCCTCAACATTTGCACACTCTTCCTCTTCCTCCTCCTGCTTTTACTCTTCTCTACTGAGCTAGTACATTTATTATCAATCTTCATTTTCAGATGTGATTTCAACATACTCCTATTTAATTTTTCTCTCCATATTGTTCAAAGGTTACTTGTAAGAGAGCCAAGGACCTCTACAAAGATGAGCATGAAAATTGATACCTATGTGCCCAACTTGATTGCAATTATAACAATGTCACTTTTTTGCTTGAGCTCCTTCTCCTTGTGGGACTCTATCTCTCTTTTCTTTGACCCATCCTCATTCTCCTTGGAATAGTCATGATCCTCAATCTTGAAACCAAATGTTGCCCCATTCCATAGGAATTGGTCCACCAAACTGCAGTGTTACAACCCAATAATGTTGAGTCATGACCTTTTCATCTCTTCCAAGCACCCTTGCTATTCTTTGAGCACATGCAATGGCTTCAAAAATAGTGCAAGGATTTTGTATCAGTACCTCTTGGGAAATTTGCTTTTTTTAACTCCCATTTGAAATTATCAAGAGCTTTTGTTGGACTCATATTGGTAATCATGACCTGAAAATTGAGAAATGCCTCCATGTTTTCTTGTATGTTGCTTTTTTTTTGTTCTTTGTTCATAGTTGGGTTCAAGCCATTTGCACAAAATCCACAGATTGGAAATTCTTTAGCAACTTTTCTTGTATTGCTATCCAAATGATCTCTCTTTCTTCTACCATCATTGATCATTCCCAAGCATTGTACTATATGAGGGCTTTATCAATCAAGGACTCATATAAAAACATGCATATGGAATGATTCGTCATCTCAATTATGAATAATCAAAAGTATCAATTCACTAGTATCAACTTATTTTTGAAATCCAATTTTCCACTACTCACATGGAACTATATCCCTTGAAAGGCTCAATGTTATAAGTCTTCTTCATCCATAGTAAGAATGTGGCTTCATTGTTGATGGAGGTTGGTGTCACTGGCATAAGTGACTCTTTAGGTACTTTGGTGATTGGTATTGGGTTTTAGGATGATTCCTCTTCTTGTACCTAATCATTCTTGAAATTTTGTACTTGACTTTAAAATACTTTAATTGTCATTTTGATCTCTCAAAACTCATTCAACATTCTCTACATTCCTATCATCAGATTATTGCAACTACAACTCCATGATTCATAGACACAATTAATGCTCAATTGCTACTTTCTACTTCAATAGAGGATTAATTTGATCAATTTAGAGAAAGCATGGATGATTGGGACTACCATTAGGACCTCAAAATATCACTTGTTGATAACATTCCTTATCAAAATTAAGGATTAAAAAATCCCTAAATATCACTTTTGATATTACTACATATTGGATTTCTAGTTGAGTATTGAAAGGGAGAAGATTTGGTATATTCAGATTCATTGCATTATAACATAATGTAGATGGTCAAATCCCACTTTCTATTGTATTTCATCATAAGTAGAATCACTTGGTTAGAAAAATTTATCGCTATATCCATGAACTCAGCTCTAAAATGACACATACTCTCACTTGCTCACGTTGGATGTATATATTCTTGATGTGGAAAAAATTCAAGAATAGAAAGCAAGGTGTAAGAAATTGTCCTCAAGGAGCTTCTATCCCATGCTCTTTCTAAAACACCTCCAATCAATTGAACTACGTTTTCTCCTCTCAAATTACTCCATCTTAGTAGCTCATGTTCCTCCAAGAGAGGTGATTCACCCTCTTGTATTAAAACACTTGCTCTCTCTCATACCATTGTAAGGATAGGAGAACCCCAAGAGAAACACAAGAGAAGAAACATAGTGCTTCATCCCTCAATAATCCAATGCCCCAAAGGAATACCTTGTGTAACAATATGGAGTTTATTGACAATTTAATCAAGATTAATAAAGTAGAAAATAGGAAAATTAGCTTAGAATATTCTTGAAGCATCTAGGAAGCTACTTAGTACCTTCCAAGTATTGGGTAACATGCATGCAAAGTAGTGACTTATAAGAGGAAGCTTTTTGGCTAGCTTAGCTTACATGCCAAGTAGATGACTTCTAGAAAGAAGCTTCTTGGGAAGCTTCTTAGCTAGCTTAGTAGGTGGCTTCTTGAAGGAAGCTTCTCAATTAGTTACTTGGTAGCTACTTAGTATTCTTAGTTAACTACTTGGTATTCCCTACCTAGTTAGTGTTTTTGATTAGCTACTTGGTACCTTTCAAGTATTGGGTAACGTACATGCCAAGTGGTGACTTATAGGAGGAAGCTTCTTGGGAAGTTTCTTGGCTAGCTTAACTTGCAGGTCAAGTAGGTAGCTTCTTGGCTAGCTTAGCTTGCACTCCAAGAAAATGGTTTTAAGGAAGTTTCTTGAGAAGGTTCTCAAGAGCCTTCTATATTTCACTATAAATACCCAAGCCCAAGTTCATGCTAGGCATTTGGAGTTTTTCTCATTCAAGTATCTCAATGTGATCTTCTAATTTGATCTTCCATTCTCCTATTTCTCTCCTCAGTCTTGGTCTTTTACATTGGTATCAGATCAAGAATGGGATGGCTGGATAGAATTTATAGACAACCAAATCTATTTTCACCAAACCATTTGGAATTTTTGTGTTTGTGTACTACCCAAGCATCATTTCATGTAGTTTGTCACCTCATGCTTTGGATAACATTTTTTTGAATGCAATCACCTTGTCCAATGAACCCTTGGTACTTCCAATTGTAACTTATGGAGAATGGTGGACATGTTGCATGTATGTGTTAATTTAGATAAATTATAGATAGTTTGATAGAGTAGTAGCCATGGTGGTAATGCCCAAAGTTATCATTGCTATGCAATTACAAATCAAGCACCTTACTTGATTGTTGGAAGAATGAGATCATCAACGACAAGAGCAAGTAAAGAGATCATCATTTTAGAAAGGAGAAGAGCAAATCCAATTTTTGAAGCCCAAGGTATTCAAAGGCAAGAATCTACCAAGCATAGTGGAGACTTTTTTGTTTGGTTGTGAAGGTTATTTTGAAAGCTACAAATCTCCAAGATGAACAAAAAAAAATTCTCTTGGCTTCAAGCCAATTAGATAGCATGGCAAAGCTATGGTGGCGGTCTCAAGTGGAGTGAGTTCAATGACAAATTGCTGCACCAATCTTGACATGGAGAGAATTCAAGAGTGCAATATTTGGTCAATTTCTAACTATAAATGTCACACAAGCCACATGAGATAGGTTGGCAGAGTTGAAGCAAATTGGTTGTATAAGGACCTACACTACACATTTCTAGAACACCATTATGCAAATTCCATATATAATAGAAGGTAAAGCTTTGGATCAATTTATGAGGGGCTTTGAAGGCATGTACCAAATTAGAAGTGACCATGCAAGAGCCCAAAGACTTAGAGGAAGCCATGCAATTGGTTGAGCCCTTTGATTCCTTGGTTGTGACAACTTGGTCTCAACCTTGACCTTCACCAAACTTGCCAACACACTACACACAAGTGGAGGAGCCAACACCAATGGAGATTGATGTTGTCCAATAGAAACCACTTGACCCTACAAACAAGGAAAGATTATGAAAAAGTGATGATTGCTTCTATTGTCACCAAATTGGGCACCACATTGTTGGATGTCCACTCAAGAATGGGCAATCCCAATAAATAGCCCAAATTGAGTTTGTGGAGCATGATGGTCAAGGAAACAAGGAATCCTAGTAGGAGAACTTGAGCCACCTATAGGGAACTTGATTAGTTCCAATGGGATTGAAGGCTTGACCTCTGCAAGTTTGCTTCACTTGCAAAGTATGATGTATGATCATGGGTATAGAATTTTGGTTGATTTTGGGAGTTTAAAAAATTGCATGTCCATGCAATTAGCAAAGGAATTAAGCATTCCTATCAAATTGGTAATTGGAAGTAGATTGATGATGGTGGATGGTTGAAAAGGTTTTATATTCCGTACCTCACATCCTATTACATTCAAGATAGGGAAGGAGTATTTGGAGTGTATGAGGTTTGTAGTGGTACCTCTACATTATGATGTCATTCTAGGTCTACCTTGGCTTGAATATCATAAGGTTCAATTTGATTAGGCTTGACAACAAATTGCAGTACAACACCAAGGTAAGAATTTTTGGTTAGGTTGTCTGGCACCTTTGAGTAAGACACCTCAGAATAGTGAGTCCTAAGATAGGAAATCAAGAAAGCAGCCATAGAGCAAGCTTTGAAGGAAGATAAGTCCCAAGATGGGAAGTTTGTCTATAAAGTAGCCATAGAGTAAGTTTTGGAGGAAGATAAGTCTATTTTTGAGGTATGGATCAAGCAGATTGCACATAGAGAATTTGAGAAGGGCCAAAAGCCTCATCAAGAAATGGTTGATCAAATAGTTCAAGAGTTTTTAGATGTGTTTATGGATGATCTACCAAAGGGATTACCCTCCAATTGTAGTATGCACTTCAAGATTGAGTTATTGCCAAAAAGTACTTCAATGAGTTGACCAATCTATTGGCTCTCACCAAAGAAGTTGGATGAGCCTTGAACAATATTGATAGAGTTGTTGGAGAAGGATTTCATACAACATAGTACATCTCCTTGGGAAGCACTAGTACTTTTTGTTCCAAAGAAGGATAGAGGACTTTACTTCTATTTTGATTATCGTGGCCTATGAATAATAGTGAAGAATGCATATCCTTTTCTTCAAATTGATGATTTGCTCAATCAATTGAGTGGAGCATGATATTTCTCCAAGTTGGATCTCAAAGTAGCTATTGGCAAATTCCCATTGATAAAGAGGATGTGCAAAAGACTACCTTTCATACAAGGTATGGGCATTTTGAATAAAGAGCTCTACCTTTTGGGCTCACTAATGCTCCAATATTCTTCATGGATGAGATGCATTGGGTGTTGGATGGACTATTGGATTGGTATGTGCATGCAATTCTAAGATTCCTATGTGAAGATTCCCTAAAGATTCCCTCTAGTCAAATATTGTTTGACCAACTAAATAGGATCAAAACCAACATGTCACCCATGCATGCGACTAATATAAGGGTAGAGCTCACTAACATATCACCTATCCATGTATCTAATCCAAGGGTGGAGTTTCCTTTGAGTGGATACTATTTCCTATATAATAGAGTCAAGGTGCTCCTTTGGGGCATCAGAGTATTGAGTGTGGAGCTTTGTGTTTCTTCTCTTGTGTTTCTCTTAAGGTCTCCTATCCTCAAAAGATTATAGCAACACTATTTGTGGAGAAGCTCATGCTAATAGATCTCATGATATGATTGACTACTTGTGGCATTCAAGGCTAGGTCACATTAGTGAGAAGAGCAAGAAAGGCTTTATACTATGGTCTAGTAGTTTAGAATTTTGTGAGCATTGTGTACTAGGGAAGTAGCATCAGATTGCTGATTTTGGTAATGGAACTCATAGTTCCAAAAAGATTCTTGTGGGGCCCATCCCTTACTCCATCATATTTTGGGAAAGCTGTACTATGTATCTTTCATCAATGATTATTTGAGGTTTGTATAGATTTATTTCCTACATCAAAAGTCTAAGGTCTTTGTCACTTTCAAGAAATGGAAAGCCCAAGTTGAGATTAAGATTGGTCAGAAAGTGAGATTTCTATGCTCAAATAACAACAAGGAATGCACTTATGGAGAATTTGAGTCAACAAGAAGAGAAAACTTGCCATCTCACTATAGTATATACTCCACTGCAAAATGGTGTTGTTAAGCAGCTCAATCAAACACTATTGGAGCGGATTAGCAGTATGTTGAGCCAATCAGGTTTATCACATGCATTTTAGGTTAAAGCTGTCAACATTGGAGTTTATTTAGGAAATCTTTCTACTTCCAATGTGATTAATTATATGACACTGTTTAAGATGAGGCATGGACGCCTTGTAGATTATATTCATTAAATCTTTGGATGTAATGCATATCCTCTCATACCCAAGGAAAGTAAATATAAGCTGGATTGACTTCCAAGAAATGTGTTTTTCTTGGCTACTAGAGTGGTGTGAAGGGTTATAGGTGGTGTGATCTCCTCACCTATAAATTGATTATCAATATAGATATTTCATTCAATGGGTCTAGATCATTGACCAAAGGAGAGAAAGCTCGCACTCCTTATATTAACAAGGGAAAATCTCCTCTAAATATTGTTGAGGAGTAGACTAATTATGATGGTTTTCATGATGAGGCAAAATGAAGTGCTCCCATAGAGGAGCAAGTTCTACAAATTAAGGAATTACAAGAGCATGAGGAGATTGGTGAACCTTAACACATGCCAACACAAGAAGATCAAGCAAAGTCATCAACAAGGAAGACATTTGGACACTTTATTTGTGCTCCTAAATGATTAGGAAAATGGGTTGATTCAACACAATTAGGAGATGAAGATATCTCTCTTGATGTTGACAATAGTATGGCTTTGATCTTGGAAGAAGGGAACCTTCTTCAGACAATGAGGCTCTAGCTTTGATGGACAAGCTTGAGTGGAATGCAACAATGTAAAGAGAGATGCAATCATTGATTGACACCAAGACTGAGGAGTTAGTGAAGCTTCCAAAACATCAACAACTGGTGGACAATAAATGGGTCTACAAACTGAAAGATAGCTCCACTGAAAGAGAAAAGAAGATCTACAAGGCTAGGTTGGTGGCCAAGGGATTCACACAATAAAAAGGCTTGGATTATAATAAGGTTTACTCTCTTGTTGCTAAGTATGCCACAATTTGTTTTTTATGTGTACATGTGACTTTCTTTGGTCTTATCTTAGATCAAATGGATGTTGTCAATGGCTTTCCTCTATGTCAATTTAGATGTGGTGATCTTCATGAGATAGCCTATGGGATTTGTGAAGAAAAGCCAAGAGGATATGGTTTGTAGGTTGCTAAAATCCTTCCATGGATTGAAGCAAGCTCCTAGACAATGGAACGAGCAGTTTGATGATTTCATGAGGTCACAAGGATTTAAATAGAGTGTGTTTGCTCCTTGTGTATACATGAAAAAGGTGAGTAATGAAGTCTTTGGCTTCATTAGTCTGGCACTCTATGTGGATGACATACTTATTTCAGCTAAGAATAGATCTAATGTTGATAAGCTCAAAGCTCTCTTGAGTTTTGAGTTTAGAATGAAAGATCTTGGTACAAAGAGGATTTTGGGGATGGAGATCCAAAGAAACTTGCAGGATGGGAAGCTATGGTAAACTCAAGGGAAGTTTACTAGAAAGGTACTTGTGAGATTTAAAATGAAGAATTGCAAGGCTTTGAGTACTCCTCTAGCTCCTCACTTAAAGCTTTCATCAGCTCTTTATCCAACAAATTACGTGGAGAAATATTTGATGTCCAAGATCCCTTATGACAAGGTAGTGGGAAGTCTCATGTTTTTGATGATTTGTACTAGGCCTGACATTGTTCTAGCTATAGGCAAGACTAGTAGATACATGTCAATTCTAGGGAATTCTAGTTGTGAAATGGATCCTCAAATATCTCAAGGGGATGTTGGATTTTGGCATTGTCTTTGATGTTAAATCCTATGATGCCAAATCACTCATTGGCTATGTAGACTCTAACTATTGACAAGATCTGGATGGGTGGAAATCTATGATTGGGTATGTGTTCACACTTGGAAGTGGATGCATGAGTACATTGCAAAAGTGCATAGCTCAGTCTACTACAGAAGCTGAGTATGTAGTGGCAACAGAAGCAACTAAGGAAGCAATTTGGTTGGATAAGCTTATCAGAGAGATGGGATTGACACATGACATTGTGAATCTTCATCATGATAGCCAGAGTGCTTTACATCTAGCTATAAATCAAGTGATGGAAAATATAGTGAAGCCCATTCAAATTAGGTATCATTTTCTCAAACATGTTGTGTCTGACAAAATGATTGAGCTAGTTAAGATTGATGGTAAACTTAATCTTGCTGATGTTTTACCAAATTTGTTTATTTGGAGATTTTTTTGAGACATCTTGAAATTGTAGGTGCTGAATAGGGGCACAAGTAGAGTAGATTAGAAATTATGTTATATATATACACACACATATATATGATTTTACTCTATCTTGTTTAGGCAACGGCTTAGTTCTAGTTAACTCTAGTTTATAAGGAGACCTTTGTTAGATCTCCTTCTAAGACTTCCCGTAGAATAAGCATATAGGTTATAGAGGTTAAGGACCCCAAGACATGAATCAAGGGAGAGATTGTTAGGAGTTAACTCAGATCTTGAGTTAGTCTGATTATGGTTGGTTAGACTAGGGTTGTACTATTATATAAGAGAGCTGGTAGAAGCTCTTGGTGACACATTAGTCTGATTATCAATAATATTATTGGTGTGTTCCCATGGATGTAGCCTCAATGAGGTGAACCATATATTTTCTTATGTTGACCATGGTGCATGGATAACCTGTGTATTATTGAATTGGACCTTCAGTGTGTGCATCTCAACAAAAATCTTGTTAGTTACTCAATAAATGGTATTAGAGCTTTTCCAAATTTTTGAGATTTGAGATGATTTTATGTTTTTGAGATTCAAATTTGTGCAGTGTTGAAGACATTACGTTCTACAGCTCATTATGGAGATCAAGAGGAACTTATCATTTTGATACCTAGATTGGTACCTAAAGTGAACTAAGCATGAAGACATCAATTCAAGAAGATTTCAATGTTTTTTGTGTGGCTATGGAGGTTTAGCTAGACCTAAGGTTGAATCAAAGAATTTGTTCCCGCATGATTGGTATGCTCCTTGTGCTTGTAGTAAGTTCTAGGTGTTAGAATTTACTCTTATGCCTTAAAGTTACATTGTAAGCAGATTTTTTTTGTAGGTTGATAGAAGGAGTGAACTGAGAGAGTGTAGGGACTCTTGCTTGGTATGCACAAATGTGGCAGTGAGTCCAAGATGCTAGTAAATTTTTTGAAGCATTTTAGTGGATGTAGCCTCACATTGAGGTGAACCATGTACTTTTGTGTAATGTGTGAATTTGTTAGTTAGATACATGATGTTGTTGAGACTCTTGTCAACTATAAAAAAAATGGTATCAAAGCAAAAAAATAGTATCTCTTCTCCACTTGTCTCTCTCTCCCTCCCACCTCTCAGCAAGTAGTCTATCCATCAACATATCCTCAAAGTGTTGCGTCATGCCTTCATCTTTAACATATATGAGTTTCTTCTTCTTCTATGTGCTTCTACTGCTGTGTCGCACTTCTGTTCTCACAAGGATATCCCATGATCAGTTGGTAGCACTCAAAAGGGTTTTTACTAAGATAGGGAACTGTAACACCTATTTGTGCATGTGTGTGTTATTGTGATATTTAGCTTGGTATTATAAATACTTGAGAGATATTATTACATAGAAATAAAGGATGGTTCTACATTAGTCATGATTAGCTAAAAAGTTAGTCATAACTAAGATAGTAGGGACCTTACCTTAGAGGAAGTGGAAAAGATGAGCACCAATATTTTGGATTCTAATGTATTGACTTGGTATATTTCCTAGGTGTTTGGCTTTGAAGAAAGAGTTGAGAACTCTTGGGCATGCAAGCCTTTTTGTTTTGGATTCTTCTATAGTTCAAAGATAACCCATGTGAAGGAATCCTTGAATTAGTGGTTAGGTCAAGATAAGATCACATGCTTAGTGGAATATACCCATGTGGATAGATATTCCTTTATACTTTTTGACTTAACTTGAATTTTAGCTTAGTAACTTGAGTTACTTTGGTAAATAGTAAATATAATGCATAACTATTTCACAAGTATATAAACAAGGGGTGAGGAGGTACTCATCATCCTTTCATTTGCAACTATCTCTCTCTCACTGAATTCTCTAGTGAGCAATGTCTTGAGTCTTGGAGTGTTAGCATTGGAGGAGTATGATGGAGTTGGGGTTCTTTGCCTTCTTAGTCCATGATGCGCCACCATAATAGCCATCAGAGCTTCATCATGAGTAATAGATAGGCCAGCTCACAGAACATACATGCTGAGAGAAGAAAGGAAGGAAGAGAGGAAAGGTTTGTCCTCCAAGCAACCTTGAGAAGACCAAAGACCGATTTTAGTAGGGGGTTCTCCATGTAGGCTGGATCAGGTGGATTGGTTGATATTATTTTGTTAGGCAATAGACTGTAGAGGTGATCAATAAGGTTAAAGCTTGACAAGTTTGTTGCTTTGGTGAGGTAATATAAGGTTGCTAGGGCAGGGAGCATGGATTATGTGTGCAGATTATGAACCAAGTTGACGGTGAAATGGTGATGGTTTAGAGCGATATGTGAAGAAGTTGTGAAGGAAAGGAAAGATATCCTATAATAGAGTGAGATTTGCCGGAAGAGAGTTATATTAGAAAGATTTGAGAGTAAGGCAAAAAATCAAGGAAGGAGGAAAGGGGAATTGTAGTAAGAAGGAAGCAATTTTTACATTGTCCCTTTTCCAACCAACACTTCTTCTTTGATTGCAGCAGAAGCAGAAGAAAGAAGGAAGAATCAAAAGCTGATAGAAGGCTCTTCATCACATTGCTATCAAGTTCTTGTTGGAATGGAAGTTAGGAGCTGAAATCTTGAAGCAATGGCAGCCACATGATGGTGTGTGTACTTGCTTGTTTTGTCTTCAGCCACAATCCACCTTTCTTCATGACGAGAGACTTCAAGTAGGACATTCTATCAAAGAATTTGGTAATGAGAAGAGCACAAGAGATAATTCTATCAAAGGATCCAAAAATCTTTGACAATCTTGATCAACACTTTATCAACCTTCTAGAGAGTCATAGCATTTTCAAGCCATGAGGTAATGCCTTGCTTCACATAATACTCAGGTATGGCTAGTCCGCATCAAGCTCAAAAGCATGGAACAATTTTAATTAAAGTAAGAAAGGATTCAACACCTCTATGTAGCCAATCATACAATAAGGAAGTCACATATTGAACTTTTGCATATATGCCGATAGGAATTCTTTCTCAGTTAAAGGTTTGTTGTCTCCTTGGTCTCAAAAAGGTATCTTCTTTAAGTGAAGAATGAGAAGGCTAGGGAGGAAGAAAAATAGGGATTTCTTCCCATTTGTTGCAATTTTTAAATGCAGTCCAGAATTGTGTTTGCTCCCTTGATTGTCACTTAATCCTTCTTGCAATTTTTCCCAAGAGTCAACCAACTTGTTATTTGTAGTGATCTTGCACCAGCTTTTGATTGCATGGAGTGGTTGTGTTCAATATTACGGAACTGATTTTTTTCACTAACAAAGACAAGCAAGAAGTAGAACTTGAAGAGAATCATTGGGGGAGAAGTCTTAGACTTATGAATGGGGTATAGAGAATATGGTATTCATAACTATTGACTCAAGACTCAGATGAATGATCTGTTTAGTGCACTGGTAAGCTTCTCTTTAGGGCTAAACATTGATGCAACTAGATGTTGACCATGAGTACTTGAAGAAGCTACTGTAAAACAATTTCCATCTTATGACCCACTCTCTTGAGTATTTAAGTTTTAAGGTGGAAGGTTTAGGGATTTAAGAAGAGTCTCTAAGTGCAAAAATAGCCTCAATAGTACTTGTGGAGTAGGAGAAAGTCAACATGGGTACTTTGAAGCTTGGTGGACCCAAGTTTGATGTGGCAAAGTTTGATGGCTGCATGGATTACTTGTTGTGGGAATGGTGGGTGATCGGAGTATTGAGGGCTACTTTAGATAAGCTCTTGAGGGAGAAATCTAAGGATGTGAGACAAAGTGATTGGGATGATATGCAAGAGCAAGCCATGAATACAATTTTGCTACACCTTCAGCCCCATGTGATCAACCAAGTGGAGGACCGTTTTGATTATGGCTCATTCTTTGATGAACTTCAAGGCAAGTATCATCAAAATGAACTGCCAAACAAATTGCACACCAATCTAAAACTAATCACATTCAAGATAAAACCAGGGACCAGCATCAGAGACCATGTGGATGCATTTTGTGATCTAGTGGAGGACTTGACAAACTTAGGAGAGGACTTAAATGAGGAGCAAAAGGCATTGCATTTGTTGGGCTCCTTACTACCATCCTATTAGTCACTTTCATGAGTTTTGTTGCATCATGAGAAGAAGACTATTACCTTTGAAGAGGTGATAGCAGCTCTACTTACGGATGACTTGCAACAAAAATTAGTTGCAATCTTGGTGCCATCTTCTACTTTGGGAAATGCTTTGGTTGTCCAACATGGAAAAGCAAGGCAAGTCCAGATCTAAGTCTAAAGGCAAATCCAAGGAGAGGAAAAAAGTGACTTGTTGGGGATGTGGAAAAGTAGGCTATGTGAAGATGGAGTGTAAGGTCAAGAGCAAAGTAAAGGTAGATGAAGGCTCTTTAGCAAGCATAGTCTATGTTGATGAGCATATTGATCTATTGTATGATCAATATGATTTGTAATGCTATGCATATGCCCTTTGTGCCTCATTTCCTAGAAGGGATGATAAGTGGATTCAAGATTATGCTTGCTCGTACCATACATGCTACATTGAGGAGTTTGTCCATTCTCTTTCAACATTGGATGGTTTAGTTTTGATGGGGAGTAATCAACCTTGTCAAATTGAGTGTATTGGATCCAAAAGGATTCAAATGTTTGATGGAGTTGTGCATAAGTTGAATGATGTTCAGTTCATACTTGACATGAAGAAGAACCTGATTTCTCTTGGAGTATCGCATGCCAAAAGTCATCAATAGATTGTTGGTGATGGGTTACTTTGAGCTACTTTTGGTGGTAAGATTGTCTTGCACGGTAACTTTCAAAAAAATCTATTTGTAGTGGAGTCCTCTACAATGTGTTGAAAAGCCAATGTAACCAAGTCTTAGGATGAGATGATGGTTATGTGGCATTCACAGCTAGGTAATTTGAGTAAGAAGGGTTTGGTTGTCTTGAGATGAAATGACATTTTATTTGGCTTGAAGACTACAAAGTTTGTCTTTTGTGAGCATTGTATCTTTGGAAAATAGAACTGATCTATTTTTGGAGTGGGGATTCATAATTCCAAGGGTCTACTTGAGTATGTACATAGTGATGTGTGGAGACCATATCCTACATCCTCCCACTCTAGAAAGACTTACTACATGACATTTATTGATGATTATTTGAGGTTTTTGTGGATTTATTTCATGCACCATAAGTCTGATGTCTTTGCCACTTTCAAGAAGTAGATGCTCAAATCAGGAAGAAGGTTAGGTGTTTGAGATCAAACAATGATGAAGAGTATGTCTCTAGAGAGTTTGAGGTGTATTGCACAAAACAAGAGGATAACTCGCCACCTTACCATGGTTTACACTCTGGTGGTGTAGAATGGTGTTGTTGAGTAGCTCAATTGGACATTATTGGAGCATGCGTGGAGTTGAGAAAATGAAATTTGCTACATGAGTTTTGGGCAGAAGCTAACATCAACACAATAACATATGTGGTAAATATTTCTCCATCCAATGCAATCAACTTCAAGATGCCTTATGAGTTAAAGTATCAACAACCAGTTAATTATGGTACATTGAAGATATTTGGTTGTGATGCATATTCACTCAAAATTAAGGAGAACAGGTCCAAGTTGGATGCTAAGTCAAAGAAATGTATTTTTCTTGGCTATGAAAGTGTAATGAAGGCTTATAGGCTATGGGATCCAATAGAGTGTAAAGTTATTGTCAAAAAGGATGTATCCTTTAATGAATCTAGATAATTTAAGGAGGGGGAGAATGCTTAGGCTCCCTACATTGAAAAAGGTAAGTCTCCCATCCTGGATCTAGTTCAGTGAGAGATTGATCACTTAAGTGATGAGGAAGAAGGAGGTGTTCCTATAACAGAGCAAGTTCTTGAGGAGCAAGAACAAGTGGAGCTAGTAGTTGCTGGTGAGCAACAAAATGAGCTAGGTCAACCTCACATTGAACCTACACATGGAGATCAATCAAAGAGTTCATCAAGGAGGTCATCAAAGTGTGCTAGTTGAGCTCCAAATAGATATAGTACATGGATTGATTCAACTAAGTTGTTGGATGATGACTTGACTTTTGGGGATGATACTCATGCTTTGGTCTTGGAAGAAGGTGAACCCTTGTCCTACAAGGAGGCATGTTCTAGTGAAAAGGATGAGTAGTTTGGTTTTATGGAGAGGAAGATGCAACCCTTGAGGGATAACAAGACTTGGGAACTAATTAGGTTACCTAAGGATCAACAAGTGATAGATTGCAAGTGGATTTACAAGTTGAAGGAGGGTCCTAAAGAAGGATCTAAGATCTACAAGGCTAGATTGGTAGCCAAGGAGTTCACTCAAGAGAAGGGGGTGGACTGCAACAAGGTCTTTTTTCATGTTGCAAAGTATTTCACATTACATCTATTGTGTATGCTTGTTGCATTATTTGATCTTACCTTTAGATCAAATGGATGTTGTCATGGTGTTTCTTTGTGGCACCTTGGATGAGAGGATCTTCATGAGACAACCCATAGGGTTTGTGAAGAAAGGCCAAGAGGACAAGGTATTTAGATTGCTGAAGTCCTTGTATGGATTGAAGCAAGCACCTTGCCAATGGAACAAGAGGTTTGTTGTGTTTATGCATCCTCAAGGTTTCAATAGGAGTTTGTCTGATCCTTGTGTGAACATGAAACTGATGAGTAATAAGACCTTTGGTTTTATTATTCTTGTGCCCTTTGTGGATGACATGTTGATAACTGCCAAGGATGGATCTAAGGTGAACAAGTTCAAGGTGATCTTGAGGTTGGAGTTTAGGATGAAGGATCTAGGGTTGGCCACAAGGATATTAGGCATGTAGATCAAGAGGAACCCGGGCACTGGTCAATTGTGGTTGATGTAGTGTAAGTATGCTAGGAAGGTACTTGCTAGGTTCAACATGGAGAATTATAAACTAGTAAGTACTCCTCTAGCTCCTCATTTTAAGCTTTCAACAATATGTTGTCTTATAGATGCCGTGGAGAAGAGTTTGATGGCTAGCATTCCTTATGAGAAGGTTGTTGGGATTCTTATGTACTTGATGACTTGCACTAGACCTGATCTTGCCCTAGCAATGTGTAAGGTGTGCAAGTATATGTTGAATCAAGTAAAGACACATTGGGAAATAGTTAAGTGGATTCTTAAGTATTTGAAATGTACACTAGACTATGGGCTCTTATTTGATAGAAGATCAATGAATATCATATCACTAGATGGCTATGTAGATGCTGACTATAGACAAGATCTGGACAAGCAGAGGCCAACAACAGAGTATGTACTCACACTTGGTGGAGAGTGCATTAGTTGGAAAACTACCTTGCAAAAGTGTGTTGCATAGTCTACTATAGAAGCAGAGTATATGGAAGTAGTTGAAGCAATAAAGGAGGCAATTTGGTTGGATAGACTTGTTGTTGAGATGGGGCTATAACATGGTAATGTAATGCTTCATTGTAATAGTCAAAGTGCTTTACATCTAGTTGAAAATTAGGTGATATAAAATAGGGTTAAGCACATAGACATCAAGTACCATTCAAGCAATTGGCCATCTGTCTAGAACTCCTTGTGGATTGATCAATTGTTTAGCAAGGTTACTAACCCCAAGATAAGAGTCAAGGGGGAGTTTGTTAGGTGGTTTACTCTTACACCTGAATTTGATCTCCTTTGACTTCTAGCCATGCTAGCCAATCTCTACTCCAATTGCTCAATCCAAGTAGCCATGGTTATATTAGAAGTAAGGGCAAGTATTGAGCCCCTACCAAGTGCATATCCTCTACCATCACCTATACCACCTTGTCTTCCATGACCTAGAGCTCCTCTACCACCTACCCTAGCAGCCTTATCACTCTATAACTCCAAGTGAAGGTCAAAGCATTGATCACTAGTGTTACCAAATCTATGGCAATGGTCATAATGTCTTTGTGCTGGTTGTGATGCAACAAAATATCATGTTTATTGCCTTGAATGAACTTTCTCTTGTGGTGAGATCCACCACAAGTCCAACAAGCAACACCACCACTCATTGGCTACTATTGACCCAAAAATAAAAACTAAAGATCTAATTACACTAGGCCTTCCACTTGCTCCATAAGATTTGGTTTGCTTACTTTGCCCTTGGAAGCCAAAATGGTGTAGTACATTCTACTACACTCTAGAAAAAGTAACAACTATGCATGAGGTTTGTGAGCCGGCTTGCCTCTCACTCAAGATGAACCTCTAGTGCTTATTAAGGTAGTGAGGCAAGGAACCCCAACTCCATCACTCTCTTCAAGGCTAGAACTCCAAGGCACCTCCAAGACTCAAGATATTACTCACTAGACAACTCAATGGAGGAGAGATAGTTGTAAATAAAGGATGATGATTATCTCCTCATCTAGCTTATATACTTGTGAAAAGTTACACATCAAAGTTATTAATAACAAAATTAAATCAAGTTACTTGGCTAAAAGTCAAATAAAGTTAAAAAGTCTAAAGGAATATCCAGGCATATGAGAATGATCCCATGAGTAGGTGGTCTTATCCTCACCTATCAACTAAGTCAAGGATTCTTTCACATAAGCTTTCCTTGGACTATAGAAAAAGTCTGCACTAACAAGGCTTGTGGGCCCAAGAGTTCTCAACTCTTTCTTCAATGTCAAATAACTAATAATAATAATACCAAGTCAATACACTAGAAGATAAAATAATGATGCTCACTCTTTTCCCTTTCTTATATAATAAAGTCCCCATTATCTTAGCTAGTACTAATTCTAGCTAATCATGATTGATGTAAAAGCTTAGCTAAACTCCATATAATTGATATTTCTCCACTACTTGCAATACTAGACTTAATATCCCTATAGAGTATACATGGACCAAAATGCATGTTGTAGGGATCTCTACCAAATCTAAATATCACCATTCTCTTCTCCACCATGTTGAGCTTAATGCACTCAATCAAACTAAAGACCATTGCCAAAGTAGGTGAGATACCTTGTAACAATGTAGCATCACGTACTCTACATTGCAACTCCTTGTCTAAGAATCCCATATCAAAATTGGATGGCTTAGGTCTTAGTAACTTCTTGAGTGAAACTCAAGAATTGAAATTGATTAATCATCTCATGTGAGTGCATGCCTCATGTAAGCTCTCTCCAACTTCCATTAGGACTCTTGCAAGCTACTCAACTTTTCATTTTGCACTCTTTGGTAGTTCTATCTTAAACATTGGAAGAACTCCACCATAGGGTTAAACTTTAGTATTGCACCACATCCTATAGCGGTATCTCCACTTGTAGTAGCATCATCTCTAACTAGTGCACCTCCACTAGATATAACAACACTACTAAAGCTAGAACTCATGAGGACTACCAATCTATCTCTTGAAACCAAGCCTAAATTGACGGAGATATAGTTTGGAGACCAATGTTGTCTCCATAGCTCAATCTCTTCCAAGTGAGCTCTCTTGAACTCATGTTAATCATCCATGGGTGGACCCTCTAGATGCTAGAGCAACCCCTTCTATGCCATGAAGGTGTGAAGAAAGCTGAGTTCCACATTTGCTACAAATCACACAAACTATCAAACTCTTGGATAAAGTTATCCAACTCAATGGTACCCATTATACTAGAGTAGTGCTTGGATGCTCCATAGATCTTATCCATATCCCACAACAATAGTGCAGACACACAGGTACACTCTCAACTAAATTAGCTCATGTATCAAACTCCAAATTAGAGTCAATCTCCTCTCTCATTGGGACTTTAGATACAAGTTGACATTGAGCATCACTCCATGTGAACCCATTACGTATTGTGGTAATATCTCCTCTAAAATTCCCAAAGAACTCTACCATGAGAATGTAACTCAAAATGCAATTGTGACCACCACAAGTACACCACCAACTGAACATCATTCATTGATGTAGCTCTAATTGTGACAACTATACTAGGAGAAAGTGCAACTTGTAATGTGCCATCACAACATGCACTCTCATGGTCTACATATCATCATTTCCTTCCACACTAGAGAGAAATATAGAGTTTTTGATTGGTCATCACTCTAGATTCACTACCAAGAGCACACCAAAGCACCAACGCTCTAAAGTCAAGGCATCCCACACAAACATGGTGTACAAACAAGAAGTAAAGGATGGATCAAAGAAGTCAAAACAAAAACCTCCATTCGGGATTTGACTTAATAGGAGTGTCTATTTGTTCCTAAGCTACCAAGATCACCAAGGATTGGATCAACTTACCTCTCCTAGCCAAAATAGCATGTGTATATGTATCAATCAATCAACCAATCAATAGGAAAACAAGTGAGGGTGGACGAGTTGGCTAGGGCACTAGTCTAGCACCAAAGATTTAGGGTTCAAACCATGTTACACAAAATTTAGAATGGTGGGTAAATTTGCCAAAAAATTACCATAAACTCATCTAAATTGGCTAGCCTCATGCCAACGAGTTGGCTTGTTGGCCCTTCTAAGTCTTAGTAGCCTCTTTAGCCTTATGTCTCAAAGCTTGTAAATGCCCAAATGAGGCCTTTCTTCTTGCCAATTTCAACTCTCTCCAAATCTAGCCAACCTTCACCAACTAGAGCACTAGGTAGGGCAATTTGGGCAACCTCTAACTTTGTACAACCTCCACCAACTCAAACTCCAAATCTGGATAACCCTTGCCAATCTAATGCACCTCCTCTATAGTTAAATGATGTAATACCATTAACTAAACATATCATCTCAAGGTGAAAATTGGCTTGGTAATATTTGGAAGGATATTATGTATGATAGGCTAAGTAAATCAAATAGGAGTGTCACCAAAGGAGTACTTCTACTAATAGGTCAAGAGCCAAAAACAACCTGAAAACTTCAAAGCCAATTTTGGATGCCTAAACGGATAAGTTAGGCCTCAAAAATGTACACATTCTACCCTATGGATAGAAGGTTGGCCTTCTCTCTCCACTACATGTCTCGTCAAGGAGATTTCCAATGGTACCTCACCCATGTGATTATGAGATTCCTACAATAATATTCCCTAAAGATCCCTTTTGGTCAAACATTCTTTGACCCACCAAATAGGACAATAATAGAAATGTCATTTATGCATGCAACTAATCTAAGGGTGGAGCTTCCTTTGAGAGAATCCTCTTTGCTATATAATAAAGGCAAGGTGCTCCTTGGGGACATTGGACTATTGAGTATGAAGCTTTGTGTTTTTTTCCTTGTGTTTCTCTTGTAAGGTCTCCTATCCTTGGAATATTATAGATGACAACCAAATCCTCCGCTAACTATCAACTTGTGCCATATTGAGAGGTTGAGAATCTCCAAATTCCAAATTCAAAAAAATGAGTCCAAAATCTACTTCAAATTTTGCTTCTCAAGTCTAATTTGCAACACCTTAGCCTCCAATTTCACTCTCTTCCACTTCAATTGTCATCCACTGATTCAAAATTGAACTCAATTTTGAAAAATATGGCTTGCACTTTTGTACACAATTTGCCCCACTACCAAATGTACATTAACTCAAACAAGGCTTTCGCACACAATCACTCTTAGGGAAATCCAAGACCATAATCAAATGTACCAACAATCCACCAAGCTTGGAGATACCACAAACACTCTTAGTTCTTGTACTTGATTCCTTCCTAATTCTCACTTCTCTAATGTGATCAATTTACTCTTCCACTTGAATAAACTCAAATCAAATATGAATTCTATCGTCCACTCAAGAATCTACCAACAATCATGTACTAATCATAATCAAGTAGCTAAAGAGCCTTTAGGTGATGCTTGCCAGCCTTTGTCCACCATAGTTAGGAGCTCAAAGGCTCAACATCAGAGAAGTGAGGTCTTTGGAGCTACACTTCAAAAGTGTACCTCCTTTGCTCAACCTAGATCTCTAGCCCTAATGGTGCCATAAATGGCACATTTGATGGTGCAAATGGTGCACGTGATAATAGGTCCCATTATGTTATCAATAGCTCTAACATGAAATTTTGCCACCATCAAGTAGTCCATGAGAAACTACCAAAGTAATTATGACTATAAACACTACCACTCCAACATCTTAGCAAACTAGCTTTGGCACTAAAAATGTTGTGATAATCTCCCTATTGTGTACCGACAACCAACTCCACAATGATGATTCTCTCCTTTGACCAACCATGCTAGAAGTAATGGGAAGCAAGAAAGCTATAGAATGATAGTACAAAAGGAATAAGACTTGCCAAGGATCCACCAACCTCCCTAAGCTCTCCAAAGATGGACACCCAAGAGATGCTACTAAAAGTGTTCTTAACATCTACCTATAGGATAATCCACTTTGGATGGATATCTAGGAATGCCTTGATTCCTAGAAATATAGCTTCACAACCTCCAAGTGTAGTTTCTCCAAATTGAGATGGACTAAGGTGCTACTAAAAGTGAGAATGATGATGAAGGACAATGGTATGGCTAACCAAGCACAAAAATATCTCTCCAATAGCAATTGGTCTAATGACCCTTGTGTCCTTCTCCATCATGAGAATTTACTAGCACCTCACACTTGATTAATTAACATAGGAATATCTCCCCTTGCTATTACTATAGCCACCTAAAATAGCTTGGTAAATCCACTAGAAGGATCATATGCCTAAAAGAAATATCTAATATGCTCACATACTATCCTTAAAAAGCCTCTTGAGGAGAGGGAGTGTAGTGCACAATGCTTGTGCAAAAAACAACCTATTAAGACATAAAAGCTACTTAGGTTGATAATCTAAGACCTCTAATGGTACACTCTCTCCTACCATAGGATGTTTTGATCATAGGGAAGAGATAGTCTCATCAATGGGACTAGCCATAGACAAAGGATGTAATGCTTATGCTACTCTACTAAACTCTCTTGCTTGACCCAATGTCCTACACCATTGTAATCTAGTAGACTCTATGATATCTTGTGGTAGAACTTGTCTCCTAAAATGTGCAACCCTAATAGACTCCTCTTGCAGGGAAACCCAATCCCCAACTCAAAATAAACCAAATCTAGCAACCATCTCTCTATGCTCCACATGTCTCCCTCTAGCATAACAAAGACACCATAGAAGGAGTAAGAGGAATAAGAACCATGCTAACTTGTCCAAGGGATCACATGCCGAACAATCAAGTGGTAGGAAAAAACATGTCTAGTGTCATCATGGATTGTATTGGATAGCTTATGGAATAATCTGGACATGGAAAACTAGTCTCAAATAACCCCAAAATACAACTCAAACAACCACCCCACAACTTGATCAATATACTTTGAACGGTCAACAAAGGGATAGAGGATACATGTATAATCCTAAAATGTCACCGCTATTGATGTGGTTGCTTGCCTCACACAAGTGGTCCAATCATGGTACTTGTGCATCCTTCACATATGGATCTTTACCCCTTGCAAGGTAAAATATCAATGACACACCAAGCATTGTGTGTCCCGGGCCACTCTAAGTCTCACATGCTTGCTTGCCTCACATGGGGAATTGTAGTCATGGCTAGCATAAGAATAATGATAGTAACACACTATGCTCATGTAGAACCATAACTCCTCACATCCCAGCACAATAATAAAATGCTATCTCTACAAACCATAAAAACTATAAACTCTCATAACTTTCAATTCCCACTTCAAAAGCTTTCAAACTAAGTTCATATGGAACTAATACATGAATACCAAGAGATAAGAATTGAAATCTTTTTGACTTATCACTCTCAATGTGAAATAATCACTCTAAACTCTAAAAAACTTAGTATTTCTTGTAACTTTCTACTTAATTCTCCATAGCCTTCAATCTAGGTACCCATGGGACCAAAATTGAAAAAAAAATCAACAATTCACTCATATGATATATGTTGGTGAGCTCTCTAAAAATCTAAAATCTCCTTTCTCTCATCTCTCCTTCTCTTTGGTTGCACCTCTCATCATGAGGGGCAATCATGTTTTAAAGATAATGAAGATGAAATTATTGACAAGGAAATTATCAAAAAAAAGAAGAGTAAACAAAAGAACTTGGAATACCAAAGTGGAGTTGAAAAAACATAAAATCTAATTAGTTCATTTGACAATAGAAGGGACCTAGGACACAAGAAAGATGAAAGACCCATCAAGCAATACAAAATAACCCAAGATACCAAAGTGGAGTTGAAAAAACAAAGAAATCTAATTAGCTATTTACAATAGAAGGACCCAAGGATACAAGAAAGATGAGAGACAAATCAAGCAAAACAAGAATAACCCAAGAGGAAAAATGGATTGAAGCTACAATATCTATTTCTACATGTTCAAAGCAATATTTACTAAAAATGTCATGTAGAGGAATTTCTTTTAGTAAATACAAAAAGGACAATAAAAATACATTATGTCCATTCTTACGATATAGGATATTAGCCAATTTTTTTTCTCTAAAGACAAAGTAAAATTATGAAGAAATATAATAACCTAGAAGATCACAATTTACGGATCAATCGTATTGGTACTTGATCTGAATTTATAAGTAGATTAACAAAGAGAATGCTTATCTCTCACTAATTTTATTTAATGTTTTAGGTGATTATTTTATCATATTTTCATGTTGATCTTCAAGAGAATATATATATAATACTCCTTCCTCGACACCCTTAATAGTTGAATCATCAATAATTTTATAAAATGTCAAACTTCAAGAGAAAATGACAATTATCAATCTAACCCTTAAGGAGAGTCAACCTTGTGTAGAGAGCTACTGAAAGTCACTCGCCGAAAGGAATGAGAAACCCGCCAACTTAGAGCTCAGCTAAACTCTTCTATTTCAATAGTGGTAGATTTGGACCTGAGCATTTCATTCAGGTTAAGGTATCCCCATGACTGTTCAGAAGGAGTTCTACCTCAACTAGCATGACCCTAATCCATGACTGTTTATAAGGAGTTTGCAGGGATCAAGAGAGGAGCTGCGGGAGAGTGTGGAGATGGGAGAGGAGAGGGAGAGAGGTGAGACAATATCTATAAATTCTGAGTGCTCTCTAGCATGTAGTATTTGAGTGAATAGTAGATTCTCTTTGTTTTCAATTTTGGTTCCATTGGTACCCAAATTGAAGACTATGGAGAATGGAGTATAAAGTTATGGGGATTTTTAGCTTTTTTAGGGTTTAGAGTAACCATTATTCATTGAGAGTGATGGGTCAAGAATTTTCATTTCCAATCTCTTGGTTTTCATGATTAAGTTCCATGGGAATTTAGTTTGAAAATTTTGGAGGTGGAAATGGAAAGTTATAAAAGCTTATAGATTTTAGGGTTTGGAGAGATTGTTTTCTTATGTGAGTTGGGATGTGAGGGGTTGTGGTTTTGCAGATATGGGGAGATATGGAGAGGAGCAGCATGTGTTACTATCATTATTCTTGTGCTAGCCATGGCTACACCTTCCCATGTGTGGTCATCGAGAGTGGGTCGGGATACACCATGCCCGGTGTGTCACCGACGCTTCACCTCGCAAGGGGTAAAGACCCATGTGGGAAGGATGCACAAGGACTATGATTTGGACCACTTTGGATGTCCTCATAAGATGAGCAACCACATCAATAACAGTGACACTCGGGATTACGCACGCTTCTTCTATACAGTAATTTCCCGGTTAAGTATGCAACTTCTAGCAGAAAATTTAGGGTTCAATGTTTATTAGTTGTACACATTGTTAATTGTCATCTTGTGCAAGTTTTGAAGTTTCATGCATTTGGCTTTGATGGAAACCTTGCAGCCCCTGCTCTGGAATATTTCACATAATGTTTTGAGATCTTTGAAGGTTCTTCAACTTCCGTTTCAACTTTAGAGTAGAGCATATGATCCTCAATATCTATAGCACTTGCTTTGGAATATTTCACATAATTTTTTTGAGATTTGAAATCCTGAAATATGGTTCCAATCTCTAAGCTTGCATTCAGCTCAAGGATTCAAGGTCGTCAGAAACATCCACCACTTGCCCTTCAACATGCACTTCGTGCGCAGGCAATTTGGGACTGAGTAGTCTAAAGTACGCACCTACTGGTTAAGTATGCACAAACCCTCCCAATTCAAGTTGTGTACTTAAGTGGGAGGTTACTGTACCTTTGTTGATTGTTCCAGGAATACCGATCGAGTCGTGGGAGTGGTTAGCTTCTCAGGCGGGTTGCATTTTGGGGTTATTTGAGACTAGTTTTCCATGTCCACGTCTATTCCATAGGCTACCCTGCACACTCCATGATGAGGCTAGACAGGCTTTTTGTCTACCATTGGATTGTTTGGCACGTGATCCCTTGGACGAGTTAGCATGGTTCCTATTCCTCATACTCCCTCGATGGTGTCTTTGTTATGCTAGAGGGGGACGTGTGGGGCATAGAGAGGTGGCTACTAGATTTTGTCAATTTGGAGTAGGGGATTGGGCAGCCTTTCAAGAGGAATCTATTAGGGCTACACGATTTAGGAGACAAGCATTGCCACATGATACCACAAATTCCACTCGATTACGATGATGTAGGACATTGGATCAAGCGGGAAAGTTTAGTAGAGCAGCATGAGTGCTACACCCTTTGTCTATAGCGAGTCCTACTAATAAGACCATCTCTTCCTTACGCTCATTGCATCCTATAGCAGTAGAGGGACTACAAATAGAGGTCTTAGATTATCAGCCTGAGCAGCCTTTATGTCTTGATAGGTCGCTATTTGCACAAGCATTGTGCATTGCCCCTCGCCTTTCCTCAGGAGGATTGTCAGGGATGGTTTATGAGTACCTTAGAGATTGCTTCCAAGTAGATGATCCTTCAAGTGGTTTTACCAAGTTGTTCCAAGTGGCTACAGCAGTAGCGAGAGGAGACATTCCTATGTATGTTAGTCGGGTATTAGGTGCTAGTCAACTTATCGCAATGGAGAAGGACACAGGAGGCATTAGACTGATTGCTATTGGAGAGATCTTTTTGTGTTTGGTCAGTCGTACCATTGTCCTTCAGCATCGTTCTCACTTTTGACAACACCTTAGTCCACATCTGTTTGGAGTAGCTACACCTGGAGGATGTGAGGCTATATCTCTAGGCATTAGAGCACTCCTAGATATCCATCCGGAGTGGGTCGTCCTACAGGTGGATGTTGAGAACGCTTTTAATAGTGTCTCACGTGCATCCATCTTTAGAGAGCTTAGGGAGGCTGGTGGATCCTTGGCAAGTCTCATACCTTTTGTGTGGTATTTTTTATGGCTCTCCTACTTCCCTTTACTACCAGCATGATGGTTCACAGGAGGGAGTCATCGTCTTGGAGTCAGCTATTGGTACACGTTAGAGAGATCCTTTGGGAGGGCCCTTATTTGCCATGGCTCACTTTAGAGCTCTCCTATCTACTACTTTGGCATGCCAGGTTGTGTATTTCCCTCCTTGGCAGATGATACACACATTGTAGGCCCTGAAGATCAGATTAGGCAGGCCTTTGACTACTTGACTACCGAGCTACATCTAGTAGGCTTGAGAGTCAAGGTGTCAAAGTGTAGGGCATGGTTCCCTTTAGGTATCCCTCCCCGCCTTGAGCTTTCAGAGGGGTGTATCACATCCGCAGATGGACTTTGTGTTTCTGGAGTGCCAGTAGGATCAGAGGATTTTGTCACACGCTTGTTAGACGCTGCCCTTGCAGAGGATGTTTTCCATGTGGATGACCTTCCATTACTAGGAGATCCGTAGGTGGCATTTGGTATACTCTCTTCCAGTATTGCTCATCAGCCATCCTACCTCATCTGTATAGTTCCTCCCTCACCGTCCTTCCTATCACATCTAAGAGCATTTGATAGGAGGATTATGGGAGTGTGATATTTGGTGATATTATTGGACACGGACCTTTGAGTGTGTGATAGGGGATTTGGCACGTAAACACATGGCTCTGCCGATCTCATGTGGTGGGTTTGGCTTGCTTTCTATGGAGGAGATGACACCTATAGCATTTTTGGGTAATTGTGCTCTCTTGGTACCCCTACTTTCCTCTCGTTTTATGGTTGCTGATAAGCCAGTTTTGGAGACTTATGTGATAGAGGTGGAGGGAGGATCCTTTTCTCTCCTGATCTTATTGCGGCATACGAGAGATAGTCTATCCCCACGAGCACAAGAGTATTTTCCACTCTTTGCTTCACTATCGTTAGATTGGACTAGAGGTTTGCAGTCTTCCTTGATGGAGCGATAGAGTGAGCATACGCTACATTCTCTCTTAATCGATTCGTTCATTCCTCAGGCTACTAGAGCGCGTCTACGCTCTTGCTCCAGCAAGGATGCAGGCTCTTGGATCCTAGCTCAACCGTGCATTAGGGCTGTCTGACTCGCACCAGCTACTTTCTCTACAACGATGAGGTTTTGCCTAGGTTTGGTCCACCCATCTGCATCTTCATTACTCACTTGTGAGTGTGGCTCTACACTAGATGCAGCAGCGGTCCACATGACATAGTGTCCTTTTGGAGGACAGAGGATAGCTACCCATGCCATTAGAGACATAGTGCTATGGCGCGTGAGAGTGGATACTTGGCTAGGAGGGAGCGTTCGTATGCCTTGCAGACGACACGTGTCAGGGCAGACTTATACTTGGTCCGAGATGATCAGGTTACAATAGCAGATGTTGTGGTTACGGACCCTACGTGGGACATAGTTTCGGAGGGAGTGATTACCGGGACGTAGGGTCGGAGGGAGTGATTACCCATCCCCCTGGATGGGCGGCGAGTGCAACAGCAGGTCGCAAGGTCTCCAAGTATAGGGGCATACAGCGAGGTCACCTCTTTGTTACAATAGCCTTGGAGTTATATAGAGTGCTGGACACGGTATTGGACACATTTGTCAAGGAGTGCGTGAGAGCTTATCATGTTAGGCGCCAGGGGTACCACTCTCACTCTCATACTTTGTAGCATATTTTAGACAATGTGTGTCCATTGCTCTCAGTAGTGCAGTGGCTGGTGCAAACCATAGGAGAGCAATCACATTAGGTGATGTTTCTTTGGATGCTCCAGTTATGTGTAGACAGTTAGACTTGCATAGGTCGGATTTCTTAAGTGCGGTTGAGCAGATTTCTTATATAGACTCTATTGGGGCTTAGCCTCATGTTATTTTTTTTTTTTTTCTCTCCCTTGTCCGGCTTGATGGGGTCTTCCAATCCTTCGTTTTTCCTACGCGGTCGCCTTTTTTTTGTATAGGGAGTTTTACCAAGTTATAGAGCAGCAAAAGCCTTAGGGTTCGGTGCTAGCTTGACTCCTCTAGGATATCCACTGCAACGCCGACAATCTCTCATTTTCAACGAAGAAGCTGGGTAGTGCGGTGTGCATCTTAGGGATCCCATCACCAGCCTGTCCTCTTTCGCAACACCGGCCCTTTCAAGTTTTCAACGAAGGAGCCGAGCAGTGCGGTGTGCATCCCAGGAATCCCATTGCCAACCTGTCCACTTTCTACTCGCCATTGCAGGCATGGTATGTCGTAGGACTAAATGTTTGCTTTTAATGTGCCCTTTCTCTATTAGGTTGTAATGGATTTGTCCGTGAGCAGATGTAGAGTTGGAATGTCCAATCCACACTGAATTGTGTATTTTTTATCAGACCAAGAGGACAAAGAAAGCCGGAATCGTCGGCAAGTACGGTACGAATCTTCTTCGTCTTCGTTTCATTTCATCGTGCAATTGAATATTCAACCGTCGAATAGAAAGTAATAAACTTTTAGGGTTTAAAGTATTACTCGCTTTCTGACGAGTATCCTTTCGTTGCAGGTACCCGATATGGTGCTAGTTTGAGGAAGCAGATCAAGAAGATGGAAGTCAGTCAGCACTCCAAATATTTCTGTGAATTTTGCGGAAAGGTGAGCTTTCTGGAAAGGGCTTTTCGTGTTCTGCGAGCGTGTGTTTGGAAGGTCAACCTATTGTGATTGTGTGATCTGGACTGCAGTTTGCTGTCAAGCGCACAGCAGTGGGTATCTGGGAGTGCAAGGATTGTGGAAAGGTGAAAGCTGGAGGAGCTTACACTCTGAAGTGAGTATCTAAATCTAGTCCTTAGTGATTCATGTTTGGAACTGAGTTGTTTGACTTTTGATGTCATTTAGCTGGGTTAGTAACCTTTGGTTTTGTCGTGTTCCAGCACTGCATCTGCGGTGACAGTGCGGAGCACAATCAGGAGGCTCCGCGAACAAACAGAAAGTTAGTAGAATTATGAACAGTACAATTCTGTTCGAGTGCAAGTATTTCGAGTATTTCGATAGCAAAGTACGGAGAAACGAAAACGACAGTGAACGACATTTTGAAAACGACATTGTTTCCAGAGCTTTCAGTACGAGGAAAAATCCTGAGATAGCTTTCTGGTAAACAGTGATCAGTTATGGAATCAGAAGGATTATGAGCGACACCGTATCCTAAACTTCTTGTCGTGGATATTGGAGTGCAACTTACTATCTTCTTTCTCAGTAGTGATCGCCAGGTTTGAAACTTCTGTACTATCACCATATGCAGGGGACCGACACTACGCAATGCATTCAAAGATAAGGCGCACCATTGGCCCATAGTGCCGAACTACATGGCCTTTGATCGACTTTGACATTGGGGTTAGACCTAAAGAAATTAATGTCTTCTGACATGGAGATAGCCGCGAGCAAAACCCAGGATGTGGGTCATCTCTGGATTCTCCTTGTACCGAGATAACAAACGGGTAAGCAAATCGGCCGAAAGGCCAGTGTCTGAAGTCGGTTTTCGTTTGCATATTTGAGGACCTCAACTCTAGCTCAATCATTCCGGAATATCGCCGTATTACTTCCTTTCGAGCAATTTGGAGTACGCAAATCAGCCAACAAGTTTGCGTATTCGACGATCTTAACTCTAGTTGAAAAATAGCCGTATTGTTCCCATAGTGCCACTTGGCGTATGCCAATCAACGAACAAGTGCTGTACGAGAATGATAGAGGTTGGCCGAATCTACGAGTTCTGAACTTTACAAACCGAGTCACTGTGAATAATAAATGGGAACTCCATTCACGATGATGATACACCACTCCACTTAATTGGTTTGTACTATCCATCAGATTTGAAACGAGGGTGTATACTATCAAGGAAATTGAGACATTATGAGACACTAAGTATCCGATGTCCTCACCGTCTCTTCAATTACTTGCACCTTTACTGCGTTCACCACCATCCAGACGGAACCTCTAAGGATGTCTGTATTTTGATTCATTTCTTCCCCATCTGCTTTACAGTGAGTGTGCACGGTAACAACAACAAATGAGTCGGTGCGTCAATTGTTCAAAGGATCTGGTTAATCCGTGGGCAACAACTCCGAAGTAACTACTTTTGTACATTAATTATAGTTTTTTTGGCGGTATTTTGCTACTAGGGATATCTCTAATAATTCGAGAACTAATACGTGCACCAATCTACGCTTCACAAGAAACTTTCGACAGCGTATCATGACTTTCTGAAACTCTCAGGCACATAGAACAAGTTGGAGGCCCTTCAGCAAGTTCTATATGGTTTACACCCTCTTCGGACATTTGAATTGTAGCTCTTTTCAAGGGGCAAGTGGATTCATATTGTGTGGTTCTTCGCATTTACATTTGCTTGTATACTCGAACGCAGGTCTTGGAACCTAGCCTTGCCAAGGGAACCGATTGATGGTTTTCTGCAACACACTGAACTCCTGTTGTGCGATTGACCATTATCTGAGAGAAAATGGTATCCAGACGGTCATCGATCATGGAGAAATTCCAGCTGAAGAGGGTGAATATCTACTCAAAACATTCAGATTTTGGACTACCCTATCTTCTTTTATATGGCCATTAGCACCTACTGTTTTGGGTCGATATTATATTTCGTCCATAGCCTCGGCGTGTGTACAATAATGCAGAAGGTTCCGGGGAGTGTAGTCGCTCGTTCCATGTATTGTGTGCTGCAATATGTACTGCTGCATTATAACCAAGAAAAGCGCAGACTTGCTTCTATGGCAGGGTTTAAAACCTAAACAAGTTCAAGGAAGAAACGAGTGCAAAGTCCTATCCAGCAGTTGTGTGTACTGACCTGGCAGCACGGGGCTTGGATCTTGTCGTGGACCATGTTATTACGCTTGACTTCCCTTTGAATCCGGTAAGATTGACTGTTATTTAGGAAGGGAACCTCTCTTAGTACGCAAACTGGGAGGACCGCTCGTATGGGCAAGGTAAATGGAAATAATTTGTTTTCTCGTGTTCTGCCTTTTGTCAAAAGTTGGATGAATTCAACCAATGATTGTTTATGAATTTAAGTGTATGATCAATGCAGGTAAGGTTACAAGTTTAGTTGCGAGAAGAGACTCAACTTTAGCAGGACAAATAGAAGATGCCATGTCCAGGGGCGAATCATTAGAAATACTATCTTCGAGCAGGGAGAAAGTTGCAGCGATGAAACAGCAAGGACTCGCCGTACGGCAAAGAGCGACCTCGAAGGAACCTGCTAGTAAGGGCAATTTCAGAGGATCTAAAACTAGAACCGTAGGTAGGGCAAATGTCACTAAACCTTTTTCAAGTACCGAAGGGTACAAGAGGTAAAGCTATGTTTGAAGGTGGTGAGAAACAGGCGGAAGCTAAGAAAAGTTCCGGCTTTTTATCAGAAAGAAGTAAACGATTTCTCTTCAACATCTTGTCCACAATTCATGGATGTTAAGATGGCTCGGCTTGTGCATGTCTCTCGTTTGATTCCGCACCGAACTTTCAGGGAGGACTTTGTGACGACAATGAACGAGCTCAGATAAAAATCTTGAATCAAACCACTAGACGAAGAACTGACATCGGAGCTCTTGCATCATTTTGGACGACCATCACCTGCCGACTCCTCAGTTCCTAATGTCTATGAGTGCTGACGAGGATGGTACTGGTTGTTTACGGAAGTCATCCCAGTCGGTCCGAAAGTAGTGCACAGCAACGGCATTTGTCTATGACCAATCTTCCAAATCAAGTAATCTGTCACTGAACGGTGTTGTATAAAGTCCAAACAACCTAGTCCATGAGAAAGCTGGAAATGTTAACTTTTCATCTGTCTTGTCTTAAATAAAAACTCACGATCCAAACTTAATTTCGTTCAGCAATCTTCACGCCAAGTCGTACAAGGAATTAGCACTACACTCTGAACACTCTCAATGGCGCTGAATCACAGCGTACGATATTCTCTCAACGTTCTTAACTACATTCCATGGGTGTCGAGTCAGAAACTCTCTTCCAATGAGCTCGTAACGTTGCGAACTCCTCAGCTCCCTTATTTTATCAGTGTCAGCAACACATACTCTCTAGTCTTGGAGCTTGAAGAAACCCAGTTTGGAGTAAGCCCCTCCTAGGTGGCAGACTTACCTATCATTCAGTACGTACATGCCTACAACAGTTCTACAGCTCCATACACCCCACATTACGACCCAGTGTCTCCAGACTCCTTCCTTCCTTGCTTTCAGACCCGTCACTTCCGAGTCGTTACGTCTTTCTTACACCCAAAAAGTGCTGCCGCATCTTCTCACTCTTGCTCTCACGGCCGCATCTGGACTCATACCAGATCCCACCCCTGCCTCGACATTCTCTGAAGAGCAGTGAGGTCTGTACTACAACCGAGCCGAAACTTCTAATTTGGCTTTCTTGGGCTTTGCAAGAATTTGCTATATTTGATTGATCGAACAGTTAGTCGAACTGCTATTGCGAGGATATATCCATTCCCTTACCGCGTTTACTGTCAGCATGATGTGCTGACCCAAGAAGAGAAAGAAGGAGGGGAGGCATAGGAGGAGGGAGGAATTGTTCCAACCACATCGAGAGGGACAAAGACGGGGACTCTAGAAATTCATTCCATGCACCGCAGTCTGGAAGGTGAATTCTCACATGTGAATTTACCCTATAGAGGGTCTCTTCACCAACTCACTGTTTGAGAGTATCCATAAAGTCCTTAGTCATCTACATACACAATAGGGGTTTCAGAAATAGTTTTATAAAGCTCTGTATATTTTCAAATAGTTTTTTATGAAGCATTGGCTAAATCGGTATGGGGTGCAGGTTGGAGGAAGAAAGGGACACACTATGGAATTCCGTCCAAGTTCTTTATTATTCTCTTATGGATTTTGCCACCTCCATAAGAGGTGTTTCATAGGAAATAAGGGAGATGTAGTTTTCCATTGGCATGCCGTACAACATTAGTTACAATTTAGGGTTAATAAAGTGTCTGGTTTTGGGTGAATCTGGTTGCCACCGAAGGAGGAGATGATTCTTCTCTAGATGTATGGGAACAATACTAGATGTACAAGGACGAGAATGAGAAATTGACAGCGGAGTGGGAAGAATGTGTGCACGGTGGGAAGGGGAGGAGTGAATTCAATTGAAGCGTAAACCAAATTTTGCAATTTCCTTGTTTGAAAAATTCCTTGTTCAAGTAGTACAAGTTCCGATGAATCTCTTATTCTGTTCTCTTGTTTATTGTGTAGAGAATGTGAGAGAGTAGAGTATGCCAAGAGGGAGCACTCGTGGGTGTTATTTTTGTAGATTCAAGAATTGAGGAGAACTTAGTAGAACATGCCAAGAGGTAGCACTCGTGGAGAACTAACTAAAACATTAGGAAACATATACAATGGATTATACAATTACATTTGGAGATACCGCCCAGATGAACTAGAAGATGAAGATGAAGAGTGAGATTTAGATATGATAGAATTATTGATTAGTGGGTAGGAGTATGCACAGACGCATAGGTACTTAAAACCCAAAGTTACGTACCCTCGTAATGTGGAATTTGTGATGAAATATTTTAGAAGTTTAGATGTGAAGGCCTTCCGCCAGCTGACTAGAATGGACGTTGATTCAGTTTCAACATTAGTAGATTTGATAAAACTCACCGTGTATTTGAAAAGAACTATCGGTGAGAGCAAACACCGGTGTGGATCCAAGTAGCTCTAGCTCTCAATAGACTTGGCCATCACGGTAATGGAGCTTGTGTTGCAAGGAGGTTAAACATTTGGGGCATCAATGCGGGTTCAACAATTGCCTTTATTGATCGAGTTATGCTAGTCATATTAGATTTGATGAGGAGTCAAGTCGCATGACCTGGGCACAAGGAGAGGAGGAGAATATTTTTAGTTTATGCACACAAATGTTTCATGGGTTGTGTTGGTTTGGTAGATGGAAAACTATTTCTTCTTATAGCTTGACCCACAATGGATGGAGAAATCTATTTCAGAAGAAAGTGCTCATATTCCATAAACGGCCAAGTGATTTGTGATGATAAAAGGAGAATCATACATTTTACAAGTGGTAAGTGTTTGATATCTAGTTTGACTAGTTAATTTTTTTGTTCTTTTGCTTAGTTCATTAACATTGGTGCACCTTCTTGTACATTGGCCATGCTTTTTTTTTTTTGCATTTGATTTGTTTATTTGTAAGAATACCAAGGTCATGTCATGACATGATGTGTTTGAGAAATCATCACTATGGAATTGTAAAAGACCGAGATCGAGGAGAGAAATAGGAGAATGGAAACACATTAAGACACTTGAATGTGGGAAAACTCTGAATGCCTAGCATGAGCTTTGGCTTGGTATTTATAGGTAGCATACAAGGCCCTTGAGAAGCTTCCTCAAGCCGCTTTCTTAGAGTGCAAACCAAGTTAACTAGGAAGCTTCTCAAGAAGTTTCCTTCTAGAAGCCGCCTACTTGGCATGCAAGCTAAGCTAGTTGGAAGCTTCTAGAAGCTACTTACTTGTGGTGCAAGCTAAACTAGCCGAGAAGCTTCCCAAGAATTTCCTAGATACTTCTGGAATATTCTAGGCTAATTTGTCTTATGTGCTACTTTGTAAGCCCGACTAACTTTGTTGCTAAACTCTATATTGTGACATATTCCCCCGCCGCTAGTTGGTGACATCATCGTTGCCATTGAAGCTTCAAATTCCAGGATGGCCGTCTGTGCATTTTGGAGGTGAGAAAGAGGTTCCCATGTGGCACCATGAAGGGGATACCCTTTCCAAAGGACCTTGTACTCCATATGTTGGCAACGGCCTTGTTGAATATAGGAACGTGCAAGGATATGATCAACTTCGTGCCGCTCATGATCATTGATAGGGATAGGAAGAGGGGTTAGGAACAAAGGGTTTCAACTTGGAAACATGAAAGACAGGATGGATACGCATGTGACAAGGCAAGGCAAGTCGATAAGCAACAAGAGAGACAATTTGGGTGATATCAAAGAGTCTTATCCAATTAGGTGCAAGTTTACAAACTTGGGTATCAAGTGTGAGAAGGAGGATACTAGAGGATAGCATGACTTTATCACCAACTTCAAAGGTGAGATCATGACAATAGTGGTCCACATATTGTTTTTGGCAATTCTGAGCAACAAGGAGGTGAGACTTGGCTTGTTGGAGAGATTGGGATATAGTGGTCAAGAATGTGGAAGTATGAGGAACTTGAGATGGAGGGGGAGCAAGAAGAGAATCTGGAACAAGTTGATCTTGGTCAAAATTGAGAAAGAAAGGAGAAAATCCGGTGCTTGCCTATTTGGAACTATTGTAGGCAAATTCTGCAACTGCAAGACATTCATCCCAATTGGTATGGTGAACATTAACAAAGGCACGCAACATATCCTCCAATGTATGATTTTCACATTTGGTTTGTCCATCAGTTTGAGGATGATAGGCCATGGACAAAGTAAGCTTGGTGTTGAGTATCTGGAAGAATGCTTGCCAAAACTTCCCGATAAATCAAGTATCACGGTCGGAGATGAGTACACATGGCATCCCATGATGCTTGAAGACATTGTCAAAGTAGATTTGCGCTAAGGTTGGAGCATCCACGGTATCATAGGTTGGTGCCAAGTGGATTTACTTACTAAGCTTATCCACAAACACCACAATTGCATGTGTCCTTGTTTTGTCTTTGGCAAGGATGTGATGAGATCCAAGCTCACATGCTCCTAGTGAGCGGATGGAACGGCGAGTGGTTGAAGGAGTCTACTCAGCTTTTGGTTGCTAGCCTTGTTACGTTGGCAGCTCTCACACAATTGGAAAAATTCTCAAACATCTCGTGTCCTGTTGGGCCACCACCATTGACGTTGGGGGGTACCCAAGGTCTTGTCCCCACCCATGTGACCAGCAATGGGTAAATCATGGACTTCTTGAAGGCACATAAGTCAAAGATCACCTTTATTTGGTACATAGATCCGGTCCTCATGGAATAAAAGGCCCTCCTTGATTGAGAAGGTATTGTACTTCTTATTGCATGCTGTAAGGCAACCATGTACCATTTGGAAGAAGGGATCTTGATGTAGAGCTGACTGAAACTCATTTTGGACCTTAGAGTCAATTGACACTATTGAAATTGCCATTGTGATGAGAGGAAGAGACTTCAAATCAAGTCGTCATGATAAAGCATTAGGGATGACATGGAACCGTCTGGGTTTGTACTCAAGTTTGATGTCATATAGTTGGAGTTGTTCCTCCCATCGATGATGTCAACTCTTCATGTGTTCCAAGTGTAAGGTCTACAACAATGGTTTGTGATCAGTTTGTATGATCATTTGTTTCCCCAAGAGGTAATGCCTCCATACCTTGGTGGCATATACCATTGCAAGTTGTTATCAATCTCGAGCAAAGTAGTTTTATTCAGCTGTATTAAGTCGGCAAGACACAAAGGCAATGAGATGGAGGCCATCTAGGAATTCTTGTTGCAACACAGCTCCAATTGGAAAGTTAGAAGCATCAAAATCAACCACATAGGGTAGTTGAGGATCATATGGTTGAAGAATGGGTCTTGAAGACATCATATGCTTTAACTTTTGGAATGCTTCTTCATGCTTGGTGGTCCATTGGAAGATCAAGTTCTTTCCCAAGAGGTCAGTCAATGGTGTAGCCACATGAGCATAATAATGGATGAACCGTCGGTAAAAAATGGCCAATCCATTGAATGCCCATACTTTTGTAGTATCCTCCAGGGTAGGCCAATCAGAATGGCTTTGATTTTCTCTTCTTCCATCTTGATCCCCTTTGATGAGATCTTATAACCCAAGAAGGTAACCTCCTTCTGCCAAAAGGTACACTTCAACTTCTTGCAGTAAAATTTCTGTAACTCTGTAACCAACAACTTTGTAAGTGTTATTTGCAACTCCTCCAACTCCTTTGGTGAGAGCCAATAGATTGGTCTACTCACTAGAGTACTCCCTTGCAATAACTTGATCTTGAAGGGCATACCTTGATCAGAGGGTAATCCCTTTGGCAGATCATTCAAAAACACGTCTACAAACTCTTGAACTATCCAATCAACCATTGCTTGATGAGGCTCTTGGCTCTCCTCCAATTGTTCTTGTGCAATCTGCTTGATCTACACTATGAATATAGACTTATTTTCCTCCAAGGCTTGCTCTATGGCTGCTTTACTAACCAACTTCCCTTCCAAGTGCTCATCTCTCTTCCAAGCTTGCTCCATGGTTGCCTTCTTGGCAAACTTCCCATCTTGGGACTCCACTCCCTTCAAGGTTTGCTCTATGGCTACCTTCTTGACAAACTTCCCATCTTGGGACTAACTATTCTTAGGTGCCTTACTCAAAGGTGCTAGACAATCTAATAAAAAATTCCTACCTTGGTGTTGTACTTGAATTTGGCATCGGGTCCAATCGAATTGAACCCTATGACGTTCAAGCCAAGGTAGACCTAGAATGATATCATAGTGTAAAGGTGCCACTACAAACCTCATACACTCCAAATACTCCTTCCCAATCTTGAAGGTAACATGATGCAAGGTGCAGAATATAGAACCCTTTCTACCATCCGCCATCATTAAACTACTTCCAATCATTGGCTTGATAGGAAAACCAAATTCCTTTGCTACTTGCATAGACATGTAATTCTCTAAACTTCCAAAATCAACCAAAATCCTACAACCCCAATTAGATATTGTACCTTGCAAGTGAAGCAAACTTGCATAGGTCAAGCCTTCAATCCCATTAGAACTAATCAAGCTCCTAGTATGAGGCTTGAAATCTCCTACTGGGATTGTTCATTTCCCTAATCATTTGGTTCCACAAACTCTATCTAGGCAACTTTTTGAGGTCACTCATTCCTAAGTGGACATTCAGCAATGTGATGTCCAACTTGGTGATAATAAAAACAACCTCCATTTTGTTGCAATCTTTCTCTATCTACTGCACCAAGTGGCTTCCATTGGATAGCATCAATCTCCATTGGTGCTGGTTCTTCCACCCGTGTGTATTGTACTGGTAAGCTTGGTGTAAGTCAAGGTTGAGTCCAAGTTGTTGCAACTAAGGAATCAAAGCGCTCAGCCATTTACATGGTTTCTTCTATGTTTTTTGGTTCTTGCATGGTTACCTCCAATTTAGTTTATGACTTCAATCCCCACACAGATAGATCCAAAACTTCTCCTTCTTGTATATCTGGAATTTGTATGATGATGTTCTGAAATTGTGTGATGTAGCCTCTTACGGAGCCAATTTGCTTCAACTCCGCCAATTTATCTCGTGCGGCTTGGGTGATATTTATAGTTTGAAATTGACCAAGTATTGCATCCTTGAATTTTGTCCATATGAAGATTGGTGCAACAATCTGTCGTTCATTTTGCTCCATTCAGAATTTCCACCAAAGTTTTGCCACACCATCCAATTGGCTAGAAGCCAAGAGAATCTATTTTTGTTCATTTTGAAGATTGGTGGCTTCAAAGTAACATTTGCAATCAAACACAAAATTCTCCATTGTGCTCAGAAGATTCTTGCCTTCAAACACCTTGGGTTTTGGAAATCAAATACAATCTTCTCCATCTCGGACTAGCGCTCTCTTTATATGTTCTTGTTGTTGTTAGTCTCGCTCATCCAACAATCGAGTAAGGTGCTCGATTTATTGCTGCATTGCAACGATAACGTCTGGTATTGCCGCCATAGCTACTACTCTATCCTACTACTCCCAATTTATTTAATTGATTAACACATAGATACATCATGTCCACCTTTCTCCATAAGTGACAACCGGAAGTATTAAGGGTTCCTCAAACATAATGATCATATGTAGAAAATCTTGCCCAAAGCGTGAGGTGATGAATTGTATGAAGCGGTGCTTGGATAATATCTGGACAGGAAAATCCCAATGGTTTGGCGGAAGTGGATTTGGTGGTCCATAAATTCCATCCAATCCATTCCTGCTTTGATACCAATGTAAAAGACCGAGATCAAGGAGAGAAATAGGAGAATGGAAACTCACATTGGGACACTTGAATATGGGAAAACTCCAAATGCCTACCATGAGCTTTGGCTTGGTATTTATAGGTATCATACAAGGCACTTAAGAAGCTTCTCAAGAAGCTTCCTCAAGCTGCTTTCTTAGAGTGCAAGCTAAGTTAACTAGGAAGCTTCTCAAGAAGTTTCTTTCTAGAAGCCGCCTACTTGGCGTGCAAGCTAAGCTAGTTAGAAGCTTCTAGAAGCTTCCTTCTAGAAGTTACTTACTTGAGGTGCAAACTAAGCTAGCCGGGAAGCTTCCCAAGAAGCTTCCTAGATACTTCCAAAATATTCTAGGCTAATTTGTCTTATGTGCTACTTTGTAAGCCTGACTAATTTTGTCACTAAACTCCATATTGTTACAGGAATGATTTGAACTAGAGAAGGGATGTCTTAGTTTTGAAGCCAACAAATACCTTTTAAGTGATTCTGGTTATGTACTCATGTATCACTTAGTCTCAATTTTCAAGCAAGCATGAATAGAAGACAAGCAAGAGTTCAACAAATATTTTGTGAAGGCTGCTCAATTACTGACCAAAAACACAATGAAGTGCACATATTACACAAAAGTATGTGGTTCACCTCTATGTGAGGTTACGTCCACTGGAATGCTTTAGGAAAATCTATACTGACCCTAGGCTCACCGCCATATTTGTCATTCAAGTCCAAAGCATTCACACTCTCTCAATTCACTTTGACCATAAACCTACAAGAGATCAATCTTGCTTATAGTGTAACCCTAAGGCAAAAGTGTAAATCCTAACAAACTCCCCCTGATTCTTGTCTTGGGGTTAGTAACCTTGCTAAAAAATTTATCACTCAACATGAAGTTCTAGACAGATAGCCAATCACTTGACCCTTCCTTTAAACTAGGATAAACAAGAACTTATAATCATAGTCCATATAGGGATAGAGTAACTACAATAGCCAAGGTCACGTCCAATACTAAGTCACCTTATTCATGCTCCATTTTCACAACCTGCAGGGTAGCATGGTGCCTAAAGAAACTTTCTAAAGGTATGACTTTGGTAAAAGCATCAACCAGGTTGAGTTTACGATCAATCTTGACTAGCTCAAACTTTTCTCTAACATAACTTGCTTAAGAAAGTGGTACATGATATTGATATGCTTAACCCTACTGTCCATCACCTGATTTTCAGCTAATTGTAGAGCAATTTCATTATCATAATGAAGCATTACATTACCATGCAATAGCCCCATCTCAGCAACAAGTCTATCCAACTAAATCACGTCCTTTGTTGCTTCCATTGCTGCCATATACTTTGCTTATGTAGTAGATTGTGCAACACACTTCTATAAGGTAGATCTCAACTAATGCACCCACCACCAAGTGTGAATACATACCCTATTGTTGACCTCCGCTTGTCAGCATCTACATAACCATCTAGTGATACAACATTCATTGATCTTCTATTATATAAGAGCCCATAGTCTAATACACCTCAAATACTTGAGCATCCACTTAACTACTTCCCAATGTGTCCTTCCTAGATTCTAGGAATCCAGGGCAAGATCAGGTCTAGTGCAACTCATCAAGTACATGAGACTCCCCATAGCCTTCCCAAAAGGAATGTTAGCTATCAAACCCTTCTCTACGGCATTTATAGCACAACATGTTGCTAAAAGCTTGAAATGAGGAGCTAGAGGAGTACTTATTGGTTTATAGTCCTCCATGTTGAACCTAGTAAGTACCTTCCTTGCATAATTACCCTATGTCAACTACAACTAACCAATGCCCAAGTTCCTCTTGATCTCCATGCATAATATCCTTGTGGCTAACCCTAGATCCTTTTTCCTAAAATCCAAACTCAAGGGCGCCTTGAGCTTGTTCACCTCAGATCTATCCTTGGCAGCTATTAACATGTCATCCACATACAACACAAGAACAATAAAACCAAAGGTCTTATTACTCATCAGTTTTGTGTACAAACAAGGATCAAATAAACTCCTATTGAAACCACAAGCGTGCATAAACTCATCAAACCTCTTGTTCCATTGACAAGGTGCTTGCTTCAATCCATACAAGGACTTCAACAATCTGCACACCTTGTCTTCTTTGCCTTTCTTCACAAACCCCACGGGTTCTCTCATGAAGATCCTCTCATCCAAGGTGCCATCAAGAAACTTCATGAAAACATCCATTTGATCTAAGGGAAGACCAAATAATGTAACAAGCATACACAATATCATATTGTGGAATACTTTGCAACAAGAGATTGTAGTCAATTGTCATTGTAGTCATTGTAATCCACTCCCTTCTCTTGAGTGAACCCCTTGGCTACCAATCTAGCCTTGTAGATCTTAGATCCTTCTTTAGGACCCTCCTTCAACTTGTAAATCCACTTGCAATCTATCACTTGCTGACCCTTAGGTAACCTAACTAGCTCCCAAGTCTTGTTATCCCTCAAGGTTTCCATCCTCCTCTCCATAGAACCAAACCACTCATCCTTCTAACTAGAAGAACATGCTTCCTTGTGGGTCAACGGTTCACCTTCTTCCAAGACCAAAGCATGAGCATTAGCTCTAGAAGTCAAGTCATCATCCAACAACTAAGTTGAACTAATCACCCACCATCTCTATTTGGATCTCGACTAGCACACCTGGATTACCTCCTTAATTACTTCCTTGATGAACTCTTTGCTTGATCTCCATGTGTAGGTCCAATGTGAGGCTGACCTAGCACATTTTTTTCACCAATAACTACTTGCTCCACTTGTTCTTGCTCCTCAAAAACTTGCTCCCCCTCAATTAGATCCAAGATGGGAGACTTACCTTTGTTAGTGTAGGGAGCTTGAGCACTCCTCCTCCTTAAATGATCTAGATTTCTTAAAGGATACATCCCTACTGACAACGACCTTACATGCTATTGGAACCCATGGCCTATAAGCCTTCACTCCATTTTCATAGCCAAGAAAAACACATTTCTTTGATTTAACATCCAACTTGGACCTGTTCTCCTTAGGTGTGAGTGAATATGCATCACAACCAAGTATCTTCAATCTATCATAATCAGCTGATTGCTGATGCCTGAACTCATATGGTGTCTTGAAGTTGATTGCATTGGATGGAGAAATATTTACCACATACACTGTTGTGTTGACAACTTCTACCAAAACATCATGTGGCAACTTTGATTTGCTCAACATACTCCATGCATGCTCCAACAATGTTTGGTTGAGCCGCTCTATAACACCATTCTACTGCAAAGTGTAAACCATGGTAAGGTGGTGACTTATCCCTTATTTTATGCAGTATGCCTCAAACTCTCCAGAGACATACTCCCTATCATTGTTTGATCTTAGACACCTCACTTTCTTCCCAATCTGAAACTCAACTTGGTTCTTCCACTTCTTGAAAGTGGCAAAGACATCAGACTTGTGGTGCATGAAATAAATCCACACAAACCTTGAGTAATCATCAATAAATGTCACATAGTAAAATTTTCCAAAGTACAAGGATGTAAGGGATAATCCACACACATCACTATGTACATACTCGAGTAGATCCTTGGAACTATGGGTCCCACTCCAAAAACATATAGGTTATGTTTTCCAAAGATGCAATGCTCACAAAAATCCAACTTCATAGTCTTCAAGCCAGATACCAACTCATTCCTTTTCAAGACAACCAAACTCTTCTCGCTCAAATGACCTAGCCATGAATGCCACACAATTTTCATCTCATTTTGAGACCTTGTTACATTGGCTTCTCCACATATTGTAGTGGCCTCCAATACAAACTAATTCTTTTGAAAGTTACCTTGCAAGGTAACCTTACCACCATAAGTGACTTGAAGTACCCCATCACCAACACTCCATTGATGACTTTTGGCATGCAATACTCCAAGGGAAATCAGGTTCTTCTTCATGTTAGGTATGAACAAAACATCATGCAACTTACACATAGCTCCATCAAACATTCAAATCTTTGTGGATTTGAACCCTCAATCCAACACGGTTGATCATTCTCCATCAAAATTGAACCATTTGATAATGTAAGTGACTAGAAGAACTCCTTGATATAGAAAATATGGTACAAGCAAGCACAATCCAGAATCCTTACTAGGAGATGAGGCACAAAGCGCATACCCACAATGTCACAAATCATATTTTTCATCCAATAGATCAATATTGTCATCATCATAAACCATGTTTGCTTAAGAGCCTTCATCCACCTTTCCTTTGCCCTTAACTTTACACTCCTTCTTTACATGGCCTACTTTGCCACATCCTCAACAAGTCACTTGTTTCCTTTCCTTGGACTTGCCTCTAGACTTAGACTTGGACTTGGCCTTGCTTTCCTTATTATCACCATCATTAGTCCTCCATTGAGGTCTCCCACATTGGACAACCAAAGCATTTCCCGGAGTAGAAGATGACACTAAGGTTGCTACAAGTTTCTATTGCAAGTTATCCATAAGTAGAGCTATTGTTACCTCTTCAAACGAAATAGTCTTCTTCTCACAATGCAACAAAACTTGTGAAAGTGACTGATAGGACGGCAGCAAGGAGCCCAACAAGTGGAACACCTTCTGATCCTCATTCAAGTCCTCTCCCAGTTTTTCAAGCCTACCACTAGGTCAAAAAATGCATCTATATGGTCTTTAATGTTGGTCCTTGGTTTCATCTTGAATATGATTAGTTTGAGATTGGTGTACAATCTATTTGACAATTCATCTGATGGTACTTGCTTTGAAGTGCATCAAACAAGAAGGTACAATCAGAATGCTCCCCCACTTTCTTGAACACATGGGGGTGAAGTTGAAGTAAAATAGTATTCACAACTTGCTCTTGCATATCATCCCAATCACTTTGTCTCACATCCTTAGGTTTCTCCCTCAAGAGCTTACCTAAACCAGTTGCTCTTAGTACTCCTTTCACCTGCCATTCCCACACAAGTAATCCATGTGGCCATCAAAATTTTCCACATGAAACTTGGGTCCACCAAGCTTCAAAGTACTCATCTTGACTTTCTTCTGCTCCACAAGTACTATTGAGGCTATTGCTACACTTAGAGACTCCTCTTGAGTCCCTAAACCTTCCACCTTAAAACTCCAATACTCAAGGGAGTAGGTCATAAGAAAGAAATTGTTTTATAGCAGCTTCTTAAAGTACCCAAAGCAAACATCTAGTTGCATCAACTTGTAGCACTAAAAATAAGCTTTCCAATGCACTGAACATATCATTCATCTAAGTCTCGAGTCCAAAGTTATGAACTAAATTCAATGGGAGTTCAAAACCTTGGATTCTATATCATATTCATAAGTCTAAGACTTCTTCCCCAATGACTCCCTTCAAGTTCTACTTCTTGCTCATCTTTGTCGGTTCAAAAAATCAGTTCCATAATGAACAAAACCACTCCATGAAATCAGAAGCTAGTGTAAGATGACTATCGATACAAGTTGGTTGACTCTTGGGAGAAATTGCAAGAAGGATTAAATGATGATCAAGGAAGCAAACATAGTTCTAAACTGTGATTACAAATTGCAGCAAACTCGAAGAAATCCCTATTGGCCATCCTCTCCAGCCTTCTCCTTCTTCACTTGGAGAAGATACCTTTAGCTTTCTAAGACCGGGGAGACAACAAACCTTTAACCAAGGAGGAGTTCTTGCTGTATATATGCAAAATTTCACTACAAGGCTTCCTTATTTCTTATATTGGACTTCCTTCCTACAAAAGTTCACTACAAGACTCGCTCAGGAAATCAGGATAAGGATTGTACAGATTTTCAAACATTTTGATAGTGAATTATTGTTCTACAAAATTGTAGATTATTGAGGCATGCTAGCTTTAAGTAGTTCATGGACATTTGGCAAGTTGTTGCATTTTACTACATTGCCAATGTTAAAGTAGAATACTGCTGCCTACATACTCAAGCCAGTTTGAAAATGCTTTGACTCTCTAGAAGGTTGACATGTGCTCATCAATATTGCCAAAGATTAATTCCTTGGATCCTCTGAAAGAATTATCTCTTGGGCTCTCCTCATTACCAACTTCTTAAACAACCTATCACGTGCTACTACATACATACATGCTACTATAGCCTGGGATGTCCTCATGAGAACAGAAGTGCAACATGACAGTCAAAGCAGATAGAAGAAGAAGAAACTCATATATCTCAGAAATGATCACAAGACACAACACTTTGAAGATAGATCAATGGATAGACTACTTGTTGAGAGGTGGGAGGAGTGGGGAGACCAGTGGAGAAAAGATACTCTTTTTTTGCTCTAATACCATTTATCAATAACTGACCATAAACACAATGACATGCTCACATTACACAAAAGTACATAGTTCACCTCTATGTGAGGCTATGTCCATGGAATGCTTTAGGAAAATATTTACTGACCCCAGGCTCACCGCCATATCTATCATTCAAGTTTAGAGCTCTCACACTCTCTCAGTCCACTTCAACCATAAACCTATGAGAGATCAATCTTGCTTACAATGTAACCCTAAGGCAAAAGAGTAAATCCTAACAAAGGCAAGGGTGACAAATGAGCATTGTATAGGAGTATTGAAAGCTAGATGGCATTCTCTTTGGGAGTTGAGAGTGCAACTTAAAGATAATAGTAGAAATGCATATTTGTTAAAGTGGGTTTTAGTTTATTTAACAGAACTTGTATATCAATAGGTCAAATGTTTGGTTAGAAGATGGAAACTCAAATAGATTTAGAGACATCTCGTAATAGAATGAAACTCAATAGAGAAGAAAGTAGGTCAAGAGTGATGCAACAATGGCTTGCTCATCATCTTGAGTATATGCAATGAGAACATGTTTCTCTATAATAAAATTTTCAATCTATTATTCTTCTCAATTGTTTGAGAATGTAAATCTACTATTTTTTCCATGATCATAAACACAAAATTTATAATTTAGTATTCCAAGTTTAGTAGGTTGCTTCCCATTGACTCCCATTGTGGATCTCACGTAAGAAGGCAAGAAGATAATGGGTAATACCTAGTGTAACAATATGGAGTTTAGTGACGAAGTAAGTCGGGCTTACAAAGTAGAGAATAAGACAAAATAGCATAGAATATTCTAGAAGCATCTAAGAAGCTTCTTAGGAAGCTTCCCAACTAGTTAACTTGCACCCTAAGCAGGTAGCTTCTAGAAGGAAGCTTCTAGAAGCTTCTAACTAGCTTAGCTTGCACGCCAAGTAGGCGGCTTCTAGAAGGAAGCTTCTTGAGAAGCTTCCTAGTTAACTTGGCTTGCACTCCAAGAAAGCGGCTCAAGGAAGCTTCTTGAGAAGCTTCAAGGGTCTTCTATGCTACCTATAAATACCAAGGCCAAAGCTCATGCTAGGCATTTGGAGTTTTCCCTCATTCAAGTGTCCCAATGTGAGTTTCCATTCTCCTATTTCTCTCCTCGGTTTCGGTCTTTTACATTGGTATCAGAGCAGGAATGGGATGGATGGAATTTATGGACCACCAAATCCACTTCCACCAAACCATTGGGACTTTCATGTCCAGATATTACCAAAGCATCATTTCACACAATTCGTCACCTCGCGCTTTGGGTAGGATTTTCTACATATGATCACTATGTCAGAGGAACCCTTGATACTTCCAGTTGTAACTTATGGAGAACGGTGGACGTGTTGTATCTATGTTTTAATCAACTAGATAAATTGAGTGTAGTAGAATAGAGTAGTAGTAATGGCGGCAATACCGGATGTTATCCTTGCAATGCAACAACAAATCGAGCATCTTACTCGATTGTTGGATGAATGAGACCAGCAACGACGAGAACAAATAGACAGAGCGCCAATTCAAGATGGAGAAGATCGCATTCGATTTCCGAAACCCAAGGTGTTTGAAGGCAAGAATCTTCCAGGCATAGTGGATAATTTTGTGTTTGACTACGAACATTACTTTGAAGCCACCAATCTTCAAGATGAGCAGAAACAGATTCTCTTGGCTTCTAGCCAATTGGATGGCGTGGCAAAACTTTGGTGGTGATTCCGAGTAGAAAGAGCTGAACGACAAATTGCTACACCGATTTTGACATGAGCAGAATTCAAGGATGCAATACTTGGTCAATTTCAAACTATAAATGACACCCGAGCCGCACGAGATAAATTGGCGGAGTTGAGGCAGATTGACTTAGTGAGAAGCTACATCACACAATTTCAGAACATCATCATGCAAATTCTAGATATCCAAGAAGGTGAAGTTCTAGATCGATTTGTGCGAGGATTGAAGTCACAAACCAAATTGGAGGTGACCATGTGGGAGCCACAAAACGTAGAAGAAGCCATGCAATTGGCTGAGCGTTTTGATTCCTTGGTTGTGACAACTTGGTCTCGACCTCGACCTACACAAAGCCTACCAGTACCACGAGTGGAAGAACCAGTACCAATGGAGATTGATGCTATCCAACGAAGACCACTTGGCACAGTAGATAAAGAAAGATTACGACAAAATGGAGGTTGCTTTTATTGTCGCCAAGTTGGACATGGCATTGTTGAATGTCCACTTAGGAATGGGCGACCTCGACAAGTTGCCCAGATGGAGTTTGTGGAACAGAATGTTCAGGGAAACAAAGAATCCCAGTAGGAGATTTCAAGCCGCCTACTGGGAGCTTGATTAGTTCCAATGGGATTGAAGGCTCGACCTATGCAAGTTTGCTTCACTTGCAAGGTACGATATCTAATCGGGGTTGCAAGATTTGGTTGATTCTGGAAGTTCAGAAAATTGCATGTCTATGCAAGTAGCAAAGGAATTGGGTATTCCTATCAAGCCACTGTTTGGAAGTAGTTTGATGATGGCGGATGGTAGAAAGGGTTCTGCATTCCGCACCTCACATCTTGTTACCTTCAAGATTGGGAAGGAGTATTTGGAGTGTATGAGGTTTGTAGTGGCACCTCTACACTATGATATCATTCTGGGTCTACCTTGGCTTGAACGTCATAAGGTTCAATTTGATTGGACCTGATGACAAATTCAAGTACAACACCAAGGTTGAAATTTCCGATTAGGTTGTCTGGCACCTTTGAGTAAGACGCCTAAGAATAGTCAGTCCCAAGATGGGAAGTTTGTCGAGAAGGTAGCCATAGAGCGAATCTGGAAGGGGGATGAGTCCTAAGATGGGGAGTTTGCCAAGAAGGCAACCATAGGGCAAGCTTGGAAGAGAGATGAGTCCCTAGAAGGGAAGTTTGTTAATGAAGCAACCATAGAGCAAGCTTTGGAGGAAGATAAGTCTGTATTTGCGGTGTGGGTCAAGCCAATTGCACAAGAACAATCTGAGGAGGGCCAAGAGCCTCATCAAGCAATGGTGGATCGGATAGTTCAGGAGTTTGCAGATATGTTTCTGGATGATCTTCCAAAGGGATTACCCTCCGATCGAGGTATGCCCTTCAAGATCGAGTTATTGCCAGGGAGTACTTTAGTGAGTAGACCAATCTATCGGCTCTCACCAAAGGAGTTGGAGGAGTTGTGAACAACACTTACAGAGTTGTTGGAGAAGGATTTCATACGACATAGTACCTCTCCTTGGGGAGCACCGTACTATTTGTTCCAAAGAAGGATGGAGGACTTCGTTTCTGTATTGATTACCGTGGACTCAATAAGCAAACCGTGAAGAATGCATATCCCTTGCCTCGGATTGATGACCTGCTTGATCAACTAAGTGGAGCATGCTACTTTTCCAAGCTAGATCTTCGTAGCGGCTATTGGCAAATTCCTATTGAAGGAGAGGACGTGCAAAAGACTGCCTTTCGCACAAGGTATGGACATTTCAAGTGGAGAGTTCTACCTTTTGGACTCACTAATGCTCTAGCAGTCTTCATGGATCAGATGCATCGGGTGTTGGAGGGACTATTGGATCGGTCCGTAGTGGTGTTCTTAGATGATATTCTAATCTATAGCAGGATAGAGGCAGAACACGTGAATCATGTGCAAGAAGTCCTAAAACAACTATGACAGTGGAATTTCTACTGCAAGAAGTCAAAGTGTGCTTTTTGGCAGAAGGAGGTTACCTTCTTGGGTCATAAGATCTCATCAGAGAAGATCAAGGCCATTACTGATTGGCCTACCCCGAAGGATGCTACAGAAGTACGAGCATTCAATGGATTGGCCAGTTTTTACCAATGGTTCATCCACTATTATGCTCACATGGCTGCACCATTGACTGACCTCTTGGGAAAGAACTCGAGCTTTCAGTAGACCACCAAGCATGAAGAAGCATTCCAGAAGTTAAAGCATATGGTGTCTTCAAGACCCATTCTTCAACCATATGATCCTCAACTACCTTGTGTGGTTGATTTTGATGCTTCTAACTTTGCGATTGGAGTTGTGTTGCAACAAGAATTTCTAGATGGACTACATCCTATCGCCTTTGTGTCTCGCCGACTAAATACAGCTGAAAGAAATTACTTTGCTCAAGATCGAGAACAACTTGCAATGGTATATGCCACCAAGATATGGAGGCATTATTTCTTGGGGAAACAAGTGATCATGCAAACTGATCACAAACCATTGTTGCAGACCTTACACTTGGAGCACATGAAGAGTCGGCATCATCGATGGGAAGAGCAACTCCAATTGTTTGACATCAAACTTGAGTACAAATCAGGTCGGTTCCATGTCATCCTTGATGCTCTATCACAACGACCTGATTTGAAGGATCTTATTCTCATCATGGCGGCAACGGTGTCCATTGACCCTAAGGTCCATAATGAGTTTCAATTAGCTCTACAACAAGATCCCTTCTTCAAAATGGTACACGGTCGTCTGACAGCACGTGAAAAGGAGTACAACACCTTCTCCTTCAAGGAAGGCCTTTTATTCCATGAAGACCAGATCTACGTTCCAGCCAAAGGTGATCTTTGACTTGTGCGCCTTCAAGAAGCCCATGATTTACCAATAGCTGGTCACATGGGAGTGGACAAGACCTTGGGCACCCTCCAACGCCAATGGTGGTGGCCCAACATGACACGAGATGTTCAAGACTTTGTCCAATCATGTGAGAGTTGCCAACGGAACAAGGCCAGCAACCAAAAGCCAAGTGGACTCTTTCAACCACTTGCCATTCCATTTGCTCGTTGGGAGCATGTGAGCTTGGATCTCATCACATCCTCGCCAAAGACAAAATAAGGACACACCGCAATTGTGGTATTTGTGGATAAGCTTAGTAAGCAAATCCACTTGGCACCAACCTGTGATACCATGGATGCTCCAACCTTAGCGCAAATCTACTTCGACAATGTCTTCAAGCATCATGGGATACCACGTGTACTCATCTCCGACCGTGATCCTCGATTTACCAAGAAGTTTTGGCAAGCACTCTTCCAGATACTCGGCACCAAGCTTGCTTTTGTCCATAGCCTATCATCCTCAAATTGATGGACAAACCAAACGCGCCAATTGTACATTGGAGGATATGTTGCGGGCCTTTGTCAATGTCCACCATACCAACTGGGATGAATGTCTTGCAGCTGTAGAATTTGCCTACAACAATTCCAAACAGGCAAGCACTGGATTTTCTCCCTTCTTTCTCAATTTTGGCCAAGATCCACTTGTTCCAGATTCTCTTCTTGCTCCCCCTCCCTCTCAGGTTCCTCATACTTCTACATTCTTGACCACTATATCCCAATCTCTCCAACAAGCCAAATCTCACCTCCTTGTTGCTCAGAATCGCCAAAAACAATATGCGGACCATCATCGTCGTGATCTCACCTTTGAAGTTGGTGATAAAGTCATGCTATCCTCTAGTAACCTCCCTCTCCCACTTGATACCCAAGTTCGTAAACTTGCTCCTAATTGGATAGGACCCTTTGATATCACCCACATTATCTCTCTTGTTGCTTATCGACTTGCCTTACCTTGTCACATGCGTATCCATCCTGTCTTTCATGTTTCCAAGTTGAAACCCTTTGTTCCTAACCCTTCTTCCTTTTCCTCTCGAGTACAACCTCCCCCTCTTCCTGTCCCTATCAATGATCATGAGGAGTACAAAGTTGATCCTATCCTTGCGCGTCACCATATTCAACGAGGCCGTCGCCAACATACGGAGTACAAGGTCCTTTGGAAAGGGTATCCCCTTCATGATGCCACATGAGAACCTCTTTCTCACCTCCAGAATGCACAAATGGCCATCAAGGAATTTGAAGCTTCACTGGCGACGAGGACATCACCAACTAGAGGCGGGGGAATATGTAACAATATGGAGTTTACTAACAAAGTTAGTCGGGCTTACAAAGTAGAGAATAAGACAAAATAGAGTAGAACATTCTAGAAGCATCTAAGAAGCTTCTTAGGAAGCTTCCCAACTAGTTAACTTGCGCCCTAAGCAGGTAGCTTCTAGTAGCTTCTAACTAGCTTAGCTTGCACGCCAAGTAGGCGGCTTCTAGAAGGAAGCTTCTTGAGAAGCTTCCTAGTTAACTTGGCTTGCACTCCAAGAAAGCGGCTCAAGGAAGCTTCTTGAGAAGCTTCAAGGGTCTTCTATGCTACCTATAAATACCAAGGCCAAAGCTCATGCTAGGCATTCGGAGTTTTCCCTCATTCAAGTGTCCCAATGTGAGTTTCCATTCTCCTATTTCTCTCCTCGGTTTTGGTCTTTTACACCCGGTGTGCACTTGTAGGCATTGGGTGATGCCTAGTGTGCACTAGAAAACATTGAGAGACACTTAGTGATGCCCTATGTATATTGGATGGTGCTGGTTGGTAGGGTGGCACCTATTGACACCTAATGTAATAGAGAAAAGTCACACATAGACGTTGGTTGGCACCAATTGCCGCTTGATGTTGAGTGTTAATTTGCTATTACATAAGCTTTCACTTGTTGATGCACAATGATGCTCATAAGTGATCTTCTTGAGGTAGGTCAAGAGCATTGGTTGCCAACATGGCATGTCATATGTTGTTGTTGATGGCCACTCAAATTTCTAAAATTTCTCCCTAAATTTAGATCCTTTCTAGTGAAATATGATTTTTTAGTGTGACATATAGATTTATTTTCTCATGTGGATGGCTATATAAACTCTACTCTTGCAAAGAAGTTTCACAATTCATCAATTTTTTTCCAATTGAGCCATTTTTGGGAAAGTTTTAGGGAACTTTACTATTTGCACTTTAGCTAACAATTCAGGTTTTGGAGGAGAGTGGTTTCTTGAAGGGGGAGAGAAATTTGGATTTCTCAAAAGGTGTACCCATTCAAGTTCTATTTGATTTTTGTGAGAATAATGAGGAGTTTGAGTTGTTGATTTTGGGAGAGATTGGCTTTTCAAGAACAGATTTGCTGATCTGGATCAAGATTTATAGCTTCATAGAAGAAGAGGAGAGGGTTTGGGAGAGTTTCAGGAGAGCAGAAGGAGAGCATTTGAAATTTCAAGTGAGAGGTTAGAGGAGAGCAAGGAGCAAGTGCAATTGAGAGCAAAGTAGGTTTCCCTAGAGTCTCCATAGTGGAAAATTTGGGGTTATGAAAAGATTTTTGATGGTGAGTACATGAAGAATACTCAAGAAGGAAATTGGTTAATTGTTTTCCATACCATTCAACACCCAACAAACTTTGAGGGTTATTTTGAGGTTGATCTCAATGTAATCAACCTCAAAATAACCCTTGGGCAACACTACCCATATCCAAAGGTATATTTCTCCCTATACTTCTTTATTTTTCTCCAGTTTTCAAAGTTTAGTTCTTGAAATTTTAGGATCCCAATTATTAATGCCTATAGGCATCACCCGGTGCCAACCAGCCCTATCCTATAGCGTTTCCTTGCATTGCCCTATGTTGCCCTATGTCACCCACACTAAAACCCTAAACCTTTTTTTGTCCCGCTATGTTTACCAATGTCATCCGGTACCGCTTTGTGTATTTTGCAAATTATTCCTTGTCTTGTAATGACACCTAGCACTAATATTGTGTGGCTATGCCAACAAGCATCACCCCATGTCATCAAGCGTCTCCTTGCTTCACCCATTCTTAACTTTTATTGAAAATTTTCTCTCTTGTTACGTTGACAAGCATCATCCAATGCCATTTTGTCTTGATTTTGCCATGTCCTACAGAAGCCCCTGTGAGCATTGCCCCATGGCAACCATACAAAAATCCTCTATCCCTCCATGGCCATGAGCGGCATCCCTTCATTCTATGTTGTTTGGAGGCGTCGAAGGGCGGTGTTCAACACCTTCTTGTATGAGTAGTGAGGCTTACACATTTTGGTCGGTGATTATTGCAGGTACTTGCATGTATAGAGTTTGTGAGTTCTTGGGACAAGAATTCTTGCACAATTTTGGTTAAAGGGAGGTTGTTTCAATTGATGATGGATATAGTTAGAGATGCACTTGCAATGCCAAGAGGGAAGACACCAAGAACAATGATTGTTCCTTACATAGTTGTTCTAGATTGGTTTCCACAAAGAGACACAATTGCAAAGTAAGGCTATGTGTATATCTTGCATTTAGGGTTTTCTTTTGGTTTCAATTAGGGTTTTCTTTTGGTTGCATTTAGGGCTTTCTTCTAGTTGATAGTTGCACATGTGTGACCAACTATTTGGCTCAAGATTGTACATGGGCATTTGGTTCTCAACACCAAGACAAAGTTGAGGAGATTTGGTGTGGAGGATTATGATTGGGATGAGTTAGCATTTTGAGCTATCACTACAAAGGTGGGGAGTTTGCAAAGCCAATTGATGAGACCTAAGGGGTATAGGTTCAAAGTCACCTTCCTTGGGTAGATACTCACTCACCTCTTTGTGGAAAGAGGTTACACTCTTGATGAGGAAGTGTCCTACTTGAGTGATGGAGAGGAGATTATATGCAATGAAGAGGATGATCATGATCATGAGGATGGAAAGAATGAGGATGAGGATAAGAGTGCTAATGATGGGGAGGGAGAAAGAGAGAGCATGAAGATGGTGAGTTATTGATAAGATTAGAGTTTTGATATATTTTTGTATGTTTTCATTATTTGAAAACATACAAAGTTCTATTGTATACACCATTACTTGATTTAATAATTAAGTTGATTTAACAAGTCTTAATTAATATACTTTTGTATTTACTTAACTGAAAGTGAGGTTTAATTGTGGCTAACTATATGTACCATTTGTGAATAGGTGTTCAACAAATTTGTGTTGAGACACATGCCTTACCAATTGTGAGGTTATTGAGTAATAGTTTTAGGGAGAGAGTTCCTTCTCCATATTCATCCTTTGAGATAGCTCCTTCTCTTTCTTCTTCTCCTTCTCCATCTGTGGAGAGAGCACCTCACCCCTCACACCCAAGAGTACCTTCACCATCTTGTTTTGTTAACATAATGCATGTTTTAGATGATTGTGTTCGAGTGGCTCAAGAAGGAGAGAGACTTTTGGTTGAGCAAGAGAGTAGATTGGAGAGTGTAGAGGAGCAAGAGAGATTAGTGCTTGAGTATGAGAGTAGATTGGAGAGCTTGGAGGAGTAGGATAGATTATTGTTAGAGAGAGAAACTCCTTTGTGAGCAAGATGATACTCTTGCTGCAAAGGAGAAGATGCATCTTACCTTTACTACTTATGAGATGGAGAGAGAGAAGAGGTTAGCTGACTTGGACTTGGATATCCTTGGTGCCATTTCCATAGTTGAGGGTTATAGGGTCCAGTAACAAAATCATGCACTGGAGTTTGCATTTACACAAGAGAGGTGCAAGAGTGCATATGTTCAAGTAGAGGAGAGTGAGAGTAGTCTAGCTTAGGTGAGGGCTTATGTGGCTTATCTTGGACCAAGACTATGTTCTATTGCTTGCTAGACCCACAATGAGATGTAGACCTAGACATATGCTACCCATGTGATAAATGCCACCCATGTGTTACCCCGTAGTGTTATGACTTGAGAGACCTAAAATTTTGCCTCTCATTCCTTACCTCAAAGTGTGGTGACTTAGGGGACTCAGATTGAGTTTAGAGAGAGGCTTATCTATTAGGAGAGTATATTCTATGTATTCTCTTCCTAGGATTCCTAAAGAAAATTATTGTTGTTGATGTTACTTGTTTGGCATCATTATGGCTTCATGGTAGCACCATTTTCTATACATGAGAGAGCTAGACAACTAGGAATGGCTAGTGCCCTCACACATAGTCAAGGCCTATAGGGTAGGTACCACATTTTTGTGTTAGCTATTTCATCCAATTTTGTTTGTTTTGTTTGTTATGGATAAATCTTCCACCAAATGGAGTTGAGTAGTTGTTACAAGCATGTGGTAGTGGTTGGAACTTCCTAAGAGAGTCACACTAGGTCTTGCCTCATGGCTTGTTTTTTTTCTACAGATGTCCATTAAGGTGATGAGTTAAGAGGACTTAGAGTTAGATCATATGAGCATCTCATTCCATTAGGTTTACCTCTTCGTGATCATTCGATCCTAGATAGTTATGCACTCTCTTACTATAAGAACCATCTACATGATATTATCCATCCTACCCACGTTTGTCCTTACAAGGCAAAGAGAAGATCATACGCATGGTAATTTGAACCCTTGATGAATGCTTTGGATAGATTTGTCCATGATTATAGGCTTATTGTTAGTTAGACAAAAGAGGAGTGGACGTTCTATAGATTGAGTTCTTATAGTAGTGACCCATATTCCCTTCTTGCTAATGGTATGAGGCACAACTCCTAGATGAGAGCAAGTTTTACCATTGGTGTTCATTGAGTCCATTTAGGATTCAATAAGATGTATACCAATGATGACTTGCGGATGTTGTAGTAGCATGTAGACTCCATGTTGCATCCTCCTTTACTTCTTCACCTCCTTCTCCTCCTACATAGTGACTAGCTTTAGTAGCTATACATTTATATACATCTTATGTATCATATTCTTTATTATACTTTTCTTTCTATTCTCAATTTCTCTTTGTAAAAACTCTCTTGTTTCTCATATCATGTAATATGTATCATATTTTTAATTCTAATTTTATTTACACTTTGCTCCACACTCATTCTTCATATCACTTGAAGTTTATTGCTCTTGAATGTTTATAATTGGGCATCACCTAGTGCTTACATGCACCACTCCCTAACAATGAGCGCCATTGCGCATTGCCCTAAACCCAACCAACGTCACTCAACTTTGGTGTACTACACCTTGTGGCACTGGATGGCACCTTGTGGCACTAAGTGTCTACATGGACTTTTGAATTGGCATCAACTAGCACCTATGCGTGCTACATGCTCACAATGGGTGCCATTGTGCATCTCTTATTCCCAACCAGTATGACTTGGTTTTGGTAAATACTTCAACATATAGCACCTAGTGGCATTGAGCGGGATGAAATACCAATAAGTACCACCATCTAGCACTGATGAGCGGCAACAAGCACCAACTACTAGCAATGCATGCCATAGTCATAATATACAACACTTAATCATAATACAAGTAGTCTTTATTATAAAAATACTTGGGTTACATTATGGTGGTATCTTATTCACTATCATTGGAGTATGAATTTGGAGCATGATTTTTTTAGCTCAAGATAGTAACTTGTAGCAGAAGGCTTGATTTTGTACCAAACTTGAGTTAGCATTTTGAATTATTGATTTATTTCCTCAAGAGATTTTCTGCCCATAGGAGACTCATTTTGATTGCAGGTGTGTGGTTTGATCCTAAACTCATCTCCTTGAACCTATGTTTGTCTACCCTAGCTTTCCTTTTATTGGCACTCAATCTCTTCTCCATTTCAACTGTCATCTTCTCTATCTTTAATCTAGCATGCTTAGCTTCCATTTTCATCAATGTTTCTCTCTTTTCCTCATGTTGGTGGCCTCTAGTTCAGTTAGTTGTAACCTCTCCCTAGATTCTATAGTATTGGCATTTTAACATGGTGATCTTTGCTAAATCTTGAGACAATGACATATTAGGTGAAATTTTGGATACCTAACTTGCTGATAGTCCACCTTTTCTCCTCTTTTATGTCAAGTTCTCCTTCTTGGTCAAGGAAAGCTCCCTCTGCCCCATCCCTTGTATAAGTTAGTTGAGGTGATGTAATGAAAGGTGAGTCTTCTACTGGTGTAACAAATTGTGACTCCTCTTTGGGTGATCGGATTCCATTCTCCAAGCCCTCCATGTAAACACTAGGTATAACTTTCCACCTCTTGGGTGTTTGGGACAAACTAGGAGCACAAGTCCAAGAGCACCACCTTTTGGGGAGATGGGAATTGAGAGCACTCCTTGGCACCTTCATGGACCTCCTTGGCACCAAACTTGTTTGAATTGGGATTTAAATCTCCCAAACTTACCATAGCAAATTGAGTAATGGTCGGTCTATTTCCATATATGGCTTCCATTCTAGCAAAATGTGGGTACATTCCATTCAATTTATTGTCTATAGTTCTTCACTCTTTGCCATATTCCTTCTTTGTGAGACCTTCTCCATTAGACTTGTTCTTCAACTCTCAAGTTTCTTTGTACAATTTCATTAACCTCAACCATTTCTTGTAAAGCCAATCACCTATCCTAGAAGTAGGAAATCCTTGCTCCTCTTGAACCAAAAAAGTGGCCATGAAACTAAAAGCAATGTATTTTTGAATGGTCTTTTTTCTATTCCTACCATAAATCTATGCAAAATGCTCAAGGTCGTCCAAATAATCCCATATTTGGCCATAATAATGCATTACTATGTAGAACCATTTGTCCTCTTTTGTTTTGCTAGGTATGAAAGAAGCCATCTTCAACAGTTCTCCAAATTTCCCTAATGATTGTTAAGGTTACAAATCCAAATGTGAGCTTCTTGCATTGCAATCAGGTACTTGATCTCCCATTGCTAAAAAAATTTGCCCTTTTGGAGTAAAATTACTTGACCTCCAATCAATTTCTTGGTTGCCATAGGATGGCATGGATCATTTTCCATAACTCATGCTAATTCCCTTGCCATACTAATCTATGGAAATGAACCACCACACCAATATGAAACTTTGGAACCCACCATTTAGTTTATTGATAGGAGCATTGCACACCAATAGTGAATTTGAGTTCAAATAGTTGAGATTTGCATCTTGGATCCACCAAATTCTTTTATAAATCCCACTATATCACCCACCAAAATATGTTTATTGACAAGAGTGTTGCACACAAATGGTGAATTTGAGTTCAAATAGTTGAGAGTGGCATTTTGAATCCAAAATGCCACTTTCAACTAGTTGAAATCAATGATTTGGTAGGATTATGGGATATTTAGTGCAAGTTGCATTCATTTATAAAAATGAAGTGCTATATTATGGATGTTTAGGATTGCCATATTGAAATATATATATATATGGATGTCTATGGGATAAATAAAAAAATTTGTTACTATTTTTAGTGAACTCTCTAAGGCAATGAGGTGCTAACAAATGAATGCTCCATAAATTGTGTTATGGGATATTTAGTGCAAGTTGCATTCATTTATAAAAATGAGGTGCTATATTATGGATGTTTAAAGTTGAAGATGTATCATAGAAGGTAGAGAGACCTTCACTTTGAGGACAAAGTGAAAACTTAGTCCGAGAGTAAATGTAACACCTATTTGTGCATGTGTGTTGGTATATTGATACCAATATACCCATCAACACCAACACACATATATGTGTTGGTGTTTGGCTTTGAGGAAAGAGTTGATAACTCTCGGTTGAGAACTCTTGAGCCTTTTTATTTCAGATTCTTCTATAGTCCAAGGAAAGCCCATGTGAAAGAATCCTTGATTTCTGGTTTTGATTTGAAGGATTAGTGGTTGGGTCAAGATAAGATCACATGCGTAGTGGAATATGCCCATGTGGATGGATATTCCTTTATACTTTTTTATTTTACTTGACTTTTAGCCTAGTAACTTTTGTTATTGTGGTAAATAGTAACTTTAGGGCATAACTATTTCACAAGTATATAAACCAGGGTGATGAGGTACTCATCATTCTTTCATTTGCAACTATCTCTCCCTCATTGAGTTCTCTAGTGAGCAATGTCTTGAGTCTTGGAGAGTTAGCCTTGGAGGAGTATGATGGAGTTGGGGTTCCTTGCCTTCTTAGTCAATGGTGCGCTACCATAATAGCTATCAGAGTTTCATCTTGAATGAGAGACAGGTTGGCTCACAGTTCTTTATGGATTTCCTTTGGCATCAAAATCTTTGGAACAAAGGCCTTTGGGTGTGACATTTGGCCTCATACCCCTTTGGCCTGAAATGCTTTGAGGGCAAACCTTCAGCCTAAATTCAAATCATAACAAAAGTTACCTAATGAAGAGTGTTCTACTTCTCTAATTTGGCCTTCTCATTGGCCTTTGCATAGTTCTTCTTCCAAGAGACTCTACATTTTCTTTTGAATGTTTGCCAAATATTAAGAATCATTGCTTTGGTTGGTGTCCATAGTGGGGGTGATGACCTTTTGATGTTGCCACAATAATAGGGTCCTCTTGATCTTCATCAATAACCTCACTTCCTTGGTTAAATAGAATTTTCTTAAGTCCAATTGTATCTCTTTCCTTTCACTTTTGATGACTCTAGGGTATGTAATACTCCGAGGACAAGCAAAGAGAGAAAACATAGATTTTACACTCAAACTCTAATGCCCCAAAGGAGCACCTTCTCTTTATTATATAGACAAAGAGGATCTCCTCCAAGGAAGCTCCACCAAAGGATTAGGCACACAGATAGGTGACATGTCAGCAAGCTCCACCCTTGGCTTACTTACTTGGATGGGTGATATGTTGGTCCGAGTCCTATCTGGTTGGTCAAACAAGCTTTGACCAAAGATAATCTTTTAGGGAATCTTCTTGTAGGAATCTCAAAATCACATGGGTAAGGTACCATTGGAAAGCTCTTGATGAAACAAACTTGAGAGGAGGAAAGGCTAGCCTTCTTCCATTAGGGAGGATCTGCACATTTTCAAGCCCTAATTCATCCGTTTAGGCTTTCAAAGTTGCCTTCAAAGATTTCAAGCATATTTTGGTTCCTACTCTATTAGTAGAAGTCCCCTTTTGGTGATACCTTTTTCTGATCTGTTAAGTCTATCATGTGTAACATCCTTCCAGATGTTACCAAACCAATTCTCACCTTTAAATCATATGTTTAGCTATTGGTTCTAAGGTTTTCAAGTCTACTTCGGTTGTTGCTCCATTAGTAGAAGTGCTCTTTTGGTGATACTTCTATCTGATCTATTTTGACCATCATGTATAACATCATTCTGGATATTACCAAACCGAATTTTACATCTAGATCATATGGCTAGCTCTTGGTATTAAAGACCTCCCTCCTTTTAAGACACAATGTCCTTGTTGTGCAGTTGTTGCTCAAAGGCTTGCACCAACACCATTGCATCTTTTAAATTGGCAGCGGGCTCCTAGGTTGCTTCATAAAAGGGGTAACCTTTCCAATGTACTAGATAGTCCACCCGCAAATTGTGAGTACCACACATGTGTTTATGGAGAATCCACTCCACTTCATATTCCTATGTGCCATCAATGAGTGTCGGACAAGGTCAAATGACACTGGCCTAATCGAGGAGCATATCTGCATAATAGAGAAGCATGGAACACTAGATGGATCTTCATGTGTGGTGGTAGCTCAAGGTGATAGGCCATAGTGCCGACTCGAGGAAGAATCAAGAAAGGCCCAATAAAATGAGGTCTTAGCTTACAAGGTCCAACTAATGTGAGATTGGTTGTCAATAGCTACACTTGATTCCCAACATTGAACTCCATGTGCCTACAATGTGCATTAGCATACTACTTCTGTCTATTTTTTGCAATATGTAATCTATGTTTGGTGCTCTCCACACCTTGTTGGATTCTAGAAACAAATGTGTTGATTGCATTGACCTTGGTAGCCACTGGGCGGATCTTCATCAAGCTAGAAGGTGTGAAGGGATTCTCTTCATACATGAGGAAGAATAGAGTGACCTGGGAGGATGCATTCATTGAATTTTTGTAAGAAAATTCCACCAATGGGAGTAGGATGTCCCACCTCTTGCTCTTCTAAGGTGAAGTTGCATAATATGTCTTCAATCGTGCAATTACCCCGCTCTCTTTGTCCATCTATTTGAGGGTGGTAAGCTGTGGACATGGCCAACTTGGACTTGAAGAAACCAAAGAGTGTTCACCAAAACAAATTGGTGAATTGAGTGCCTCTATCGGTGATGAGTACTCAAGACAAGCCATGGTGAGAGAAGACTACATCTAAGTATAATTAAGCTAGTTGTGGAGCGGTCACATCCTTGGTGGTAGGGCGTACATGAATCATTCTGCTGAGCCGGTCCATAAAGACCACAATGGAGTCAAACCCTGAGGTGGTCTTGGGTAATTCATAGAGAAGATCCATACTCACCCATTCCCAATGTTAGGGAGAGGTTGAAGGAGCCCTACATGAGCTTGATTAGAAGCTTTGTTTTGTTGATAAAGTAGGCAATTGTGCACATAGTCCATCACATTGTTGCTCATCTTGGGCCAATAATAATGGCGTTGGACTACATCCAAGGTCTTGTCTACTCCGACATCACCTACAATGGCCAAATCATGACATTCCGCTAGAATGGTGGTGCGTAATTTTGGGACATTTGGGATCCATAATTTGCCATCATGAAAGGTGAGTCCTTGGGTGTTGGTGATGCCTTTGGATGATTGCGCTTCTACAATTTGTAGATCAGTTTTTGTAGCAGCCAGAATCTCTAGCCAGAATTCAAGGTTAATCTTAACCTCTACCACCAAGTTGTTTGTTATTGGCATGCGGGTGAATGCATCTGCAAGTTGCTTCTTACTTTCCACATAGGTGATTGTCATGTTGAAGCATTATCGCCACTCTACCTACTAAATCTGGCAACGAGATAGATCCTTTTGCGTCTCGAGGTAGACTAGAGGTTTGTGGTCTATCTCTACTACAAATGCCTTCTCTCCCAAATAGTGCTTCCAATGCTTGGTTGCAAGAACGATGGCCAGCTCTTCTTGTTCTGTTGTATGTTAGTTGCGCATTGCCGATAACAAATTTTGAGAAAAATATGCAATCGGATGTCATTTGTCATGCCACTCTTGTTGTAGGACTACTCCTATTGCTAAGCATGATGCATCTATAACCACTTCAAGATTGGTGCATGTAGCAAGGTGGCTTTAAATTCTTGAAAGACCAACTCTTGTGTGGTTCCTCATGTCCACTTCTTCTCCTTGCCAAGTAGTGCCATTAAAGGCTGTGCAACCTTGGAGAAGTCCTTGACAAATCTACTATAAAATCCTGTCAACCCCAAGAAGCTCTTGAGTTGAGTCTGATCTTTTAGTGCACTCCATTTTTGAATGGCCTCTATTTTATCCTCCAATAATTAAATGCCCTTTGCACTTACTTTATGCCCCAAGTAGTCTACTATAGACTTGCCAAACTTGCACTTTGAGATTTTGGCGTATAGTCGATTGTCTTAGAATCTAGAGGACTTCTCATAAATGTTGTTTGTGTTCCGTCATTGTGCTACTATATACTAAGATGTCATCCAAGAAGACAATAATAGACTTATCCAAGTATGGATAAAATATGTCATTCATTAGACTCATGAAAGTGGCAAGTGCATTAGTGAGACCAAAAGGCATCACAAGATACTCAAAGTAGCCATACTTAGTTTGAAAGGCAATTCTATACACATCCTCCTTTGCAATTTGGATTTGATTGTAACTACTCCGCAAGTCCAATTTGGTGAAGTATCTTGCTCCATGGAGTTGATCAAACAGGTAATCCATGTGAGGTAAGGGGTATTTTTTCTTCATTGTTTGCTGATTGAGATCCAGATAGTCAATGCACATGTGCATTGTATTGTTCTTTGTCTACACAAACAATTTAGGAGCCCAATATGGTGATACGCTAGGTTGGATGAACCTTTTCTGCAGCATCTCCTCAATTTGAGTCTTACACTCCTCCAGCTCATGAGGTGATAGGTAATATGGGGCCTTACAAGGAGGTTTCTTCCTCGGGAGTGTCTCAATTTTATGATCTACTCTCCTTTTTGGTGGTAATCCTAAGAGTAGATCATTAGGAACCCCATCTTGAAACTCATCCACTATCCTTCAATTTCTTAGGAATTCTTCCATCAAGTTGTGCACTCTAGACGTCTCTTATTAGACCCATGAAACATCTATCGGTCTTACAGACAGTTGCCATCCCTATGACATATAGAGGCAGTTCTTGCCTATGTGATTTTTCCTTAACCCCAATGATTGACCATTGATGGGTTCTCATTACTTTCTCCCTCCAATCTACCATAGGGTTGTAATGCTCCATCCATGGTATGCCTAAGATTGCATCATAACAAGCTAATTGTATCACTCGCTGCTCAATTGCTTCATGATATTATACTACTCATAGTGCTACTCATCTAGGTAATGATTCAATCCTCTCTATTTGCCTATTAGGTAACTCTACTTCTTCACTCTCATCTTTCTCTAGATCCATTCCCAATCTTATTGCAATAGAGCGGGACAAGAAATTCTTTGTTGCTCCCGAATCTATTAATACTCTCACTTGATTGTCTTCTAGGACTCCATTCACAAGAATCAATTGTGAGGTTACCTTTTGAGATCTTTGCACGTTTGTCTTCTTCCTTCCCTTGCTTCTTTATTTCCTTATTGAGCTAGTAAGGCCGCGATGTACAATTACTTGCGATCTTTGTTTTCCAAAGTGATTTCCACTTCTTCCTCTTCAATACGCCCTCCATGTTGTTCAAAGATCACCTGTATGAAGGCCGAGGGCCTCAAGGGAAACAAGCACAATAGTTGATAGATATGTACCCAATACTACCATAATTGTAACAATGGCATTGTTGTCCTTGAGTTGCTTCTCCTCGTGGGACTCCATCTCTTTGTTCTTCTACTTGTCCACGCTCTCCTTGAAGCGGTTGTGCTCCTTGATCTTGAAAGGTTGCTCAATTCCATTGGTACTGGTCCATCCATGTGTGGCATTTCTGCCCAATAATGTTGAGGTGGAACTACTCCTTCACCTCCACCCAATGCTCTTGTTATTTTCTAGCACAAGCAATGGCTTCAAATACCATGCAAGGATTTTGTACCATGACTTCTTGGCAAATCCGCTCCTTCAATCCTTGTTTGAAATTGTTGATAGCCTCTACTGGACTCATGTCAGTTATTGCGACTTGTAGATCCAGAAATGCCTCCACATACTCTTGTATGTTGTTCTTTTGTCTCAATTCCCATAGTTGGATTCGGGCCATTTGCACAAAATCCACCGATTCAAAATTCTTCAGCAATCCTTCTTGCATTGCTATCCACATGACCTCCTCTTTCTTTGCCAACATAGATTGTTCCCAAGCATCATACCATGTGAGAGCATTATTGGTCAAGTACCCACATGCAAACACACTTGCAACATGCTTTGTGATCTCTATTGAGAACCATCAAAAATATCAATTCAATCTCAAGATCCAATTTTCCACTACTACCATCATATGCTGCTCCTTTTAAGGCTCGATGTTGCAGGTCTTCTTCAGCCGGAGTAGCAATGTGACTTCATCGTTGATAAGGTTCGTAGGTATGAGTGCGTCTCCAAGTACTTTAGTTGCAGGTACTGGGTTTTGAGACGATTCTTCTTCTTGCATTGCTTGATGGCTACTTGGATTGAGCAGTTGGAGCAGAGATTGGCTAGTATGGCTATTGCTCAGAGTAGATTAGATTCAGGTGTTGAGGCTTCCACCTCATATGTTGGTGATAGAGATGCTTTGGACTTCATGTGCGGAGTGGCACAGGTGGATGCATTTGCAGCAGTGACTAGGAGTGCAGTACGTGCTCCAAAGCCTAAAGGAGCATCAGTGGAGTTGGACCCACAAAGAGGAGAGGTTGGGAGATAGGTCTATGCGCCGGCCTGTCTCTCACTCAGGATGAACCTCTGATGGCTATTATGGTAGCACACCATGGACTAAGAAGGCAAGGAACCCCAACTCCATCATACTCCTTCAAGGCTAACACTCCAAGACTAAAGACATTGCTTGCTAGAGAACTCAATGAGAGAGAGATAGTTGCAAATAAAAGGATGATGAGTACCTCCTCACCCCTTGTTTATATACTTGTGAAATAGTTACGTACCAAAGTTACTAATTACCGTAATATAATTACTAAAAATCAAGTAAAGTCAAAAAGTAGAAAGGAATATCCATTCACATGGGCATATTCCCCTAAGCATGTGGTCTTATCTTGACCCAACCACTAAGTCAAGGATTCCTTCATATGGGCTATCCTTGGACTAAAGAAGAATCCAAAACAAAAAGGCTTGCGGACCCAAGAGTTCTCTACTCTTTCCTCAAAGCCAAACACCTAGGAATAATACCAAGTCAACACACTAAAATCCAAAAGAGTGGTGCTCATCTTTTCTACTTCCTCTAAAGTAAGGTCCCCTCTATCTTAGCTATGACTAACTTTAGCTAATCATGACTAATGTAGAACCATCCTTTATCTATATAAATAATATCTCTCAAGTACTTGTAATACCAAGCTAAATATCACAATACCACACACATGCATAAATGGGTGTTACAGGTCAGACTTCCCCAATCTTTCACACTATTTGAGGCATTGTAGATGACATCCATGGTTCCTAGGTGTCCCAATGCAGGTGTGGTAGGTGGTGATGGAGTGCATGATGGACTACTTGCTAGTCAGCCACCTACTACTACACAAACTAAGTCTAGCATGATGTTGGGGGCAGCTCAGCTGATTATGCGGCGTCCTTTGTTTTTGGCCAGTGATATGTTTACATTAGGAGTTGACCCAGCCCCAGTATTCCGGTTGGCTGCCATGTTGTGTGGGAGTAGCGATGGTGCAGTTCCTACTACTAGAGCAGAGGTGGTTGGTAGTGGAGCTGACTTGGTTGAGGAGCATGGGATCCATTCAGCGACCAATGGTTTATGGCAGGCAGTAGTGGCTAGACTTGAGGAGTTGCCAGCTAGACCTGCCTTTGAGAGAGGGCGGTTCACACCTGGTGTTGTCCTATTGGATAACCAAAGGGGGATTTTTTTTTGGTGGGACCTTCAGGGAAGATCTATACACCACAAAGAGTCTTGTTAGACTCTAGTGCGTAGCTCCTTATGTTGGGGAAGGCTGCAATTGTCGGTCTGGAGTTACAGAAGACTGATGTGGAGAGGTGTCAATTTCAAATCCAGACATCTCTAGGTGGTGGTTCAATACAATACATCACACGTGGAGAGCTTGTTGTCTAGGTTCAGCCTGGTCATCCGACTGATAGCTCGGTGGTGAGAGCTCAAGCTATTGCGACAATAGCTGAGTCATATGATGTGCTAGTTGGGAGAGCAGTGTTATACCCCATGGGTTTCAGTATTGACTATTGGGAGGAGACAGCCTCTTATAAACCTGGTTGGCAGTCTGGTGAGGGATGGGTATGTAGCCTAACAATATGCTTTAGTAGTGGTAGTCTTGGCTCACTACACTCTGGGACCATGGTAGCATCAGTTTTAGCTTTCAGTGGTGCAGTTACTTGGCTTGGTGACTTGTTGGAGATGAACGCTCATGCAGAGGATACTCCAATACTAGAGGAGATCACTTGACTTTGGAGTACGAGTGGGATTGTTCCATCCACCTTGGATGTTCCATTGTGGAGTTTAGAGGAGGCATTGCAGCAACATGCAGATCAGTTGGTGCAGTAGGCTTGGAGTGGAGCCTTCGTACCATCAGGAGATGAGTATGAGGATGAGCCTCTAGAGGCGATTGCTTTGACACCTCTGGATACCACACTCATTGCTTGGTAGTATCTAGTAGAGAGGATATGCCTATTGGAGTTGTTTGGCGGGATCAACACCGGACTAGTTGCGGTATTATAGGTGGGTATACAAGTACAGAGGTACTTGTATGTAGAGAGAGATGAGACTGCTAGGCGAGTCTCTCTATATCATGTGGCACACTTGGCCTATCAGTATCCGGAGTTATTACTAATGTCAGTAGTCAGAGGTTACCAAAAGGCCCTACCAAGAGACATTTCCTTATATGACCTAGAGAGACATGGGCCTATTCACTTCGTGATTTCTGGATGGCCATGTCTTCAAGATCCTCATTTTGGTGTGTTTTGGGAGATGTTGCGGATACTACAACATCTCTAGGTTCATCAGTCTATTTCTCCAACTTACCTTTTGGAGAATGTTCCTTTGATGGGTGATTCTCGCATCAGAGTAGTGGCGAGTACACATCAGGTCCATTCTTGGATGGGACCTACTGTATTTTTAGATGCAGCCAGAGTGGGATCATGGGCTCATTGTCTTTGTCTTTGGTGGACGAACCTCTCACCCAGAGAGGTTTTACAGTGTGCTTATGATGGGATACAACAACTTGACCACATCCTTGTTGATGATATCTTGGATGTTGGGCGTCAGTCTTAGACAGTGGTAGTGGCTGATAGGTCACCTATGGCAGTGGTGAACCTAGTTAGATAGCCTAGAGCCGCATTTCCCACACTCATGAGTTTCCCATGCTCTCATGATTTTCAAGAGGGAGGACCTGGACTTGTTTGGGACTCACATTTACAGCAGTTGGTGGAGCCCAATGCCGATGAGAGAGAGCGGGTGATGGGTTTTTGCACCGGTATTACCGCTGTTCTAGTAGTATCAGAGGCATCCAGGCGTCAGGCGTCAGGTGTTAGGTTAGGCTATGGACCTGAATTATTTGACCTAGATTGTGAGCCTTGGCTTGGCAGAGCAGTGTAGGATACACTTGATAGGCATCACCACTCGGACACTTGTGAGCTTTGTGTCTATCGAGACAATTCAGGCACATGCTAGGGACGATGGACCGAGTGGACATGGTATTCTTGGGACACCTCCAATAGCTACTAGGGAGAGTGGTCAACTTGGAGTCCATCCAGGTGAGCGTGGGCTACTTGGATTACACCCTTGGTCCACTTGGGATGCAGCTAGAGGACGTGTGGAGCTTGCAGCCAAAGTGGAAGGAGTGTTTTACACAGAGGTTGGGACCTCTAATGGTCGGGAGCATGACACTATTGCTCCCAAGGGCCTAGTGTAGCAGCCAGTCAGTACATCTTCCACTCCTACTACAGTTACAATGGATACTTGGGAGCCAGATCTTGGACCCAAGCTTAGTGGAGAGGAAAGACGAAGGGTTTGGAGGTTCTTGAGGAGCCACACGAGTTGTTTTACCTTCAGTATGAAGGATTTAGGTGCTCTAAAGGGACTTGGTATACAGATTGAGCTGACTAGCGACACACCAGTTTTCCGGCATCCTTATCCATATAGTGATATGGAGAGGACATTGATTCAGAGCCAGAGTAGTGATCTTTTTGAGGCTGGTTTGGTAGAGATTTCACATGGAGAGTATGCATTAGCGACAATGATGCCAGCCAAGAAGGATATGCATGGCAACTATATAGATAGGCGGATGTGTGGAGATTACCATCCTATCAACCGACAGACCAGTGCTGATCGGTATGCCATGCCTACACCGAAGGAGATTTTTGATGCGCTTGGGCATACAAAGGTCTTTAGTACTTTGGATGTTTAAGCAGGATATCATTAGTTGCCAATTAGGGAGGCGGATAAGTCCAAGACAACATTTTGGGCTATTGATCCTCACGGCAAGGATGTGTTATATCAGTGGAGGTTCTTACCATTTGGGTTAAAGAATGCTCCTGCTGAGTTCCAAAGGGTTATGGATAGGATCCTAGCTGGATTGGATTTTGCTTGGTGTTATATTGATGAAATTTTGGTCTATAGCACTACTATGGAGGAGCATGAGAGACAATTGTTGGAGGTGTTTGAGAGGTTGAGATCTCATGGACTCAAATTACATCTTGGGAAGTGTAGGTTCTTCCACGAGCAAGTTGAGTATTTGGGTCATACTATCTACCCCGGAGGACTTGGTGTCTAGCAGACCAAGGTGGAGGCTATTGCACGTATTCCTTGGCCTACGGATGTGAGCAGAGTGCAAGCATTCCTTGGGTTGGCAAACTTCTATCGCCGCTATGTTAGAGGATTTAGTGCCATTGCCAAGGCCTTGACGAAGCTGACCGAGCTTACACAAGAGTGGTCTTGGGGAGATGAGCAAGAGAGAGCTTTTGTAGAGTTCAAGAAGAGGTCGACATCTGCTCCTATTTTGAGGAGACCGATCAAGGGACGACCATTTCAGGTTCACATTGATTGGAGTATGTTGGGGCTTGGAGCAATGCTCACCCAACATGATGATGAGGGGAAGGAGTTTGTGGTGGCCTATGTTAGTTGCTCCAACAATTCAGCGGAGGTGAAGTATAGTTCATATGAGGGAGAGTGCTTGGTAGCAGTTTGGGCAGAAGCACATTTTTGATGTTACCTATTTGGTAACCCCTTCACTCTCATCACTGATCATTAGCCACTGAAGTGGTTGATGGAGTTCGACAAGCTTTCACGAAGCTTGCACGATGAGCTCTAATCTTACAAGAGTATGATTTCACGGTTGTTCACAGACCTGGAGTGGTGAACCATGATGCAGATGGGTTGAGTAGAAACCCATGTCCCAACCAGCAGGATCAGACCGGAGCACGTTGGCATGGTGAGACAGATGAGGAGATGGTGCTAGGTTGGCATGCATTGGCCTTTCTATGTATATTTGCAAAGGCTTTGGTGGTATCTCTCTCAGTGCATACAAGAGGAGTTATTGAGGTCACAGATCCAAAGAGTGAAAATATTGGTACAATTCAGTGAGACATTCATGATGATGTCTTAGTGATGGACTATCTTTGCATAGGTGTTGTGGGTGGCACAATTGGGGCCAAGGAGAGAGACTACGTTCTTCAACAAGCCAGACGGTTCAGATTGGAGGGTAGACATCTTTTGCATGTATGAGAGGATGGTAGAGTGCAAGTAGTACCACTTCTAGCATAGAGACCACAGTTGGTCCACCATGCTCATGAGGAGCTAGGACATTTTGGAGTAAAGCGTACGTATAGCTTACTCCAGAGTCATTATTGATGGTGCGGTATGCAGACCAAGGTACATTAGTTTGTTGCCAGATGTGTGGTTTGTGACCGAGTTAGAGCATCATTCAATGCTCCTATGCCACAATTACACCCATTACCTATCATGGGATTGGGTTACCGTTAGAGTTTGGACTTTGCTAGACCTTTACCACTGACTGTGCGACATCATCGGTATGTTTTGGTGATGGTGGAGCACTTCTCCAAGTGGATTGAGTTGGTGGTACTTCCTAACAAGTCTAGTGAAGGGACAGATTACTCATTCTTGGATCAAGTTCTTAGTCATTTTGGTGCACCAATTGAGGTTTTGACTGATCAGGGTACAGAGTTCTTGGGGGAGTTTCAAGTCTTGTGTGACAAGGCTTTGATTGATCATCGTACTACATCTTGAGATCACCCTGAGGCAGATGGCTTAGCAGAGAGAGTGGTTCAGTGTAATACTCCGAGGACAAGAGAAGAGAGAAAACACAGATTGCACACTCAAACATTCGATGCCCCAAGGGAGCACCTTCTCTTTATTATATAGGCAAAGAGGATCTCCTCCAAGGAAGCTCCACCATAAGATTAGGGACACAGATAGGTGACATGTCAGCAAGATCCACCCTTGGATTACTTACTTGGATGGGTGACCTGTCTGGTCTAGGTCCTATCTGGTTGGTCAAACGAGCTTTGACCAGAGGGAATCTTTTAGGGAATCGTCCTGTAGGAATCTCAGAATCACATGAGTAAGGTATCGTTGGAAAGCTCTCGATGAGACAAACCAAGGGGGAGGGAAGGCCACCTTTCCTCCATTGGGGGGGAATCTACACATTTTCAAGACCTAATTCATCCGTTAAGGCCTCCGAAATTGCCTTCAAAGATTTCAAGCATATTTCGGTTCCTTCTCTATTAGTAGAAGTCCTCTTTTGGTGATACCTCTTTCTGATCTGTTTAGTCCATCATGTGTAACATCCTTCCAGATGTTACCAAACCAATTCTCACCTTTAAATCATATGTCTAGCTATTGGTTCTAAGGTTCTCAAGTCTATTACGGTTTCTGCCCTATTAGTAGAAGTACTCTTTTGGTGATACTTCTATATGATCTATTTTGACCATCATGTATAACATCATTCTAGATGTTACCAAACCGAATTTCACATCTAGATCATATGGTTAACCCTTGGTATTACAGACCTCCCTCCTTTTAAGACGCAATGTCCTCGTTGTGCAATTGTTGCTCAAATGCCTGCACCAACATCGGTGCATGTGCCAAATTGGCAGTTGGCAGCGGGTTCCCAGGTTGCTTCATAGAGGAGGTAACCTTTCCATTGTACTAGATATTCCACCCGCGGATGGCGAGTACCACGCATGCGCTTTTGGAGAATCCGCTCTACTTCATATTCCTCTGTGCCATCAATGACTGTCGGACAAGGTCGAATGTCTTGTGTGGAAGTACCTTGGCCTGATCGGGGAGCATATCTGCGTAATAGGGAGACATGGAACAATGGATGGATCTTCATGTGTGGTGGTAGCTCAAGGTGATAGGCCACAGCGCCGATGCGACAAAGAATCGAGAAAGACCCAATAAAACAAGGTCTGAGCTTACGAGATCCAACTAATGTGAGGTTGGTTGTCGATAGCCACACTTGATCCCCAACATTGAACTCCATGTGCCTATGGTGTGCATCAACATACTGCTTTTGTCGATTTTGCGCAATCTGTAACCTGTGCTTGGCGCTCTCCACACCTTGTTGGATTCTAGAAACAAATGTGTTGACTGCATCAACCTTGGTAGTCACTGGACGGATCTTCATCAAGCTAGAAGGTGTGAAGGGATGCTCACCATACATGAGGAAGAACGGAGTGACCTGGGTGGAGGCATTCATTGAATTGTTGTAAGCGAATTCCACCAATGGTAGTAGGATGTCCCACCTCTCTTGCTCTTCTAAGGTGAAGCCGCGTAACATGTCTTCAATTGTGCAATTAGCCCGCTTTGTTTGGACATCTGTTTGTGGGTGGTAAGCTGTAGACATGGCCAACTTGGTTTTGAAGAAACCAAAGAGTGTTCGCAAAAACAAACTGGTGAATTGGGTGCCTCTATCGGTGATGAGTACTCTAGACAAGCCATGGTGAGCAAAGACTGCATCTAAGTATAGTTGAGCTAGTTGTGGAGCGGTCACCTCCTTGGTGGTAGGGCGTACATGAATCATTTTGCTGAGCCGGTCCACAAAGACCACAATGGAGTCAAACCTTAAGGTGGTCTTGGGTAATTCACAGACGAGATCCATACTCACTTGTTCCCAACGTTGGGTAGGAGTGGGAAGAGGTTGAAGGAGCCTTGTAGGAGCTTGATTAGAAGCTTTGTTCTGTTGACAAAGTAGGCAGCTACGCACATAGTCCATCATGTCGTTGCTCATCTTGGGCCAATAGTAATGGTGCTTGACTGCCTCCAAGGTCTTGTCCACTCCGACATGAGTTGCAATGGCCGAATCATGACATTCCGCTAGAATGGTGGTGCATAATTCTGGGACATTTGGGATCCACAGTCGGCCTTCCCAAAAGGTGAGTCCTTGGGTGCTAGTGACACCTTTGGATGATTGCGCTTCTACAATCTGTGGATCAATTTTTGTAGCAGCTAGAATCTCTTTCCAGAATTCAGGGTTAATCTTAACCTCTGCCACCAAGTTGTTGGCCATTGGCATGCGGGTGAATGCATCTGCAAGTTGCTTCTTACCTTCCACGTAGGTGATTGTCATGTTGAAGCGTTGTCGCCACTCTGCCCACCAAATTTGGCAACGAGATAGATCCTTCTGCGTCTCGAGGTAGACTAGAGGTTTGTGGTCTGTCTCTACTACAAATGCCTTCTCGCCCAGGTAGTGCTTCCAATGCTTGGTTGCTAGAACGATGGCCAACTCTTCTCGTTCTGTGGTGTGGTAGTTGCGCTTTGCCGATAACAACTTTTGAGAGAAATATACAATTGGATGCCATCCATCATGCCACTCTTGTTGTAGGATTGCTCCTATTGCTACGCCTGATGCATCCGTAGCCAACTTGATTGGACGTTTTGGGTCATACCACTTCAAGATTGGTGCATGTAGCAAGGCGGCCTTCAATTCTTGAAAGGCCAACTCTTGTGCAGTTCCCCATGTCCACTTCTTCCCCTTACCAAGTAGTGCCGTTAAAGGCTATGCAACCTTGGAGAAGTCCTTGACAAATCTACAATAGAATCCCATCAACCCCAAGAAGCTCTTAAGTTGAGTTTGATCTTCTGGGGGACTCCATTTTTTAATGACCTCTATTTTATCTGTCAATACTTGAATGCCCTCTGCACTTACTCTATGCCCTAAGTAGTCTACTTCAGACTTGCCAAACTCACACTTTGAGATTTTGGCGTACAATTGATTTTGTCTTAGAATCTGGAGGACCTCTCGTAGATGTTGTTTGTGTTCTGTCATTGTGCTACTATATACTAAGATATCATCCAAGAAAACGATAACAGACTTATCCAAGTATGGACGAAATATGTCATTCATTAGGCTCATGAAAGTGGCAGGCGCATTGGTGAGGCCAAAAGGCATCACGAGATACTCAAAGTGGCCATACTTGGTTTGAAAGGCAGTTTTGTACACATCCTCCTCTGCAATTCGGATTTGATTGTAACCGCTCCGCAAGTCCAGTTTGGTGAAGTATCTTGCTCCATGGAGTTGATCAAACAGGTCATCCATGCGAGGTAAGGGGTATTTGTTCTTCACTGTTTGCTGATTGAGGCCCAGATAGTCAATGCACATGCGCATTGTACCATCCTTCTTCTTCACAAACAAGATAGGGGCCCCATATGGTGATATGCTAGGTTGGATGAACCCTTTCTGTAGCATCTCCTCAATTTGAGTCTTACACTCCTCCAACTCATGAGGTGATAGGCGATATGGGGCCTTACAAGGAGGTGTCTTCCCCGGGAGTGTCTCTATTTTGTGATCTACTCGCCTTTTAGGTGGTAATCCTGAGGGTAGATCATCGGGAAAGACATCTTGAAACTCATCCACCACATTCTTCAATTTCTCAGGAATTTGTCTAGCGAGTTGCGCACTCTAGACTTCTCTTATTAGACCCATAAAACATCTATCGGTCTTACAGACAGTTGTCGTCCCTACAACATATAGAGGCAGTTTCTGCCTGTGTGATTTTTCTTTAACCCCAATGATTGACCATTGGTGGGTTCTCACTACTTTCTTCCTCCAATCCACCATTGGGTTGTACTTCTCCATCCATGGCATGCCTAAAATTGCATCATAACGGGCTAACTGTATCACTCGCCACTCAATTGATTCCTAATATTCTCCTACAGAGAGGATTACCCGTCTAGGTAATGATTCAATCCTCTCTGTTTGCCCATTTGGTAACTCTACTTCTTCACTTCCATCTCTCTCTAGATCCATTCCCAAGCTTATTGCAACAAAGCGAGACAAGAAATTTTCAGTTGCTCCCGGATCTATTAATACTCTCACTTGATTACCTTCTAGGATTCCATTCACGACAATCAATTGTGAGGTTGCCTTTCGGGATCTTTGCGCATTATTCTTCTTCCTTCCCTCGCTTCTTTGCTTCCTTATTGAGCCAGTAAGGCCGTAAGGTACATTTACTAGCGATCTTTGTTTTCCAAAGTGGTTTCCACCTCCTCCTCCTCTTCAATGTGCATCTCCATGTTGTTCAAAGATCGCCTGAACAAAGGCCGAGGGCCTCTAGGGAAACGAGTGCGACAATTGGTAGATATGTGCCCAATACGGCCACAATTGTAACAACGGCGTTGTTCTCCTCGTGGGACTCCATCTCTTTGTTCTTCTACCCGTCCCCGCTCTCCTTGAAGCAGCCGTGCTCCTCGATCTCGGAATCGAAGGTTGCCCAATTCCATCGGTACTGGTCCACCCATGTGTGGCATTTCTGCCCAATAATGTTGAGGTGGAACTACTCCTTCACCTCCACCTAATGCTCCGGCTATTCTCTGCGCACAAGCAATAGCTTCAAATACCGTGCGAGGGTTTTGCACCATGACTACTTGCCGAATCCGCTCTTTCAACCCTCGTTTGAAATTGTCAAGAGCCTTTGCTGGACTCATGTTGGTAATTGCGACTTGTAGATCCAGAAATGCATCCACATACTCTTGTATGCTATTCTTTTGTCTCAATCCCCATAGTCGGGTTCAAGCCATCTGCACAGAATCCACCGATTGGAAATTCTTGAGCAGTCCTTCTTGCATTGCTGTCCATGTGACCTCCCTTCTCTCTGCTAGCATGGATCGTTCCCAAGCATCATACCATGTGAGGGCTTTATTGGTCAAGTACCCACATGCAAACACGCCTGCAGCATGCTCTGTGATCTCTGTTGAGAATAATCAAAAATATCGATTCATTCTCAAGATCCAATTCTCCACTACTCCCATCGTACGCTGCCCCTTGTAAGGCTTGATGTTGCAAGTCTTCTTCATCCGGAGTAGCAATGTGGCTTCATCGTTGATAGGGTTCGTAGGCACGGGTGCCTCTCCAAGTACTTCAGTCGTAGGTACTGGGTTTTGAGACGGCTCTTCTTCTTGCATGGCTTGATCGTTCCTGAGGATCTGCACTTGACTTTGCAATGTCTCCATGGTCATCTTAATCTCTCGAAATTCATTCAACATCCCTTGCATTCCTTGCACCAACTCTTGCAACTGCGGATCCATGGTTCCTGCAACACCCAATTGCTAACGTCTACTTCAATACAGAGTCAATATAATCACTCTGGAAGGCGCACGAACTATCGGAACTACCATTGGGACCTCAGAAGCTATCACTTGTTGATAATACTCCTCACCAAAAATCCTAACCACAAAATCTCTAAACATCAATTTTGGCCTCACTACATAACGGATTTCTACTTGAGTGTTGAAAGGGAGAGGATTTGGGACATTCATATCCATATTATCATAATAGAATGTAGATCATCAAATCCCACTCTCTGTCATATATCACCACAGGTAGAATCATCGGGTTTGGTGAGTTCATCACTCTGTCCATGAATTTCACACCAAAGTGATAGACTAGCGATACTCTCATTTGCTCACGCTGGATATACATAACCTTGATGTGGAATGGGTTTGAGAATGGAAAGCTAGGTGCGGGAAATTGTCCTCCCAGCGCATCCATCCCATCCGCTCTCTAAAGTCCTTCCTAAGTCTAGCGATTACTCTATGTTCTCCACCTCAAATTACTTAGTTTCAGTAGTTCGTGCTATTCCAAGAGGGGTGATCCACTCTCTTGGACTAGAACACTCGCTCTGATACCATTGTAATACTTTGAGGACAAGAGAAGAGAGAAAACACAGATTGTACACTCAAACATTCGATGCCCCAAGGGAGCACCTTCTCTTTATTATATAGGCAAAGAGGATCTCCTCCAAGGAAGCTCCACCATAAGATTAGGGACACAGATAGGTGACATGTCAACAAGATCCACCCTTGGATTACTTACTTGGATGGGTGACCTGTCTGGTCTAGGTCCTATCTGGTTGGTCAAACGAGCTTTGACCGGATGGAATCTTTTAGGGAATCTTCCTATAGGAATCTCAGAATCACATGAGTAAGGTACCGTTGGAAAGCTCTCGACAAGACAAACCAAGGGGAGGGAAGGCCACCTTTCTTCCATTGGGGGGGGAATCTGCACATTTTCGAGGCCTAATTCATCCGTTAAGGCCTTCGAAATTGCCTTCAAAGATTTCATGCATATTTTGGTTCCTTCTCTATTAGTAGAAGTCCTCTTTTGGTGATACCTCTTTCTGATCTGTTTAGTCCATCATGTGTAACATCCTTCCAGATGTTACCAAACCAATTCTCACCTTTAAATCATATGTCTAGCTATTGGTTCTACGGTTCTCAAGTCTATTACGGTTTCTGCCCTATTAGTAGAAGTACTCTTTTGGTGATACTTCTATATGATCTATTTTGACCATCATGTATAACATCATTCTAGATGTTACCAAACCAAATTTCACATCTAGATCATATGGTTAACCCTTGGTATTACATTCAGACGGTGAAGAGAGGATTGCAAAAGTATGGTTTGCAGAGAGGCACTTAGGAGATTGGGATCTCCAATTACCTTGGTTGGCCATGGGCTATCGGTTCAGCCGGCAAGCCTCCTTAGCATCCTTCTCTCTGTACTTTCTACTCTATGGATGAGATCCAAATTTACCTGTAGCCATTCGTTGAGATGCTACTGTAGTTTTGGACTTGGATGACCCTGATGTATGGATGAGCGCATGTTCTCAACAGGCAGAGATCTTTTGGAGAGTGATGCCAATGGCCTTTGAGAACTTGGCGATTGCTCAACATAGAGATACTTTACGCTATACTACCATTTGAGGTGGAGGTTATAGACCCTCGATCCGTCGATTTCATCCATGCGACTATGTATATCTATAGTAGACAACACCGACGACACTTGATGTTTCTACAGGCCGCATTATCTTGAGAGTGCGTGAGGTTTTGCCATTTGGAGTCCTTGTGTTAGAAGGATGGTGATGGTGTTGTTTGGAAGGATCATGTGTGCAATTGTGCGCCATGCCACCTCCCAAACATTGATGGTACTATGGACCCAAGCTTGGCACTTGTACGTGAAGGCTTGAGATGTATGTTATGTGGCTCTTCTAGTGGAGTTGCTTCTATGTTAGTGTGTGATAGTTTTTCAAGAGGATGGCATATGGCATGTATGACTCCTCCCCTCACGGTGGTTCCTCAGGGACAGTGGTTATGTCCTAGATGTACTTGACCTATAGCTAGTTCATTCTTTATATGGTATAGATTGCAGATAGGCGACTAACGATGGGGCTCCATAGCACCCGGCCTCCTAATCTTTGTCCATTAGAGGCTATACCATATACTTAGAATAGATGGCTATCTAGAGTTAGAGGGACCTAACCGCCAGCTAGGGAGGCAATTGTGGCACTTTAGAGTCTATGTATGACTTATGTGTGAGTTGTGCTTCTATAGTGTATGATGTTGACAGCGATGTATGTTGTGTAGTGATGTATATATGCACGACAATTGTCATGCCATTTGTAGTGCCGCATCTAGATGCTCGGACACTGGAGTTCCAGTGATAGTAGTTAGAGTTATTTCAGCAGTTTCTTAGAGACTACTTTCCGACGGTCAAATTTTGTGTTTAGAGTACTAACTTCACGGTGGGGCCCACCGTCACTTTGCACCATTTGCACCGTTGATTGTGCCATCACCGGGACCGTTAGGGTTTCAAAGCTAGCTCGAGTCCAGGGGGTATAGTTTCGAAGTGAGCTCTAGAGAGCTTACTTCTTGATGTTGAGCCTTCGAGTTCTTGGCTATGGTGGATAGAGGCCGGCGAGCATCACTTGGATTCTCTATGATTGAGTGGGTGTGGCTTGACTATAATCAATGCCCAGTTGTTGGCAGTTTATAGAGTGACAGATCAAGTACTGTTCTAAGTTGAGTTGAGTTGAGAGTGGTAAGCAATCTGATTATTGTGGCACTTTAGAGTCTATGTATGACTTATGTGTGAGTTGTGCTTCTATTATAGTGTATGATGTTGACACTGATGTATGTTGTGTAGAAATGTATATACGCACAACAAGTGCTACTTCCTAGCTACTTGGTTGAGAAAATTGCTACTCAATATGCTTCTAAATCTGGCCAACCATCCTCATCCAACAATGATACTTCACCTATCCTCACCTCCTCTAGGTTCATGTAATGGACATCTATGTCTCCTTTGGGGGAAGTGGGAAAGGGACAAACCTTATCGGTGGTCTTGAGACAAGAAGGTAAGGGCAAGTTGCTCTCACTTGCTTTTGGACGCTACACTTTCCACACAATAGGTTAAATGGGATGGCTTTCTAGGTTTTGGGCAGCTTGATACCTAGTGTTTGGGTGCTCTATAATTGTAGCACACTCCTCCTCTTGAGTTCTTGGTTCTCTTCTTCACCTAGGTGTAGATTTGTGTAGAACTTTGATTGAACTTAAGATTTGTGTAAAGCTTTGATTTTCTATCAAATATCTCTGCCCAATTTATTGGCTCTCTTGAATCCATATAATCAAATAATATAGCTTAGCCATTGGTCAAGTTGGTGGTTAAATATTTTCATAACCACTTCTACTATGGCTCTTTGTGTAGGGTCTATCCTCCATTGTTCTTTGATTTTTTGGTAGCAAAAGTGTTTGGTAGCAAAATTGGTCTTTGTTGTCAATTCCTTGTTTGCAAATTTGGTATCTATAGTAATTGCTCCTACAACTCCAATATCCAGGCCAAGGAACATTTGCTACTAATCTCTCATCCAATTCAAAAGGTTGCCTTTCATACTCCCCTCCCAAATGTTCTCTCTCTTTCTCGTCATCTCATGATCATTTGGAAGTCTATCAACTCCCAATTCTAGAGCAAGAACCCCAAGTGCTTGCTCTAAATTACATCATTCCTACAATGCATTGCACATTCTTTCATAATAAGAGATCTAAGGATGGTTGGGTGCTTTCTTGTAACCTTTTGGTCATAGCACCATGCTTCTTGATATATAAGGGTGTTGAGTTCTTTATGACACTACTCTAAGTACCTCTCCTCATTCTAAGTGCTAAGAATCACTTTGAGCGCTACCCAAATCAACTTGTAGTAACTCTCTCTCTCTCTCTCTCTCTCTCTCTCTCTCTCTCTCTCTCTCTCTCTCTCTCTCTTGGTTAGTGACAAAGTGTAAGACATTGAGCAATCAACTAAGCAGGCAAATAAATTCCTAAAAAGAGTAGTTTTTGGCCGACCTCCTCAATTTATAGTGCAGATCCCTAGTGGTTCTTTGGCACTTTGGCAATTACATAGTGGGTGTGCACTCATTGTCTACACTTACAAAGGAATTTTCATGTTGTCTTTGACATTGAATCATCCCTTCCCCTATGTGCCAATAATTCTTCTCTTATCACATTCCCACGTGCCAAGCTTGCTTGCCAAGTGATAATGGTTGTCTTGAATGCAATTTCCTTTGGTTGTCTTGAATGTAACTGCCTTTGGTGGTAAATTATGACTAAGTTAGTGGCACATTCAAATTATGGCAATACTTAAGTACAAGTGCCAAGGTAGAACTTGGCTTTTGGGACTATAAGACCCATTGGCACTCCAAGTGTTATTCTCCTTCAAGCACTCCAAATCATTTACAACACTCCCAATGTTGTTCCTCTCCCAAGCAGTCAAAATCATCCTACATCGCTCCAAGTGTGGCATTGTCTTGACTTTTGTAACATAGCTGCAAGTGCCATTTAGATACTTGGCTCTATTCAAACCTTTGTGTATAAGCATTCTAGACCATCTTGTAGCACTCCATGTGCTACTCATCTTGTAGGCACTTGGGATTATCCTACATCACTTTGAATGCTCATCCTTTTGAAAGGATACGGGCCTAAAAGCACTTGTCACATCACTTGACTACATCACTCCAAGTGCTACCTCATACTACTTCTTGTGACAACCCTCTAATTAACAAGTTCTCTTTGTGGCACTTCTCTTAGTAAATAGGTTCTTCATGGTAGTTTTCTAGTACTTAAGCCTGATTTGATCAACAAAAGTAAGTTTTGAAGAAATGAGAGCAACACAAGTACATTAGTCTTAAAGTTAATTGGGTTTAGAGTTAAACATGAGATCATGGGATTGCATAGTCATGGATCCACCTCATCATTTTGTAGTAGGAGGTATAAGGGGAGTCATCTCAACATAATGTGAGTTTAGTTTAATTTTGGAATTCCAACTTACACCTATCTTGTCCTATTTATGCATGCTTGGCCTACTTGTCTATGTGTATGCAAATTGGGTGCTATTTTGATGAAGATGCATGGGGACCTCCAAGATCCTAATTGTAGCAATGCCATTATTATGCATGTGTCATGATTTTTGGGTTAAGTAGTGGTGAGGAACTCAAAGTAGGAACTTGAGTGTTAAAGTGTGAGAAGGTATTCAAGCTTGACTAGGGTGTTGGATCCCTAAAGGTTTCAAGGATTTTAGGTGAGGTGTTGAGTAGTTAGGATGGCTATGAGCATTGTAAAGTACAACATGTAACAAGAGGAGCCAATGTGTCATGAACCTATAATATATCAATGGGGATGCTTTTTATGAGGGATGGAACATTCTCATAAAGTATGTATGCTACAAGAGAGATCTTTTGGGCCAATGACCATAAGAATAGACTGAACTTTTATCTTCAAGTGCACATGTAGTAGTATATCTTTTGAAAAAGCAATTTGAGTGTTTTTTGTTTCTTGTAGTGCTGAATTGTGGGTTGCACTACCCTCTTCAAGGAATAGTTCCTACCCAAGAGGCTAAAGATGTAACAATAAAAAATCACGACCATATAATATGTTCCCATCAATTCTATCCATTTTTGTACCATATCCGTGTAGGAATGACTTTTTCTTATGGTATATATTATTAATACATCAACATTTGGTTTTCTTGTGAACCAAAAAATCCCTCCCTATATTATTCCACTTCTTTGAACTCTCAAAATCAAACATCTAACCAAGTGCAAATCCACCCCTCTATGTTTGAGCTCTTGTGTTTCTATTGCAACATTCTTCACCTCTACTCATGCACAAGTATTCATCCAACATTCAAGAATAAATGACAATAGACTATAAAGATTGAACTTCACTTGACAATAGACTTACTAGACATTGGTTGTACACAAAGTTGTCTCAAAAATGAACTTGTAGATTTTTGGGCTAAAGCCTTATATACTTTCCTACTTTGCTCTAAAGTCTCCAAGGAGTTTCTTGCTAATCTTATGCTTAATCCTACATCACACACTTAGGATTCTAATCCTATTTTATCCCCATCTTCTTTAAGATAATTAAGCTACTAAGGCATGTTAGTGAAGGTGTCAACTCTTCCCCTAAGTTAATTTAAATTTACATTACCATGGACTAGTACTTGGCTGAAATACTTCCTATAAGAAACTACATACATGACCAAAGGCAATCCTTTGAAAGTTGAGTTGCAAGGCCAAAATCTTTCTTCCAAAACATTATTTATGAGGACAAGGGTATTCAATATACTCCTAAACTACATGTACTAAGGGCTCTTCCTCCAAGGGAGTATCTTTGGTTGGAGGTTTTGGTTGTGGAGCTTCTAACTTCCACTCTAAGCATGTAGAACCACCCTTTGGTCAGCTCTTAGTAATTGATTGTCCTCAACAAGTAAGCGTCACAAAATTTAATGAACTTCTTGTCCAAACATTCCTTCAAAAAAAATGCTAATGGGTCCATGCACTCCTCCTCATAAGTCTATCCTTCTAAACATTGAACTTACAACTTCAATTTGTGGACCTTCACCTTCATGCCTTCCCTTTGACTTTTTCTTCATCATCACCACAAATTGATCATGCACTTCTTTTAACTGATGGATTACCTTTGCCTTCTCTTTCTCTAATTCTTGGTTGAGCATGCACACTTCCTTCTTGCTTCCTCCAATTCTCAAAGGCAATCCGCTTCTCAATCTTCTTCACTTCAATCCTCTTCCTCTATTTGCTCTAATTACAAGGTGATATTTATTTGGCATTTGGCCATCTATAATTCAAGAGTGACAATATTTACCTTTTCATTTTCCACTTTGGAGTGAATGCTTATCATTTCTTTGTCTCTAGTTTGCAACTAGTCTTCATACTTCACTTGCATCTCCTTCTCCATCCGCACTTGCTCCAACTCCAACTTTACTTGTCCTAGTTTTTTCCCTTGCTCCTATTGTCTCACAAAAAGAAGGAATTTCTTCTTCATTACTTGTACATGTCTTGAGTTAGTGCATCCACCTACCTTTGAGAAACTATCTACAAGACCAAAAGCATTCTTCCTAAAGTTGAGGTGCAAGACCAAATTCCTTCTTCCTAAAGTTTATAAACAAGGCCAAAGTATTGATTCTAAATTTAAGGTGCAAGGCCAAATTCCTTCCTACAAATTATACACAAGGCAAAAGGTATCTATCCTACATCTTATCTTACAATCTAGAAGGACCTTCCTCAATAGCAAAGTCTTTTACAATGCCAAAGTCATTCCTTTGGAAATATTTATGATTATGAATGTCTTCCTCCTAAAATATTACAACTCCAAGGGCACTCCTCTTAAATTATTTACAACACCAAAAGTCTTCATCCTCAAATATTTACAATGCCAAAGGACTTCTCCCCCAAAGGTATGTACAACACCAAAGGCCATCCTCTTCAAAGGTCTTCCTTGCCAAAGTTCTTAAACTTCAAATGTGCATAATGCTTGCTTAAAAACCTCCAAATGCTACAATGTTGGCATCAATAGAAATCCCTTGAGAAGACACTTCCAATGCAATAAAGATTGCTCTATTTGGACACATAACCATGAGATATCAACCCCAAAGTGTGATACCTCTTTCAAGAAGAAATTTTTGAAGACTTCTTTGGTTGTTGAGCTATCACTATACTCATGTGAGAACTCTTTGTTAGGTACCAACTGTCCTGGTTGGCAATTATTTATCTAGATCTTTGCAGCTAAAGGTCTTTGGGACCATTCATACTTTGACATACATAAGAATGATAAAATAGTGGTAAAGTAAGCCAATGAGAAAAAAATCAACTTTCACTTAATCTTGGTCAAATAAAACTCCTATAAAACCAATAAATAATGTAGGAGGCTTAATAATACCTGACCTGAAATGTTCTTCACCTAAACATAACAATATGCTTCATTATCCCTAATAAAAAGTAGCAAGATCTGTTGCAAAAAGTCAAAAAGATTAAACAAACTTGCACTTGTAAGAAAAGGTGGTAATAAATATGTAGACATTTACAGATAGAGATTAACATTTAAATGTATTAAAAAATAATTACTTTTAGGTAGATAACTATAATTTTGGGAAATTAACCATCATAGTTTTCAATAAAGAGTTAAGATGAAATTGAAGATTGATTTTTTATTATAGTAAGATCTTATGGTACAGATTTTATCAATTTAAATTTTTACAATGGATGATTTCAAAGTATAATTTAATAATATTAAAAATATTATTTCTAAATTTTTTGGAACTGACTGATATTATTAAAATTTTATTAAAGCATAAGAATAAATCTAACATATCATCATTTTATATGAAAATGTATATAACATAAAAGCTTACATTTGATTATTTCTATTGTTAATATGGTGATATTCTATAACTTCTTCACTAAGTCCCACTTCATTATATATATATTATTTTAAATTAATAAAAAGACCAAAAATATTTTTTATTCTTATATAGAATAATTTTTATTTCAACCAAATTGGTATTAATTTCCTATTTAGCAAATTGAATGAAGATCTAGATTCCCAAGGTTACTAATGATGCATGACTCCCTTTTGCTTTGCACTCCATGTTGCTATCAATAAAAAATTATCTCATTGATATCATACGAGTTGAAAAGTCTTTTCAAACAAGTTTCAAAAAATAAGTAAGCCAACCCGCCTTATAAAACAAGAATAATGGGAAGACTTCATCAAGCTAGTTTGTGGATAAAACCTAAGTAGAAAATGGAGTTAAGCTCCAATAACAGTTGATGAGAAGTTTGTCCCATTACACTCAAAATGTGATAACTAGATAAATCATACTGTCTACACACTTGAAAAAATATTTAAAAAGTATCTAATGTGATTGTACTTTTATGGATTGCTCTATGGATATGGGTGTGCTAGATAGATTTTTTAATGATGTACATTTATACATGAGAAGCTATATAGGAAAAAGAGATGTCAAAGTTCTTGCTATCCTAAATTTGTATACAAGTTTTTCTCTGTACTTGATCCTCTTGCTTTCAAACATCTGGTCAGAATGGATATGGCCTCTTTTGTGCCTTTATTAAATTTGATCAACGAGCAAGATGTCTCAAGAGAAGGAAGGAACCAGTACACACCAAACACCTATGTGATGCCAAGTGGCATTAGCATTAGAGCATATCAGATCTAAAACCCCCTGATATATTTAGATGTTTTAGTTAACGGCAAACAAACCGTAGATGTTTAGTGCTTTAGTTGGCTACAAATTTGCTAACCCAGGGATTCTTTAAATTTTCTCAGCTCTTATCTACTGTTAGTTTTTTCTTTTACAGTTTTTTTTTTGTTTAGGAACATTACTATTTTTTCTTTTACAGTTTTTTTTTTGTTTAGGAACATTACTACATTTGGGAGCTACGGGAGAGTGTGGAGATGGGAGAGGAGAGGGAGTGATGTGAGAAGACATCTATAAGTCCTGAGTGCTCTCTAGCATATAACACTCAAATGAATAGTCAATGCTCTTCATATTTTTATTTCGGTTCCATTGGTACCTAGATTGAAGACTATGGAGAATGGAGTAGAAAATTATGAGGATTTTTAGCTTTTTTAGGGTTTAGAGTGATCATTACTTATTGAGAGTGATGTCAGGAATTTAAATTTCCAATCTCTTGGTTTTCATGATTAAGTTCCATGGAATTTAGTTTGAAAATTTTGGAGATGTAAATTGAAAGTTATGAGAGTTTGTAGGTTTTAGGGTTTGGAGAGATTGTTTTCTTAGGTGAGTTTGGATGTAAGGGATTGTGGTCTTGCAGATACGGGGAGATATGGAGAGGAGCATCATGTTTTACTACAATTATTCTTGTGCTAGCCATGGCTACACCTTCCCATGTGAGCGGCTCGGGGTACACCATACCCAGAGTGTCACCGACGCTTTACCTTGCAAGAGGTAAAGACCCATGTAGGAAGGATGCACAAGGACTATGATTGGACCATTTTGGATGCCCACATGAGATGAGTGACCACATCAATAGCAATGACACTTGGGACTACACATGCTTCTTCTATTCCTTCTTTGATAGTTCTAGGGATATGATCGAGTCGTGAGAGTGGTTAGCTTCTCAGGCAAGTTGCATTTTGGGGTTATTTGAGACTAGTTTTCCATGTCCACGTCTTTCCAAAGGCTACCTGCACACTCCTTGATGAGGCTAGATAGGCTTTGCCTACCACTTGATTTTTTGGCATGTGATCCCTTGGACGAGTTAGCATGGTTCTTATTCCTCTTACTCCCTTGATGGTATCTTCGTTATGCTAGAGCGGGACGTGCGGGGCATAGAGAGGTGGCTGCTAGATTTTGTTGATTTTGGCGGGGGATTGGTTGGCCCTTCAGGAGGAGTCTATTAGGGCTCCACAATTTAATAGAAAGGCATCACCATAGGATACCATAGAGTCCACTTGATTATGACGGTGTAGGACATTGGATCAAGCAGGAGAGTTTAGTAGAGCCGAGCACAAGCTCTACACTCTTTGTCTATGGCGAGTCTTATTGATGAGATTATCTCTTCCCTATGCTCACTACATCCTTTAGTAGTAGAGGGACTACCACTAGAGGTCTTAGATTATCAGCCTAAGCAGCCTTTATGTCTTGATAGGTCATTATTTGCACAAGCATTATGCACTGCCCCTTGCTTTTCCTCAGGAGGCTTGTCAAAGATGGTTTATGAGCACCTTAGAGATTTCTTTTGGGCAGATGATCCTTCTAGTGGTTTTACCAAGTTGTTTTAGGTGGCTATAGCAATAATGAGAGGAGACATTCTTATGTCTATTAATCGGGTGTTAGGTGCTAGTTGATTTCTTGTGATGGAGAAGGACATGGGGAGCATTAGACTGATTGCTATTGGAGAGATCTTTTTGTGTTTGTTCAGTCGTACCATTGTCCTTCAGCATTGTTCTCACTTTTGATAGCACCCCAGTCCACATCAGTTTGGAGTAGCTACACTTGGAGGATGTGAGGCTATATCTCTAGGCATTAAAGCACTCCTAGATATCCATCCGGAGTGGGTCATCCTACAAGTGGATGTTAAGAACGCTTTTAATAATGTCTCATGGGCATCCATCTTTAGAGAGCTTAGGGAGGCTGGTAGATCCTTGGTGAGTCTCATTCCTTTTGTGCGGTCTTTTTATGGCCCTCCTACTTCCCTTTACTACCAGCATGGTGGTTCATAGGAGGGAGTCACCGTCTTGGAGTCAGTTGTTGGTACACGTTAGGGAGATCCTTTGGGAGGATCCTTATTTGCCATGGCTCACTTAAGATCTCTCCTATCTACTACTTTGGCCATGCCAGGTTGTGTATTTCCCTCCTTGGCAGATGATACACACATCATAGGCCATGTAGATCAGATTAAGCAGGCCTTTGACTATTTGACTATCGAGCTACATCTCGTAGGTTTGAGGGTCAAAGTGTCAAAGTGTAAGGCATGGTCCCCTTTAGATATCCGTTCCTACCTTGAGTTTCCAGAGGGGTGTATCACATCCACATATAGACTTTGTGTTCTTGGAGTGCTAGTAGGATTGGAGGATTTTGTCACATGCTTCTTAGACATTGCTCTTGCAAAGGATGTTCTCCATGTGGATGACCTTCCATTACTAGGAGATCCGCAGGTGGCACTTGGTATACTCTCCTCCAGTATTGCTCGTCGACTATCCTACCTCATCCGTATAGTTCCTCCCTCATAGTCCTTCTTATCACATTTGAGAGCATTTGATATGAGGATTATGGGAGTCTTTGGTGATATTATTGGACCATGGATGTTTGAGTGTGTGACAAGGGATTTGGCACATAGACAGACAACTCTGCCAATCTCATGTGGTGGGGTTGGCTTGCTATCTATGGAGGAGACAACACCTATAACATTTTTGGGTAGTTGGGCTCTCTTGGCACCCCTACTTTCCTCTCATTTTGTGGTTGCTGATAGGCCGGTTTTTTGATACTTATGTGACAGAGGTGGAGGGAGGATCCTTTTCTCTCCAAGTGTTATTGCGGTAGACGAGAGATAGTATTATCCTCACGAGCAGGAGAGGATTTTCCACCTTTTTCTTCTCTATCGTCAGATTGGACTAGAGGTTTATAGTCTTCCTTGATGGAGCGACACTGTGGGCATACACTACATTCTCTCTAAGTCAACTTGTCCATTCCTCAAGCTACTAGAGCACGTCTTTGCTCTTGCTCTGGCAAGGGTGCAGGCTCTTGGATCCTAGCTCGACCGTGCATTAGGGCATTCCGACTCGCACCAGCTACTTTCTCTAGAGTGATGAGGTTTTGCCTAGGTTTGGTCCACCCATCTGCATCTTCATTACTCATTTTTGAGTGTGGTTCTACACTAGATACAGCAGTGGTCCACATGACACGATGTCCTTTTGGAGGACAGAGGATAGCTACCCAGGATGCCATTAGGGACATAGTGTTTCCTATGGCACGAGAGAGTGTATACTTGGCTTGGAGTGAGCGTTCGTATGCTTTGCGGACAACACGTGTTAGCATAGACTTATACTTGGTCCAAGATGATCAGGTGACAATAGCGGATGTCGTGGTTATGGACCCTACGCGGGATACAGTTTTGGAGGAAATGATTATACATCCCCCTGGATGGGCGGCGAGTGTAGCAGTAGGTCGCAAGGTCACCTCTTTGTTCCTCTAGCCTTGGAGTTATATGGAGCGAGGGATACAACATTTGACACATTTGTCAGGGAGTGCATGAGAGCTTCTCATGTTAGGCGTTGGGGGTAACACTCTCACTCTCATACTTTGTAGCATATTTTAGATAACGTGTGTCCATTGCTCTATAGAGTGCAGTGGCTGGTGCAATCCATAGGAGAGCAATCACATTAGGTGATGTTTTTTTGGATACTCCAGTTGCGTATATACCGGAAGACTTGCATAGCTCGGATATCTTAGGTGCGGTAGGGCAGATTTCTCATATAGACCCTGTTGGGGTTTAGCCCCATGTTACCTTTTTTTTTTTTTGTCTATCCCTTGTATGGCTTGATGGGTCTTCCCATCCTTTGCTTTTCCTAAGCGGTCGCCTTCTTACAGTATGACGAACGTTAAATCAACCAAGCTTAGGCGTCCAAAAGTTTCACGGGTAGCACAGATTGAGGTACTGTTGAATCTTGTTGCAAACTTAAAGTGCCGTTAAATGTACATACCTATTGTTGACTCCATTTCTGTGGAAACTTACCAAATCTGAACAGTTAAGACAAAACAGCACGAGGTCTTCTTATTTTAGGCGGTCACCTTATTCCAGACAGAAGAGAACCAGGTTTGTCATCGATCAGTTAAATAATGCACTGACCGGCCACGTCGACACATACGTCCAGGAGCGTCCGCGTCCTTGCATGTTAACTGGCATGACGTGATGGGTTGGTCACCAGCACCTTGATATGGGAAAGGAAGTGACTCGCGACGAACGTCTATTCCCTGGCGTTATGTAATTAATCGATGCCATCGGCGAATTCATCTTGGTCCTTAACTCCTACTTCTTGTTGTTCGAGATAATTACAACTGAAGGAAGTAAAGTTCCTACTCTCACGGTCCTCTAGGTAGTGAGAGTACGTTCACTAAGCTAGATCTTGCTGCTGCGAGTTTATCAAGCGCAGCCAAATATGTAGGAAGTCACCAGTCAGTTACTTTCGGGAGTGCATCGGTAACTGATTAACTTGCGGGGTAATCGACGACGATAACGAAACATACGACACTTCAATGTTTAGTTTACTGCTCAGTTTAAGATGATTAGGATGTAAAGCTGCTAAGAAATGATTAAAAGATTAGATTATACTGGAAGATAAGAGAAGATTCCAGGTTAGTTTCCGCAGGATCAGGGCATAAACCGCCGGATAAACGGATGCAAACGATGGCGGCTGTTGTGGAGGTCGCTGCTTTCCCCGCGCTAGAAGCTGGGAAGTTCGGTCTTTCGATAAGCAGCAGCGGCTGCGCTGAAACGCTCGAGGGTGGAGCTCGAGACGAGGTTCCGCTAGAAGACGAGGAAGAAGACGACATGGCCTCGGAAGTTCGTTATGCTGCTCCAGATTCCACTCTGCCTCTCCCATGGAAGGCTTTGTCAGGGGTTATCGAAGGCAAGGAGTATACTTATTATTGGAACCCTGTAACTAGCATAACACAGTATGAAAGGCCTGAGATCGTCCCTTGTGCTGAGGTCATCCATCCTCATCGAGCAGGAACTGCTGCGGCATCCTTTCAGGTGGAATCTCTCCTATTCCTGTGGTTAGATTTCGTGGGTTTGCTGAGAGAACTGTGAGTTTCAATACAGGTAGAGTTCACTTGTTTCTCTCTTGCTTCCGGATGCTCTCGTTTGTAGCTTACGTGAGATAAATGAATTTCTTTGAGGTGTAAACTACCTGGGGAATGTTATTTGTCAGTATAGTGCTTCTTGTGCAAGTGATGTCAAGTGCAGACATGTGCACTGTTTTCTCACACTGTAATCCCATTGATCATTATCTTTGCGGGGTTGTCAGCTCGAAGACAATTCTCAGGATGGTCCGGATTGGTCTGGACCTAAGTTGCGAGGTTCAAGGACGTTTAAATCAACAGATACCGGAGGTATCAAACGCTCTTTCGGAGACGGGGAGCTCGAGCGAGTTGTTGCGAAACGACCGAGACCTGGACCTCCTTATCCAGCGGTTGTTACTTCAGCCGAAGTTGAGGCATTCAGGAGAAAACTAGAAATAAGGACCCAGGTAAGTACTAAATTCCTACCTCCATGACCACAACGCAATTCGAGTATCCAGAACAAGAAAAGTTTCCGGTGCTCAGTACTAATTTGTTGTATTCGCGACTCCCCATCCAGATTTCATAGTGAATTGTCTAATTGAATTGACAGGGAGTTGATGTTCCGAATCCATACATGACTTTCGAATCTACTAAACTCCCTGTGAACGTTGCCAGAGAGGTATGTGTTTTCTGGCTCCAGGTTCTGTGAATGATGCTGATGCGAAGTTACACATAGGTTCCTTGACTCTTTGACGCATTACCTAAATAGCTGGCGACTAGCATCCAGCATTTGCACTTACGGAGATCCACGTCCTTTCCTGTACTGATGGTTCCTTAAGACTCTGCTGCACTGTTATGGCTAACCATTTCAAGTGCGATGTATACCCCACTCCTGGTAAGATGTATCTCCATAGACCAGGAATCCCCAGAGGTGGGGTCAATGTCGTTGAGCTCGAGCTGAGGAATTCTCTTAGTCCAGAAGTCATTGTCCAAGTTCTTACTCTCTTACAATAATGTAGCTGTAAAATTGACTCATTATGGAGTTTTGCAGCTGAAAGCGGCAGGTTTTAGTGCACCGTCGCCAATACAAGCGCAGAGCTGGGCTATTGCAGAGCAGGGACGGGATCTAGTTGCCGTTGCAAAGACGGGCTCAGGGAAGACTTTGGCTTATCTCGTTCCAGGTTTCCTGTACTTGGAACACAGCCGAGATGTAAATAGCCCTGGTCCCAGTATTCTGGTGTTGGCGCCCACGCGCGAACTGGCTACCCAAATCCAGGCAGAAGCCAAGAAGTTTGGCAAATCATCAAACGTTTCTAGCACGGTGAAGGCCGACTTTGGTCCCACAATCTGGTTAATAACAGAAACCTTGTTAAATTGGTGATGCGAGATAATAGTATTTGCGTGTACATTGTAGTACTAATACTTTTAGTGTTGACATCATCCACGGTCTTGTAGTTGGTTATTGAAATTGGAAGTAAGCTGCAATATTTTTGGTTCTTACTAGCGGTTCATGTGGTTTTCAGTGTGTGTATGGAGGAGCGGATAAGGGCCCTCAGTTGCGGGATATACAAAGAGGGGTTGATATTATCATTGCCACGCCTGGCCGCCTGAACGATTTTCTGAAGTCGAGGAAAGTTAATCTTCGTCACGTTGCGTATGTGGTGTTGGATGAGGCCGATCGCATGCTGGACATGGGTTTCGAGCCGCAAATTCGAGCGATTTTCAGTGAACTATCTGTTGAGAGACAGACGCTCATGTTCACTGCTACGTGGCCGAGAGAAGTTAGAAAGATGGCAGATGATATGCTGCACTCTCCTGTGCAGGTCAACATTGGCGATACCGACGAACTTGCTGCCAACAAATCAATCACCCAGGTAGAGATATTAGATTGTACATTTTCACCGAAATGTATCGCAGGCAATTCGCTTTTCCAGGCTGCGGGGAGCAATTTTGAGGTTGAGCCTGAACGATTTTGGAACTGGAGGTAATTTTATGGGTCTTTACAGTTTAGCAATACTGATATACATACTGATCGCCGCTTGCAGCATGTGGAGGTGATTCGACACGGAGATAAACAAAGGAGGTTACAGCAGATCCTGCGAACCCAGGAACGCGGCTCACGAATCATAGTTTTTAGCTCTACCAAACGGATGTGCGATCAGCTTGCGCGCACCTTGAGCGACTTCAGAGCAGCAGCCATACATGGAGATAAATCTCAGGAAGCGCGGGAGGCAACTTTGTCGGACTTCAGACGCGGTACATCGCCCATCCTGGTCGCCACGGATGTCGCGGCACGTGGCCTCGACGTCAAAGACATCAGGTAACTTCAAAGCCAGGCTAAAGCAAATTGATTTTCATCGATTTCTGTTCTAAGACTTAATTTTATGTGTCATCAAACTGCTGTCGTAGGATTTATTCGAAAAGTATATCTTACTTGGTCAGAGGATTCGCGAGGGAACATGTATGGGAGACTCAGTTTCATGAAATTATCGTTCGCATTTTCTTTTTAGGGTGGTAATCAACTACGACTTCCCTTCAAAGTTTGAAGATTACATACACAGAATCGGGAGAACTGGTCGAGGTGGAGCAACCGGTATTGCATACACGTTTTTCAACGACGGTCAGGATGCCAAATTTTCTCGCAAATTGGTAAAGGTTCTGGAAGGGGCGAACCAGAAGGTGCCTAAAGCTCTTTCAGATCTAGCTAAGCGGGCTGGAAATTTCTGAAGTCATTGAGTACAGGACATGAACAGTCATGGTAGCTTCCTAGTTTAGTGCCTGACGTAACCGGGCCACTCTTACTTGACTGCACCGTAAAACTCATGCGGAACTGAAGAACCTGGAAATGAATGAAAGGAAAGAACTGAAGAAACCTTGTAAAGTTTGCAGATTGCGCGATAATTTTGGCTGATTGGTAATAGCGTCATGATTCCACCGATTGGTTCGCGCACAATGTTCCAAATATCGTGCACAGCCGGAAGATCTACCGTTGAACGAAACTAAGGGAGAGCAAGATTAGGATGCAAAATTTACTCTATTAAATCTGGCTGGTAGTGGTGTCGGCTGTCCTTTGAAACATGTACGATACGTGACGTTTCAACTTAGCCTTGATCATCATGAGAACCCAGATTTCAACCGCCAAAGGATCTCCGTACTCTCTCATCTATGCCAGTAATAGCAGTAGTACCATTGCACGGCTCAGGTAACCAGAACTAATTCCAGGCAACTCCGAATGCGCAACGCTTAGAGAATGGGTAAACTTGTAGCATAAGCACTTCTAATTTGTTGTGAGCTATGGACCAACCCCATTGTTTCACCCAGTAGGATCTACAAAATCGCCCTAAGGATCCGAAGGCCTCCAGGGGCTTTATTGTATGTGTAAATGCACGATGACTAGATAGTTCTGCAATAAAACACTGAAGCAAATTTGGAAGCAAATTTGGAGGTTCTCATTCTAGCAAATTTGGAGGTATCGCTTGTCGTTTTTAGCTACAAGTAATAATCTCATGTCTCAATTAGGTATCGGTCGTTTCAGATCTTGCTCAAACTATCATGAAAGAACAACCGCCTTTGAAGCGGACTAACAGTAGGAAGGGTACAAATAGAACGCAAAATAATCTACGACCTTCAGTCAAAGACCATATGACCAGGCAACGATTTTTCTTGGACCACAGCCAAAAGTGTACAAAGCGTAGGCATCCCGTGTAGTAGCCCACATCCGTAGTAAAGCACTGTAGTCAATACGAAGCACAGTAGATCCTAATAGCACTGCACCTCTCAAATGGAAGGATCAGTCAATGATAATGTTGTCAAGGTCAATTCCAACGGAAACAGGGGCCTGATTTAACTCGGTAACACCCTGAATAGGTGCAGAAGAAACGCGACGCACATAATGTCGTCAACGTCAGTTGTATTGGAAACAGAGCAGCATTAATGCCTGATTCAATCGCTGATTCTCAAGGTGGCGAAACGCGAGGCATATAATGTCGTCAAAGTCAATTCCATTGGAAACAGGGGAGCTTTTATGCCCGATTTAATGGCTAATATTCTCCGTAGTTAAAGAATAGCGACGCATACAGGACAACCAGAAGGATGAGAAAACTTTATAAAGACGGATAAAACCTACAAGGAAATGGAGTTAAATTTTAACCATTTAAAACTGGGAAATAATTTTACTTATGGAATGTGAGAATATGTAAATGAAATACGTTATACACTAGGGCACTCGTACAAGTTTCATATACTTGATCGCTCTTCAATTTTATACTTTATATAAAGAAATACGTAACCCGCCTATTTAAATTAAATAAACTATAAAATATAAAGTGGAATTGATACGTGTCATTTAGTATGGTAAGGTCGTTTGATTGCAATCAAAGTGGCTAATGTCATATCTTATACCAAATTTTACTCACATATTGATAGGCTTAGCTCCATTTTACCCATTGATACTATTCGGGCTTAGCTCCATTTTACTTCTTTTGTCTCACCCTTGTACACGTTGATGGGTCTTCCCATCCTTTGTGTTTTCTGTATGGTCACCTTTTTCCACTTAACTTCATATAACTCTAAGGTTAGAAGAATGGAGAAGAGACCTTGTTGCATATTGTTATACTTGGTTCTTAATGTTATAACTCTGTTTACTCCGACGAGACAAGTAATCATTCTTCAAACATTGCTTTGTGTGTGGGATGACCAACCATAACGTCCTCTATCATCATGTGTTTTGTCTTGGACTATATACTTTTACCTCAACTCATGTCATTTGCAACACATACCAATTCTTCCTCCAAGTTGAATATCCACTCTTTTTCACTATCATAAACAACATATCTCTGATGGATTATGGATAGTTATACTTTGTCTTCCAAAAGGATAACAAGTCACAATGACTCATATTACATCCAATGTAATATAATACTCACAAAAATATTACATCCAAGGTAATACAATACTCACAAAATGAATGATGAAGACACCGATAGGTAGACCAAACCTAAGTGGAACCAATGGAGAAATGGAGAAAGTACCTAGTAAAAATTTGAATGCCTTAATATAAGATATAATTAAAATCTAAGACCATGTATGTTCCTAGAGAAGAACAAAGATATGCCCTAGTGGCTAAGAGATCATGGAATGTATTTTTCAACTAGAAGAAAATGTAAAAACTACTAAAAAATTTGGTCCATCAAAGAAGACTATAAACCCATGGTTCAAACAAAAAGCAAAAACATAGACTATGGACAAGCATCTTGTACCTAAGGGGACAAACCATAAAGGATTAAAGATCATATTGTACTTGAGTGGACAATATGATCTGCCACAACAATACTTTGGAGAGAAAAGAATCTCTCATCATCTTATTCAAGTACATCTCTAACAGTAGCCTATCAACAACCACAATATGAAAAGAGAACAAAAAGTACCAAGAGTGCTTCATTACCTAAAATTTCTATTCTTCCCTTCTCTTTCATAGATAGCAAGCCTAGCTACCCATATGAAATTGGTAGAGATCTTTATTTTTGTGCTTGGTACCCTATAACGCACTCAAAAGTCATTGGTCCAATGATATCACAAAAGAATCTCATTATCCTCCTATCAAAAGCTCTCAAATATTAGAGGAAAGTCAAAGAAGGAGAAATTGGATAAAGTAGGTAGGTTGATCAAGAAGCAATGCTAGAATTAATCAAATGATGCTTGTAAATCTCCTAGAAGAAGAAGGCCATCTACATAAACTATATTCTTTGTAAGAGCAATGTCTAAAATGCATATGATAAAATCCACAAACCTACTAGCACTCCAAAAATTCATAAGTCATATATAAAGTATAAGACACCCCTTTGGAAGCTAAAGGTGAAGAAGAATAACTACAAGGAGCCATGTATTCCATCTTGACACCTTGACTCTTGAAACTAAAAGATGAAACTTGATAGGAAAGTTGTCAAAGCCTTGCATACTTTGATATACAAAGCTCCCAATGTATATATTGCTTGCAAAGAAGTGAAAGACACAACCTAGTGTGGCTAAAGTAGTAAGAAAAATGAGCTAAAAATGAGCCATACCATATGGTGATCTCTCTAATGGATCTTCTTTTTGTATATTGGCAAGTAATATAAAACAATAACAACTTCTTGTGAAAATTTAACTGCAATAAAGAGAAGAAGGAGAACCAAAAAAGGACCACATGAAAGTAATAAGATTTCACAAGGATCAAATGGCCTCCTAATCTCTTTAGAGATGGATGCACATAAGATGAAATTTAAATTATTCTCACCATCACCATTTGTTCAACCCAACCTAGGTGATATTTAAGAGTGCTCTAACATCAAAAAATGTTACATCACAATTTCCTAATATAACAACTTAAAACTAATATGAACTAAAATGTGGTTGAAAGAAAATGGTATGGCTAACAAGACACACTAAAATCTCCCCAATTACAATTGGTCTAATGCACCTTGTATCCTTCTCCATCATGAGAACTAGACTAGCACTTAGGACATAATTAATTGATGTAGGAATCTCTCTCCTTGTTGTTGTTATAATGACCTTAAACAATTCTACTAGAAGGATCATCTATTTGGAATAAATCTCTAAGATGCTCATGATCCATGCTTACAAACCTCTTGAGGAGGTGCATAAGGTCATGCAAAATGCATGGGCAAAATTCAATTTCTCAAGATATAATAACTCCTTAGATTTTACTCCCAAAACTCTAATAATACTCACTCTTATGGTGGAGGATGTGATAAGCATAAGGAGCAATAGTCTTGACTAGCCTCAAACAAAAGAGTTTACAGCTCTTGCTACTTTACTATTTTCTCCATCTTAACTCAAGACCCTCCATTGGCATACCATTATAGTATCTTGTGAATAAAATTGTATTCTACAACATATAGCCCAAAAAAAACCTCTAATAAGGTAGGTTTAATCCTTAGTCCAAAATTCCAAAATCAAGCAGCCACTACTCTCTGCACCACATGCACTCCATCTTATATAACAAAGATACTATCATGAAATTAAGAGAAATAGAACAATACTAACTCATCCAAGGAATCATGTGCCACTTGATTGAATGGTAAGCAAAAATTCTACTAGCCTCATCATGGAATGCACAAGGAAACCTACAAAATAAACATGGACATAGAAAACTAATTTCAAATAGCCCCAAAATACAACCCGTTTGAGATGCTAATCCCTTCAACAACTTAATTGTTATATTGAAATGGTCAATAAAAGAATAAACATAGTGTGTAATTCCAAATTTCAATTATGTCATATAGCCATCCACCTTGCATGTACATCCTAAGTGGTCCAATTATAATACTAATATTTCTCCCATATGTGTCTTTACCTATGAGGTAAACTCCAAGTGGTCCAATTATAATACTTGTGTATTTTTCCATATGTGGTCTTTATTATGAGATAAGTCTATGACATATTGAAGCATGGTATATCTTACACCACTTTAGGTGGTCAAAAAAAATAACACAAGTATTACAAATGCTCAAGCGTGTATCTCAATGCACTTGCACAACCCCCACATATCACACTTTATATGAGTAAATGCTAACTTCCAAAACACAAAAATTATAAACATTTATAACTTTTATTTACTATTTGTATGAACTTTCTAATTATTTTCTACTAAAAATAATAGATTAGACCAAAATAAACCAATGAAAAATAGATTAAACCAATAGATTAGAAATAGAAGATCCCAATGCATTACTCTCATACTAAAGCAAACACTAAAAACCCCAAAAATCTCTAAGTAATCTCATATCTTCTTACAAATTTTGCTATAGTCTCAATTTGAGTACTAAGTGGAACTCAAAGTGAAAATCTATAGAATTACCTATTTTTTTATGGCCTATATGACCTAGTGTACATCTGGACATTACATTAAGACATTATTCTTTCTTCCTTCTTCTCACTCCTCCTCGGACCTCAATATTAAAGAGATCCCTTTAGTGATTTTATGGAGTTGTACTAAGTAGTTGAAGCAATAGTGAGGGGGAGATTCCTACATTCATGAAATACAAGATAGATGCTAGATGCTAGTCTACTTCTCAGTAGAATAAATAAAAAAGAGACACTAAATTGTTATTGAAGAGGTCTTATTGCAACTTATTGATCACACCAGTAACTTGCTATACCCGTCCTACTCCTCAATAAATTATACATCGAATTCTATACACCAGATGATACATCTAATCGTACCCCTCTTTCCAACATTGCCTCAATACATTATGTATCGAATTCCACTAGACGTATAGAGGAAAGTGAAGACTTATAATTGGCAAGCGCCAAACCGCGAGAACTTGCATTTGTAAGTTCTTATTGGTTTTAAAAATGGGAGAAAGCTCAATACCCTTCTATTCCATACCGAAAAGTACCGTAGATTATCACTTCCACTAAAACCTCCTCTCCTCCGTACAAATTAAGTATTGAACTTGCGAGAGTTGGAGCAACCGGGGTCTATACCACTAGCGATGGGTATGCCTGTTACGTAGGACGATTGCAATTTTTTTGCGGAGAAAATAAATCTAAAGATTTTGTTATATACTCCATGTATCACATGTTTATCGTGGAAAGCAGCCCGTATCGGCGTAAGGAACTAATCTTATTATATATTTTGGTCGTTCGCAACTGTGTAAAACGTAAAGCTTCTAAAATTCTTCTCTGAGCTGTTCTCAAAAAGTGAATTTCTAGTTATATACATAAATTATTCCAAAATATTATCTTAAAAGTGTGGACTCTGTATGTGTTGAAGATTGGTATGATAAATAACATTGTATGTAGCACTTCCCCATCACACAATGAACTATATGTTCAACTTCAAATAAGATCAAGTGTGAACCTTCAGAATCTTATACTTTTTGGGAACTGTTGTGATTTCTTCTATAAACAAGGATATACAGTCATTTAATACCTAACTTTTCAAACTGGATGTTAGATTATGTTTTCGAATCTTTTCTTTTATGGATTCAAAAAAACAATAGCTTTATATCCGTATTCTAATATATATTTACAGGTATAGTTATATTGGATTCATCAGTTTTCAATATGATTTTAGATTTATGATATGATATATATATAGTCTATGTGGACTTTTCAATTCATATATTCATTATATACCATGCACTATCCAAAGCATAGGTGTTGCTTTTACATTGTTTCCAGGTTACATTTAAAACTGCGTTAATTCGACCAGGTGTTCTTAATCTTGTTTACATTACATATCCAGATGTTCTTTATCTAGTTTAGATTACATATCGTGCACAGCATTTGCATTCAATGAGTTCTGGATCCCCTGTTTGATGAGCGGCATCCGTTCTCATTTCTCTTTATCGAAAGCAATGAAACTTCTAAATGGGGTACATTGAAAGGAGATATTCCCCGGAGATGGTACCAGTTTCATCTAACAGTTCACTGATTTATAGTGGATGTTTAGGTTCTAAAGATCTTAAGGTATCTGTCTGAAGAAAGTTGACCATCTTTGTCTACAATCATCATCGTATGACATCTGCAGATAAAAAGTAAAGGCGACCGCTTAGGAAAAATGAAGGATGGGAAGACCCCATCAAGCCGTACAAGGGAGAGACAAAAAAGGTAACATGGGGCTAAGCCCCAATAGAGTCTGTATGAGAAATCTGCACTACCGCACCTAAGATATCCGAGCTATGCAAGTCGTACGGTCTACACACAACTGGAGCATCCGAAGAAACATCACCTAATGTGATTGCTTTCCTATGGATTGCACCAGCCACTGCCCTCTGTAGAGCAATGGACACACACTGTCTAAAGTAAGCTACAAAGTATGAGAGTGAGAGTGGTACCCCCTACGCCTAACATGATAAGCTCTCGTGCACTCCCTGACAAATGTGTCAAATGCCGTGTCCATCGCTCCATATAACTCCAAGGCTAGAGGAACAAAGAGGTGACCTCGCTGCATGCCCCTATACTTGGAGACCTTGCGACCTGCTGCTGCACTCGCCGCCCATCCATGGGGATGGGTAATCACTCCCTCCGAAACTGTATCCCGCGTAGGGTCCGTGACCACGACATCCGCTACTGTCACCTGATCATCTCGGACCAAGTATAAGTCTGCCCTGACACGTGTTGTCTGCAACGCATACGAACGCTCCCTCCAAGCTAAGTATCCACTCTCTCGTGCCATAGCAAACACTATGTCTGTAATGGCATCATGTGTAGCTATCCTCTATCCTCCAAAAGGACACCGTGTCATGTGGACCGCCGCTGCATCTAGTGTGGAACCACACTCACAAGTGAGTAGTGAAGATGCAGATGGGTGGACCAAACCTAGGCGAAACCTCATCGCTGTAGAGAAAGTAGCCGGTGCGAGTCGGAAAGCCCTAATGCATGGTCGAGCTAGGATCCACGAGCCTGCACCCTTGCCGGAGCAAGAGTGTAGAGGTGCTCTAGTAGCCTGAGGAATGGACGAGTCAACTAAGAGAGAAAGTAGCATATGCTCACACTGTCGCTCCATCAAGGAAGACTGTAGACCTCTAGTCCAATCTGACAATAGTGAAGCAAACGATGGAAAACCCTCTCGTGCTCGTGGGGATAGACTATCTCTCGTCTGCCGCAATAACACCTGGAGAGAAAAGGGTCCTCCCTCCACCTCTATCACATAAGTCTCCAAAACCGGCCTGTAAGCAACCACAAAATGAGAGGCAAGTAGGGGTGCCGAGAGAGCCCAACTACCCAAAAATGCTATAGGTGTCATCTCCTCCATAGAAAGCAAACCAACCCCACCACATGAGATCGATAGAGCCGTCTGTCTACGTGCCAAATCCACTGTCACACACTCAAAAGTCACTGGTCCAATAATATCACCAAAGACTCTCATAATCCTCCTATCAAATGCTCTCAGACGTGATAGGAAGGACGGTGAGGGGGGGACTGCAGATATAGTTTTCTCCACAATAGGAACTGAAAGAATACATACTGTAAGTCTTCAGAGGAGGTCTGTAGGAATGCGATCTCATACGAAGAGATATTGACTTCATAGAATCTCGATGGACAGGATAGGATTTGATATGTCCCAATTCGCGAACTGAATTGACAGGCTTTGCTCACTCAAAGGACATCACAAGGATTTGGATTTGGATCCGCCATTGGAAGGATTTTAACATCGGAATGAAAACTTGGGACAATATCAACAAGCTAGAAGGTCCTCCCCGCAGAGCAGCTCTCCGCATGTGCACTTCACGGTCGCGCATAGGATAGCATAGATGATGGGAAGTCCCCATCAACCTGTGTGTATTAGAGCACAGCATAGTTTGTAAGATTTTACTGGGAACACAACAGGCTCTTAGGGTTTACGAGCCATGAGGACCATGTCTCGTTGGATTGCTTACAGAGCTCGATATTCCCTTGAAACTCCGCACTCTGTCGATTACTTGCATTCCTTTCCGCGACGAAGTTTGGGTGATTTGTCGATTCTTAACTGCCTCCATTTATTTTCCGTTCCGCAAACTAAACTTGGTGAAGCAAACTAAACTTGAGAGTTTGTCGACTGTCCCTCCGGACTGCAACTAGAGACAGGAATCTGCAACTGACGTCGTCGTTCACGATACACGGAGTACTCTAGAGTTCCAGAGTCTAGCCTTGTCTTCAAGAGAAATCGACTGCCGTCGCCTTTGAGACCATGTGAAGTCAGGGTTTACGTCCGCTTGGGGCCCTGTCCATTCAACTTTCCCCATTTTGAAACGTGTTGAGTCGATATCTAGTCAAGTATGTAATCGTCACGATTTGCCATTGTGCATACTCTAAACTGGGAAAGGGCAAGCTTCTCGCCCGCAGATGGCAATCTTTTCCTGTTCATGGGAAATAAACTGTACGGAGTTCTGCTCAAGCCGTCATGCTACTACTGTAGTGTTAAAAGGACGGTTCAAGTTGAGTCAACGGTTACGGTAAATGGCATTGCCCATCTAACTTTAGAAGGTATGCTCCGATCACGGGAGCACGAAAAGATCAAGTCCCTCGAACAGAGGTAGCATTAGATGTGAAAGCCCCGTTATTCTCCAAAAATAGTCTCCAATTTTCAAGCGAGAACAGTAATCAGAACTTGGCCGACAACGACGTATGCACAACATATAGAAATTCCAACACTCGCACTAGTCAAGTCAGACGGAACACGGGACATACACATACGAAGCATTTAAAAAGATACACGTGTACTCAAATCTAAGGACGAGGTTGGCAGAAATTCCACCTCCGAATGGCATTCTTTAGATTTCGTAAATTTGGAGTATGCCCAACATTGACTCATGTATATAACTCGTACGCTGAAGGAAACATGCTTGCGTTTCCCCAAACTAAACGTTCGCTAGCATTGATAGCGTTCACTTCTTAAGACTCTGCTACCATGGGGTGGTAAATAGGATGAAAGGAAGGTAGAAAAGAAAGTGAAAAATAAAGAATTATACTCATTGCATCCCTGTTGCAAGAGGGAAAGAATTTCCTGTATCTGGATACACTAACTGATAATATGACCAAACCTCACTAAAAACTCCTCCATACGGATATAATCTGGGAAATTTACACCATCTACAAGCTGAAGTAAAGCAATTGCCTTGTACAGCTGAAGGGCTCCAAGTGTATCTCGAGTACAACAACCTTCTCGGCTCTATTGACTTTTATAGAGAACGACTCAACCTTGGGATTTTCCGCTTCGCAAAACATAAATCATTAACACGGCAGTTGCCCTAGCTTCCATAGTTTAATACGATTCCACGGGTTGCCACAGGCGTTTTCGGGCCATCAGAATCTTTTCGTCTCCGTGAGATAGGGCATCTTCCGCGACAACGAAGTCGTCTTTGGACCAGTAATCCCACCTCAGCCCTTTCAGATACTTGCTGATCTGATTTACCATGGAGGAACTGTCTCTGATGATGACTATTCCCAGCGGTCGCACGATTCTGTCCATCTCAAGCAGCAGATCCTCTATGCTGCAACCCCTCTCATCGACTTTCGAGAATACGTCCCAAGCATGAAGTAGATCGTACGTACGTGGATATGTGGAAAATGCCTCACACCTGCACCCACCATTGCAGACACGGTTTAGGACACCTTATTTTGCAGATAACGTTTTACGAGCACTGTTAGCACCATGAAGTCTTTAAGAGAAAGCATCGTGACTCGCTGAACCATTTGTGGGGCCAACCTACTTTGGCAACAATATTGGACGTTGGATAGCAATAATCCAGCAGATATAATACATCGTCATCGACAGATACTGTCCTGACGAAACTTGAAGGGTTTTACTGGGGAACAACAGGAGATGTTCAAGTGAATATGAATATGTTCAAGTGACTCACCAATCATGAAGGGAACCGATCAATCCCCTGTCATAGACCATTTTTAAAGTGTTGGTGCTGTAAGGAGAAACGACATTCATGGTCCACACGTCCTGGTCTTTCCAAGCGGCGGCGAAACCACCAAAGTTGGCATTCATGTCCATGATGTTTCGAACGCTGTGGGATTGAATTTGCCCACTCATCTTCAGCTGTTTCCAATAATACTGGACCCTTTGTTGCCACACAAACTGCGAGGAGAACACCACCCTGATCAGAAATGACTAATTTACCAAACATTCTACACATTTGCATCCGTAAGTCGAATAAGAAGTGAGGTGGTTAATCCAGGTCCCCAATACCTCATTACTTTAGGTAGGATATTATTATCGCAAAGACTTAAAATAAATAGTTTCGAACCAACCCGAGAGTGATCAACAATATGTACATGCTAAAACCCTTGTAAGAAACAGTCGATAACTATAATTCTATAACAACGTAACTATGCGCTAAACCTTTTGAAGCTACCCCTAAAATTCAATATCACAGCAAGTGGACTCGCTGAACTCAAGCAGCATGTTGACAACTTGTAGGAAGTAAGTATTGCTCTTTATATATGTCCAGACGCAAGCAGAAAATATTTAACCAAGAATAAAGAACGTCTACCAGTCCTGGAGAGGACATCTTACATACTCTTGCGCCGAAAACAGGTAACAGGTTTCTAGATTGAACGGGCATATCTTATTAGGCTTCAAGCACAATTCAATCACGACTGGCAATGTTACTGCGACTCTTGACATGTATACTGGGCATGTGGTTCATAAACAGGAGATTAATATTTCAGTTCTTTGATGAATGTACAATCTCGAGTGATACAAATGTTAGTTGAAAAACCGCATATGCTCTTAGTGTGAACTTCCTGTAAAGATCATCCAATTCTTTAGAATTCGTAACAGATTCATCCAACCTACTCTTCATGTGCACATCAATCCATATCCCACAGCCAGAATGGTTGCTAATCCTAGCTTGATTTCAATAATGCACAAGTCCTCTTGCGCCAAAATGATGGGCTACTGAACTTACCGTGTCTGTATCATATGTCCTCGAGCTGATCCCAAGTTCTTGCAACCTTGGGGATGGAGCAGTTAGACGTTGCGGCCATGGTTCAAGGCTGTCTTCATTATCTGAAACGCATTACCAAGACAGGACGTATTCAGAGCCACATGGCGTACACATCGCTTCCTATATCCTGACTTCTTATACAAGTTTAAACAGCACAACAAGAGAGGGGAGTTTGTTATGGACAGCTGGCTACAGTGAAGCCTATAGACATAGACACATTAAGCCTTCCACTGGAACTGATCTTCTCCCGAATCAGAACGAGCAAAGAACTTACATTTCGTCAACGGCGTAATGCAAGTTTTCATGGGCACGCCCCAAGCAGCGTCTGGATCCTCAACTGAGCTGCAAAGAGGTGGTTGGGTTCCGGGAAGGCGATCTTCGTAGCACTCGCTGGTGAGAGGCTTCTGCCAGATAACAGTTTGTCCTTCTTTTGCAGCCTCTGTCCAGCACATGTTTCCCACGAGAGTCGTCATCTCGCTCCACTCTTCCCGGTCTGACTCTGTCTTTCGGTAAGCAGCAGGAGAAGACCAGGCAAAATATCCACCGGGCCTCAATAGTCGATCGACTTCCAGAAGGAGGATTCCATCTCGCTTATGCCAATCAATACGACATCTGGAGCAATGAGCAAGGTCGAACGACTTGCTTGGATACGGTAGCCTCATGGTTCCCAATACACCAAGCATGGACGGGATTCCTCTCTCCAATGCAAATTGAATTTGATTTGCGTGAACATCGTTGGGGGCCAATGACATGGCAATTATGTCGAGGGGTAGTAAGAATGCACCAAAGCTTGCAACTCCGCATCCAACATCGAAGACTGTTCTGATCTTCCCAGAGTTGCTAAGATCTCCGTCCACGTTGCCCAGCATCTGGAAGCAAGCGGGAAGGACAAGAGAACTTAGACATCGAAAAATTTGCTCCAGAATACAAAGCTCCCACGCTCCTAGAACAAAACAATGAGAGAAAAATCTGTGAACTGGAACTAGACCTGAGGAGTACCTTGCCAAGGTTCGCAATGTACTTGTCCGCTCCATCATGAAAATGGGTGCCGCCACCAGGAAAGATAGCCTTGTCCCCACTTAGTTCCATCCAATGCTGATCAGACTTGTTGGTGGCAAGAAAAGTATGAGGGATATTTGCTTGCCAGACCTCGTCTCTACTTTCTGGCCACTTGATTGGAACCTGGAAAGATCAACTCTAAGTCAATAAAAGCTAGTTGTGGATGGCTTCCAGTGGTACGTGATCCGGAAATTCAGGCCCTAATCCAATCGAGTTCCTACTTCAACTCGAGACTAATAACAGATATGAAAATATCCCATTTGACTGAGCATGATGATACTCGGTAGCAAGACCTATACGACGAGGAGAATTGATGGTTGTAAGAAGGCCTTTCGATAGTACTGTATGGTATGGCAAAAGTACCTGGTAGTTGGGAGGTGGAGGAATTAGGCAGTTCAGTCTCCGTTGAGGGGGAGGGCAGTGGCGCTCGTAGTGCTCCATTACTGAATGGTTGAGGTGCATCTTAAGTTCTTTTTGGAGAGATTGGTCGAGACATGGAATCAGCTCCGAGTATCGTGAGTCACAGACCTGTTACACCAATGTCAGAAATCAAATTCATCTCGTACTAGAGCAGCTTCTCAGATGACAGACCCGCAACATAAACAGTGGGCTCAGGCAACTGAGCTTCGCGCTGTACTATAACTTGGGCGCAGGCGGCATCGACTAACCTTACGGTATACCTGAAAGAGCGCCGCGTGAGAAGAGAGAGAAACGTACCGGGAATGCCTTCACTGTTATTTCGTCAATGCTTTCATCGTCCTTTGTATCATCAGTAGAGATTTCCTGATCGTCATTGTCCGGTCTCTCCTCATTGTCATCCTTATCTTCGTCTCCATCGAACTTCTCAAGTTTCGATTTGGTTCCTTCTGGATGTTCTTCTTTCAGGTTGAGAGTTTCGACGTCTATGTCTGCATCTGTTTTCTCATCAACACTTTCCTCTACCACAACCTCTTCGCCTTCCGGGTCGGGTCGTCGGATTGTACCAGCCTTTGAACCTTCCCAATCGTTCTCTTCCTCACTGCCCCCTTGGACACGAGCGTGGTGGATACGGGAGTTAAAAAACGAGCTGTAATAGATAGAGAGCAGAGACAGCATGAGGACCGTGGCGCAAACCGTGACAAACACGCGCCTCTTGTGTACAGCGTCATTGTTCCTGGACCCCCTCATCCTGATGGACGACGTAGTTTTACCCAGCATCCAGTCCAAATTTTAATATCCACACTTCGATAGTCTCCCCTGCCTACTTCCTGTGCCGAGCCACCTTCACTGTGTCCTCAGACGAAGCTCCTTCTCATCCTCTCGGCCGGAAGTGCGAAAGTTTCAGCTCTCGAGGTCCCAAGACTACTCTTCTCCTTCCCATACTGAGAATCCCCTTCCACAAATTTCTAGCATATTCTGCCAAATTCAAAGCGCGGAATTTCAAAACTCAAGGGACGGCTGTCACCAACCAGACGCAATGCACTCCGGCAGCGAGGCTAAGCAATGTCTATACAAATAGCGCACGGCAACGTAGGATTCACGATTCTTCTCTGTGTGAAGCAAATCTGCAGACCAATCCACGGCATTGGCGCCTCTTCCCGAGCTAGAGCTCAAGCGCCTGACCTCGCACAACAGTCGCTTACCAGGATCTGCTGCTCCGTGTAGAAGATAGTGAAACAAAACACGTACCGCGCCACACGATCCACCGTCACCACCTTGATAGCCGTCAGACAAGGCCAGAGAAGGTGAGGCCAGCCTCTTTTGTTGAAACTCGAGGCCACATGAGGCACCGCACCAATCGATCACCTGCTGGCTCGCTTGAATGAAATGAGATCTAAGGAATCCCAAGGCTGCCGGAAGTAGTGTAGGAACCCCGGCGTCTATGGAACAGTTGAGCGACGCAGGGCTGTACAATAAAAAGGCTCTTCTGCTACTCGGGCCCTCCTCAATGGGAAACAGACGGCATGTTTCAGCGAAACAGAGGAATGGGAAAGAGAACTCAAAAAATTGAAACAAATCAGTCCATAATACTACAATCGCGGGACCCACGGAAAGCGAGAATAAGAAGCGAATTGAGTCACGAGCGCAGCATGCTGGAGATAGATGCAACAGCGTGAGCAATGGCAATGCAGATGAGATTTGGATACCATGGGGAACAAGTGGATGCCTCCTTCATTATGTTTGAGGAAAAAGACAGAGTCCATGGTCGTGGTTCACAGCGCGTGTACTGTACTGTATAATTTGAGTTCGACTAGTTACTCCCTCTCCCTCCAACTCCTGACCAACCCTGGACGATTGAGGAGATTATGGAATCTCGTCCCCTCATTCCCTCAACAACTACATTTAACGGTGGGTTACCTTGGCTGGCAGCCATCGCCACGGCTGGCTGGCATCGGGCACCAGCTTGAGAGCCGTCTCTTTTGTCGTCCGTTGTAACCTTTCACTCTCTTCTTCCCAACAAACTCAGAGTCAAACTTTATAACTATTTGCCTATTTCTTCCATGCCTATCTGTTCATTGCTCTTTATATTTTATAGTTTATTATCATTCATATTTATTCACTCAGGTATTCTCGTCAAGGATTTTCGTCCAGGAATAATTCTTCGCAAGTCAAATGCAATAATAGAGGAAAGAGTATTCCAACATTAGTTCATGTTTTCAGTACATTTCATCTATAAATTTCAATTGAGATCTTATTTGTATAAAATCTACTCTTATTTATTATAAAATTTACAAAATAATTAAAAAAGATAAAATAAATATCATTTTTATAAAACAAGGAAATTTTTTTCATATTTTACTTATATTTCTTCCATAGTATCAAGAAATAGATTATTACTATAGCTGATCAACAAATTTGTATATACTTATACGGGTAAAGTAGAATAAATCCTTAACGTCGACTATAAACTGAACATATTTGTACAGAGCATCTTTTATTCAAAATTAATTTAATAAAAAAATACATTGGAATTAAAAATACCTGCAAACCAAGTATGCAGATCTGTCTTAAAATACTATTATGAGATTATTTTATTTTATTTTAATGAAAAATATTAAATCTTTTCAACCTTTATTTAGATAGATGATAAATATCATGCATTCAATTATTCCTGAGCATTTTGATCATTATATCTACTAAAATCTTCAAAGAACTAAGATATCCTTTAACACCTTTTATCTCTTGATTAGGCCAATTTATCACAATATACTCAAAGATTTTACAATTATTTGAAAGCTACATATATGTCAAAATAATAATAATAAATGATAAAAAATATTTATATAACTAAATTTAGTATATAGCATATAATTAAATTTATTTATGTTTAATGATTTCTCTGAAGTAAAGTCTTATTAAAGTGCTAATCCTTCAAATTTTATATAATTAAAATATTATATAGAATATAATTAGATTTATTTATGTCTAATAATTTCTCAAAAGTAAAGTCTTATTAAAGTGCTAGTCCTTCAAATTTTATATAATAAAAATATTCTATAGCATTAATTAAATTTATTTATGTTTAAAATTTCTCAAAAGAAAGTTGAATTAATGTGTTAGTCCTTTGTTGGGTTCTATGTGGTCACTTTCCTTAAAGTGCTAATAAAAATGAAATGGAATATAATTTATCACATGTTACACAAAATCTAAAACAAGTAAACCTCAATAAAGATATAAGTCTAGAATGATATTAAATATAAGAGGAAAAAATGTATGTATAATAACTTATATAACTTAGGCATATTTTTTAAGCTATTATTATAATAGATGATATTATCCTTCAATATTTCAATATTAAAAAGTAAAATTCTCAAATCAATAATTCTTGTGAAATCTTGAATTAGAGAAACACTAAATAAATGTATTTTATAGTTTAATACTGGGAAACTAATCAGTAAATATACAATAAGACTACAATGTTTACCGCTTAACTTGTTTTAAAACTCTTTGTATGACTATCCAGTAATATTTAAATAGATAATTATATCTATAATTACAATGAAGAGTAATTATACTTAACAAGAGTTAAGTAAATTATAGGAGGTTATTAAGACTAAAATAACATCATGTAAATTAAAAATCAAACTTGAGGAAATTTAGGTAAATATATATACATTTAAATTATAAAATTAATATGAAAAAATAAATAATATTTAATTTATTATAATTTACTCTATATAAGTTAAGACATTTATTCATAAACAAAATCAAGTTGTCAAAATTACATTTATGATAAGAAGTGCACTTAAAGTTGATTAGCTAAATAGAAATGTACATACTATATAATTATTTCTATTATGTATAATTTTATTATATTAAACTTAGAGTTTCATACGTTCAAAGCAAAATTCTATAAAAATTTTATATTTTTTAGAAATTTTGATATACTATCTACTTAATATTTGTAGCTTCTTTTCCAACACCTAAAAGATTTATAAAAAGTAAAAATTATATATGTATATGTTTGATCCTTCAACCATGAATCCCAAGTATGAGTTAAATAAATTATATATCAGCTCCCATTTCAATGTAAAAGATTTATAATATTAGAAGGACATATCATATTTAAAAATTGATAATTATGCAAGTTAATAATAATTAGTAACTAAGCAGATGATAGGCATTATAATTTAATATAAGGAGATATCATTATCACATTCTTCTGATTTTATTTTGCACATTCCATATTTGCAAATATATGGAAATTCTAAAATACTATTAGTGTATTTACATGGAAATAGAAAGGATTTTTAGCAATAATACTACTAGATTATTAGATTATGATATATTTATAATTAAAGTAAATTTTTAGAGAAGTAACTAGCATTAAAATCATAATAGGAGAGGCCAAAATTTAATGAAAAATGTAGTCTGAGCAACTTAGAAATCTTTTTTTCTTTTTTCATATTTATTATATTGATCAAAAAATAAGTTCATAAAAAAATTCATTTACTTATTCATAAAATTTTGATAATATATTTATAATGATATGTATGTTTATAATTGAAAGAAATAATGAGAATTTTATTCTTTAAAGTAATATTTAGACTTAAATAAATGTTACCTTTCTAGTTTGGTCAACTTATTCGTTGTTGGTTGTTCATTCTGGACTTGAATCTGACCAAATGGACGTCCAATTTTTTTTGGTACAAAGTCATATTGAAAACACATCATCAAAGATAACAAGGAAATTTTTATTTGGAATTTATATGTATATTTCTACATATAGAATTTTATTAAGTTTATAAAATTTTAATGGTATTATTTTGGATTAGTTCAATAATCTAGTAAAATAGGTTGACATAATTCAAACTGAAAATTATAATTCACAAATTGAAAAAATATTTTATAAATTTCTGAGTAAGGTGTTATAAATGAAAGAGAGAGCTTATAATCAGAGTCATTCTAATTATACATCTTTTATATTTTATTCTTTTTAATGTATTTTTCACTTATATAACATGAAAACGTACTTGATAACTAAAATCAGACTTAGGCATTTCGTAGCATATTTTAGACAACGTGTGTCCATTGCTCTACAAAGGGCAATGGTTTGTGCAATCTATAGGAGAGCAATCACACTAGGTAATGCTTCTTCAAATGTTCTAGTTGTTTGTAGACCACATTACTTGCATAGCTAGAATATCTTAGGTGTAATGAGGCACTCATATAGACTCTATTGGGGCTTAGCACCATTTTACCTTTTTCATCTCTCCCTTGTAAGGCTTGATGGGGTCTTCCACATCCTTCATTTTTTCTATGCTGTCTCCTTTCTCTTTGCACAAGATTCATCCCAAATATAGCATAGAATTTTTTTAATCACTTTGGAGATGTAGCCATTGTGATCAACGGAGTTTCATTACCTAAATTACCAACTCCATAAAAGATATGTAGGCAGTAAGGTGGCTACAATATAAGCAGATGATTTAAAATTATGTATGTTAATTAAACGAATCATAATTTGCTGCAAATATAATTTTAATAATTTTTATACTTAAAGGTCATATTTCTAAACAATTACGAGTGGAACTAGTATAATCACAATGAACAGAAAATACTCTTGTTATTTTTTAAGTGTATGTAAGCTAAGATGTGTAGATATTATTTTGAATACCAAAGAGATTCTAACCAGATCAAGTAAATTAACTAATATCATACCATAAGTTTAAAGAAGATTAACTTACTAATAGTTACTAGGTGATTAACTTATAATAGTTTGTTAACTACTATGTGATTAACTTTCTAGTAGTTACTTTGTGTGGTCGGCCTTTTCTTTCTAATAGTTACTTATCATCCTTATGTCTATATTTATAAATATTTATTTCAAATATTTTTCACGTCTGATTGGAAGAGATCCACTTATGGCATCTACACAATCACATTTTATTCTATCCTTTTATACGAGCCAACTCGAGGAGATCAAATAATGATTAACAATTTTTCGATAATAAATAGTAGGTCCAATTAAAGTGGTTTCGTAAGAAATTGATTATCATTGCTATTCTTCTCTTTTATGTTTTTTCACAACATATGATTTTCCCATTTTCCAGATAATTCATGTGGGTAATATCTAAGAATTATGATTCTTCTCTGCAATTTTGGGCTGAAAAATTTACAAAAAAAACTAAAAATCTATATGTATACGCCTTTAGATTTTATGAGGTGGCCAAAAACTGATTAACACCAAGCGAAAAGCGAAATAAAGCATCAATAGATAAACAACGAGGTCTAAAATATCCGCTACAGTAAGTAGCTCAGTAGAACAAGCCAGATCTAATCCAAACACCTTCTTTACTACCTCAACAAAGGGTCCACTGAGTGTACCTAAAGCAATAGGAGTGAAATAATGAAGGTGATATGCCAACTGGATTGAGCGATTGATGACTACCGCAGAGAAGTACCGACAAAAACAGTCAATGTATTCATTTCCACGTGTGATCGCATATGCTTGAAGATGGAGCTGTCGATATACATGCTTCTCTTTCTTCACCCCAGCTGACAGAAGTAGTCCGTACGCCTACATAATCTGCTAATCAATATGGATACTATAAGAACTTTAGAACTTAAACTCCATGAATGCAAATGCATGAGTATATTTTGATGATACATACTCAAGTTCTAGATCTTTGTCATGTCTTTTCAGATTGAGCTTCGCCTACCCTGAGACATACAGAGAAAATGCTTTTGTTTATTTTTCTTAGATTTGACACCGATAATTGATTTGGATTTGAATTTGTTTGTCAGATAAACAAGAGAGAGTAGGTTTTATATAAGCTGGTATTGAGAAGATATAAAGAAAACTTTTACCACATGTTCCATGAGGTGTACCGAGAAAGACAACTTTGTTACGCTGCTCATAGAGGCAGACATTTATAGGACAAGAATTTCAGCAAATGTATTTATTATGCTGGTGCATAGTAATAGTAATAATAGTAGGTGGATCTAGTCTTAATTGCAAAAATTAGTAAAAATAACAATTTTTATGCTAATTAAAAGTTTAATTAAGTTTATTTAATTACAAATAGTAAGTGGATCCTAAAGATGGAAACTAGAAGCTCTTCGGGATCAAGCACCAAGGAACAACCAATAGATTATGAAGATCTATGGTGATCAACATTCCACTTAACAAAGAAACTCAACCTTATATATAGTATTTTGTTTTTAGGGTAAGAGAAGTAGGGTAACATACTTTGAATATTTCCTCATTCCACTTTCCACATTCCATTCAAACGATACCAGGATCTTGTTGCAAGTTCGGCGTTTAATCGTATCTGTCCTCGCTTCATATCCTATTAATTTCTCCTTATAATTCCAATGTCATTTACTCTTTATTTTTAGTTATCTCCTAAAGTTAGCCAGTTCATATAGGCACAAAATTATATCTATATAATATTTTCTACATGCAATCAATCAAACCGATTCAACATAATCGGCTTGGTGGAGCGTTTGTATACTTGGTAGACGACATGTGTCAGACCAAACTTATACTTGGTCAGAGATGATCAGGTGATAATATTGGATGTCGTGTTTATAGACCCGATGTGGGATACAATTTTAGAGGGAGTGATTACCCATCCCTTGTATGGGCGGCAAGTGTAACAGTAGGTTGCAAGGTCTCCAAGTATAGGGGCATGCAAAGAGGTCACCTCTTTGTTCCTCTAGCCTTGGAGTTATATGGAGTGATAGACACGATGTTTGATACTTTGTCAGGTAATGCACGAGAGTTTATCATGTTAGTTGCCAGGGTATCTCACTTTGTTGTATATTTTAGATAATGTGTGTCCATTGTTCTACAAAGGGCAATGGCTGGTGCAATCCATAGGAAAACAAACACATTAGGTGATGTTGTTCGGATGCTCCAGTTGTGTGTAGACTGTATTACTTGCATAACTCGGAAATCTTAGGTGCGGATGTGCAAATTTCTCATACAGACTCTACTGGGGCTAGCCTCATGTTACTTTTTCTGGCTCTTGTCTCTCCTTTGATGGGTCTTTCAATCTTTTTGTTTTCTATGAAGTCAACTTGGTGAGGTCTTTCCATCCTTCTTATGTTCTATGAGGCCGGCTTGATGGTGTCTTTCCATCCTTCTATGAGATCGGGCTTTCCTTCACTAAATTTAATTAATTTTAATTAAAGTACATCGGTACATCGCTTTCGATAATTAATATCAACAATGCGAAGATGAGACTCTAATAGCGGACCATATCCAGCGCACTAGTGTCTAGGCCCCTTCTTCTTGTACTGTCGCGAATACCCAGCAACAAGAGGCAATAAATATCCAGGAGACAAAATAGAAAGGCGACTGGTGTACCTGCGTGTACGAAGGTACAGGCGATAGGCGACAAACGTTAAAGGTCAGAGAGCGGGGCCCTGGACCATGCAAAGGCGCTGGGTGCGCCGGGGCCACGACTGGCAGGAGAAAGAGTCCGCAGATGGTGCTCGGTAGATTGGAAGCACTGCAGTTCTGCGGGTCTCGAAATGGATGCCAGCTGCATTTTTGTGTGTTGCTAGTCTACAAGCGGAGGAGCTTTTTGGATCACTTTGACGTCCACGATTCACTACGTGGTCGTCTTCATGGGAATCATCAACGCCTTCCGATAACTGCGAGCGCAGAATATACGGGAAGTTTTGAACGTGGATTTCACGTGTAGAGAAATGGGAGATTGTGTCTGTGCTCGGTTCAAGTATGTTTTCCCGTTGCCCGAGCCAAAATGTCACTATGAAAACCTGTGAGAGGAAGCCGCCAGGAGTGGGTCGAGCGCAAATTCGGTCGCTTTCACTGTTTGCTTGTTGTTGTGGTGAATATGCTCATACGGGACGCTTGAGTAGGCACAACCTCGTTGAGTTGTGGAAAACATTCCACATGATATATTTTATATTCTTTTACACTTTTATGATCTTGATTCTTATCCCCAAGTTATCGATAGCGATTAGATGGTAAATCCACTGGTGATCTTCATAACTGGATAAGAAGGAGTTAACTAAGGAGCAGCTTGTCCTGCACATGCACAATAGCAGTTGATTCAGAGCTCCTATTGGATAGTCAAGGCAATCAAACTCTTTGTGAACACCTCCAGCCGTGGTGGGGTCAATCTTTTTGTTGAGTTACAGTTTGAGAAGATTTGGGAACATGTCGCGCTGAATCTGCATGTGATTTGTAGGCAAAACAGACAATTTCACCTTGGCTGGCTCCCGTGCTTTTAAGGGGAACCGTCGTTAGACGTTCAGGATGAAATCTTATCTCGGGAAGATCCGATGAACGGAGTTGTTCATCTTGCACCATGTGCGCATAACACGGCCGTTATGCGGGCTCCAAAGACTGCAGCGTCATACATGGACATCTTACTACGGAAAGCATGTACTGTAGGCACTCGTTCGTATGTTTCATAAAGGCGTCGCCCTAAAACAGGCAGTCTAGGCCTGGAGGTTACAAGAAGAGCCAAGTAGAGAAATCTGTGACGTGCTTCTGGTGCACCAATTATGAAGCAGTTAGAAGGTAGAAGGCACAGCGTACCACAGTGATAGTGACCTGCAAGATTCCAACCACGCTTCTTCATGCATCGCATCATTCTAACTGGAGAATGTCAACCACAGTGAATGTACTGGAGGCCCAGATTGAATCCGACGGAGTACCAGGTGAGTACTGCATTTAATAGCTTGTATCGAACTTGCTCCTCCATTGACAAAGTGGAACTTCCTCTGCCTTTGCCAGCCAAATATGTTTGGCGGAATATTGTACAGCCTTCTGACTACGGATGCATCGTATTAGAGCGATATAAATGCCTGCTGCGTTGACAACTGTGAATTCAATCATTACACTTAGGTGCTTTTACAAGTTTTGGATATCAACGATAGATCGCATGTACGCCTTTTGAAGAGGTGAACATAAGGCACTTGGCTTCTAAAATTCATGTATAAGCAAGTGTATTGCAAACAGCTAAACACAAAGCCTGACAGACAGTCAGTATGCACTAGGTCGGTGAGACTTTTCACTTGCAAGTAATAGGTGGCTGATTTATTTCACTGAGAGTGAGTCTATTGACTACGGAGGTACACATTTAGAGTTGAATCTTCCACTTACACTCCGGAAGTCTTTGTCTCCCAGCGCATTGGAAATTTACAACACACTTTTTTCTCTCAGGCAAGAGCCTTCAAGGCTCTTTCCAGGTTCGTAAGGATGACATTATTACTACCAGGTTCTCTCCCAAGTATATGATTCCCCTCCTTGCTGTCTGAAGCGCTAGCAGGTCTCACGTTTCTTTCCACAATTGTATCGTTCTTTCCTCGAGAAAATATTATGCAATTATTCTGTTCAACTGAGGCAGTTCGAGTTCGACATGTACCATCAGAGGGGCTGGCGGAACCAGCCTGTAAGCTAGGTTGCCACTATCCTGAATGGATTGGTCGGGCTACACAAGATCCCATTTAGGGTTAGTAGAGGAATGAACTTCCCATAAATTTCGATAGATTGCACACTGGGAAGAGTAGTGCTTGACAGGTTCACGGTAGGACTCTTTTCTGGCGTTCACACACCTCTTCAGGGAGATTTCAAGACAGAGTATTCGCTGCAGCCACCCCGTAAGTATGTAAATGGGACATCCGTAAAATTTTGACCAATTTTAGCAGAAGGTGATTGAAATAAATAGTCTTAAATCCTTTGTAATGGTCAAAAGAATGCCATGGCGTCCCAGGGATACATTCAAAGCTCGCTAACTTCCAATCAACCCGGAGGAGTAGTAGCACTACGGATATGTAGGTCTCATGGTAAAGCAATTTGACGAGACTCCCGGACACTATGTGGGCAAGCCATCGCTGGTCGACTGTATCGCGGGGGAATTGAGTGCCGATTGTCAGTTCGAAAGTTAGGATTGATGCTCAACACAGCTTTTTGATCGTCATCCTTGCTTCCGTTTCTACGACAAAGTTCTCCTGGATGGTTCTGCGCATTATCTGAATAGACGTAGAAATACGTCAATGAATAATACTGACATAAACGAGGGAAGAATATTGGTGCTCGTGGGTGTTCCGGGTTTGATAAGTAAGAAAGGCGACGGCGTAGGATAACAAGAAGGATAGGAATTTTGATAAGCGCTTAGAGACACATCGGTTCTTCCTGGAGGAATGGAAAACACTGAGGTTACCATGTTCAGCCAAACTGTTTCTGCTTTTTATAGTGAGATAGGTGGAAGATTGTCAAGAAGTACCCTGCACATGAAATATCTCCAGTGCAATTCTGCCAATGTGCTCCATGTATACACTGCAGTCATCCTAGCCTGGCTCGAAATAAGGTACACAGGGAGGCTACCTTATCCAAGTTCAGTACACTTCTTCAGTCCTAATTAAGAAGGAGCCGGTATGTTCGGTATCACTTCAGGATAGGATAATACGTAGGAGGTTTAAGTTCAGTGGCAATAGGTGCCGCGGGGAAATTCGACATGGTATTCATCCCTGACGCATGGTAGCAAACTGATCAAATCCTCTCCTCCAACCCTGAATGACATTATGCAGTGCGAAATCTGATTCTGAATGTTGCAGGCGTTTGAACAAGAGTAAGGAGATTCTAAAGACAATTGAAGCAAATGGCTGGATGAGTAATCTCTTTTTGCTTGCTTAGTTGGTTTTGTACTCCTCCAAGAAGCTCTGGATTGGATGACCATCACGGTGCTAATTTATGACATGCCTAGGAAAGATTAGATCACTGTTTCTACTTAATGGTACCTGCTGGAGAGTGTGGAGACGGGAGAGGAAAGAGAGAGACGTGAGACAATTTCTATAGTTTTTGAGTGCTCTCTAGCATGTAGCATTCGAGTGAATAGTAGATTCTCTTAGTTTTTCAATTTCTGTTCCATTGGCACCTAGATCTAAGACTATGGAGAATGGAATAGAAAATTATGAAGATTTTTAGATTTTTTAAGGTTTAGAGTGATCATTATACATTGAGAGTGATGTGTTGTGAATTTTCATTTCTAATCTTTTGGTTTTCATGATTAAGTTCTATGGAAATTTAGTTTGAAAATTTTGGAAATGGAAATTGAAAATGATGAGAGCTTATAGATTTTAGGGTTTGTAGAGATTGTTTTCTTATGTGAGTTGGGATGTGAGTTGTTATGGTTTTACAGATATGGGGAGATATGGAGAGGAGCAGCATATGTTATTATCACTATTCTTGTGCTAGCCATGGCTACACCTTCCCATGTGTAGTTGCCAAGAGCAGTTCGGGATATACCATGCCCGGTGTGTCACCGACACTTTACCTCGCAAGGGATAAAGACCCATGTGGGAAGGATGCACAAGGACTATGATTGGACCACTTGGGATGCACACGTGAGACGAGCGATCACATCGACAGCAATGACACTTGGGGTTACGCACGCTTCTTCTATACCTTCGTTGATCATTCCATGGATACCGATCGAGTCGTGTGAGTGGTTAGCTTCTCAGGCGGGTTGCATTTTGGTGTTATTTGAGACTAGTTTTCCATGTCCATGTCTATTCCATAGGCTACCCCGCACACTCCATGATGAGGCTAGACAGGCTTTTAGCCTACCATTGGATAGTTTGGCATGTGATCCCTTGGACGAGTTAGCATGGTTCCTATTCCTCCTACTCCCTCGATGGTGTCTTCGTTATGCTAAAGGGGGACGTGCGGGGCATAGAGAGGTGGCGGCTAGATTTTGTCAATTCCGAGCGGGGGATTGGGTAGCTCTTCAGGAGGATTCTATTAGGGCTACACGATTTAGGAGAGAGGCATCGCCACAGGATACCACAGATTCCACTCGATTATGACGATGTAGGACATTGGGTCAGGCGGGAGAGTTTAGTAGAGAAGCACGAGCGCTATACCCTTTGTCTATAGCAAGTCCTACTGATGAGACCATCTCTTCCTTACGCTCATTGCATCCTATAGCAATAGAGGGACTACTACTAGAGGTCTTAGATTATCAGCCTGAGCAACCTTTATGTCTTGATAGGTTGCTATTTGCACAAGCATTGTGCACTGCCCCTTGCCTTTCCTTAGGAGGCTTGTCAGGGATGGTTTATGAGCACCTTAGAGATTGCTTCCAGGTAGATAATCCTTCTAGTGGTTTTACCGAGTTGTTTCAGGTGGCTGCAATAGTAGCGAGAGGAGACATTCCTATGTTTGTTAGTCGGGTGTTAGGTGCTAGTCGACTACTCACGATGGAGAAGGACACGGGAGGCATTAGACTGATTGCTATTGGAGGTATCTTTTTGCATTTGGTCAGTCGTACCATTGTCCTTCAGCATCGTTCTCACTTTTGATAGCACCTTAGTCCACATCAGTTTGGAGTAGCTACGCTTGGAGGATGTGAGGCTATATCTTTAGGCATTAGAGCACTCCAAGATATCCATCCGGAGTGGGTCGTCCTACAAGTGGATGTTGAGAATGCTTTTAATAGTGTCTCATGTGCATCCATCTTTAGAGAGCTTAGGGAGGATGGTGGATCCTTGGCGAGTCTCATTCTTTTTGTGCGGTCTTTTTATGGCTCTCTTGCTTCCCTTTACTACCAGCATGGTGGTTCACAGGAGGGAGTCACCATCTTGGAGTCAACTTTTGGTACACATCAAGGAGATCTTTTGGGGGGGCCCTTATTTGCCATGGCTCACTTTAGAGCTCTCCTATCTACTACTTTGGCCATGCCAGGTTGTGTATTTCCCTCCTTGGCAGATGATACACACATTGTAGGCCTTGTAGATCAGATTAGGCAGGCCTTTGACTACTTGACTACCAAGCTACATCTAGTAGGCTTGAGAGTCAAGGTGTCAAAGTGTAGGGCATGGTCCCCTTTAGGTATCCCTCCCCACCTTGAGCTTCCAGAGGGGTGTATCACATCCACATATGGACTTCGTGTTCTTTGAGTGCCTGTAGGATCGAAGGATTTTGTCACACACTTCTTGGACTCTGCCCTTGCAGAGGATGTTCTCCATGTGGATGACCTTCCATTACTAGGAGATTTGTAGGTGGCATTTGGTATACTCTCTTCCAGTATTGCTCGTCGACCATCTTACCTCATCCGTATAGTTCCCCCTTCACTGTCCTTCCTATCACGTCTGAGAGCATTTGATAGGAGGATTATGGGAGTCTTTGGTGATATTGTTGGACCAGGGACTTTGGAGTGTGTGATAGGGGATTTGGCACGTAGACAGACGACTCTACCAATCTCATGTGGTGGGGTTGGCTTGCTTTCTATGGAGGAGATGGCACCTATAGCGTTCTTGGGTAGTTGGGCTCTCTCGACACCCCTACTTTCCTCTTGTTTTGTGGTTGCTGATAGGCTGGTTTTGGAGACTTACGTGACAGAGGTGGAGGGAGGATCCTTTTCTCTCCAAGTGTTATTGCGGCAGACGAGAGATAGTTTATCCTCACGAGCACGAGAGGGTTTTCCACCGTTTGCTTCACTATCGTCAGATTGGACTAGAGGTTTACAATCTTCCTTGATGGAGCGACAGTGTGAGCATATGCTACATTCTCTCTTAGTTGACTCGTCTATTCCTCAGGCTACTAGAGCACGTCTATGCTCTTGCTCCGACAAGGGTGCAAGCTCATGGATCCTAGCTCGACCGTGCATTAGGGCTTTCCGACTCGCACCGGCTACTTTCTCTACATCAATGAGGTTTTGCCTAGGTTTGGTCCACCCATCTGCATCTTCATTACTCACTTGTGAGTGTGGTTCTACACTAGATGCAGTGGCGGTCCACATGACACGGTGTCCTTTTGGAGTATAGAGGATAGCTACCCATGATGCCATTAGAGACATAGTGTTTGTTGTGGCGCGAGAGAGTGGATACTTGGCTTGGAGGGAGCATTCGTATGCTTTGCAGATGACACGTGACAGGGCAGACTTATACTTGGTCCGAGATGATCAGGTGACAGTAACGGATGTCGTGGTCACGGACCTTACACGGGATACAGTTTTGGAGGGAGTGATTACCCATCCCCCTGGATGGGCGGCGAGTGCAGCAGTAGGTCACAAGGTCTCCAAGTATAGGTGCATGCAACAAGGTCACCTCTTTGTTCCTCTAGCCTTGGAGTTATATGGAGCTATGGACACGGCATTTGACACATTTGTCAAGGAGTGCACAAGAGCTTATCATGTTAGGCGTCAGGGGTACCACTCTCACTCTCATACTTTGTAGCATACTTTAGACAACGTGTGTCTATTACTCTACAGAGGGCAGTGCTTGGTGCAATCCATAGGAGAGCAATCACATTAGGTGATGTTTCTTCGGATGCTCCGGTTGTGTGTAGACCGTACGACTCGCATAGCTTGGATATCTTAGGTGTGGTAGGGTAGATTTCTCATACAGACTCTAACATGGGGCTTAGCCCCATGTTATCTTTTTTTGTCTCTCCCTTGTCCGGCTTGATGGGGTCTTCATTTTTCCTACGCGGTCGCCTTTTACTTAATGGTACCTCAAACTACCTTCCGTAGAGAAGATGTGAACCAACCATCATTAGGAAGTGTACAAAACTGTATTTTCATGAACGACCTTTGGAAGGTGATTCATACCCGGCTACTATTGATGTAAAAGACTAGAGCTCAAGTTCGACATATATGATCGCAGTGTGAATCCATGTGCAGAACATCAGTTCACGGACAGAAGCTCCATGTCTTCAGCAAGGTGCCAAGATAAGGTGCACAATCTTCGGAGTGCCGTCTGCCCGCCAAGTTTCAACGAGCGTTCAGGTTCTGATCAGTAAATCTATAAGACATGTTCACATCTAATCTCCTGTGGAGAAGTGCTTAGATTTGAGTGTCTCCCTCGGCGTTATCACTCTTTTGAACATCTGGAAGGCGAAAGGGGGGACCTCTAAACGAAATTGGCCAGAGCTGGAATGTGTTTCTCTGGAAAATCGGGTTTACATTTGGTCACTTCATATAGGAACACCGCAAGAAGAAGTCCAGTTAATAGGATATCTTTTAGTTAAAGTGAATTTTGGATGAGATTCCTGGATTCCTGGATCCATCTGGATGAGATTCCTCCACGTAGACATGATCGTTCGGTGGTTGTCTGCCGTATCTTTGAAAGGTATAGACTCTCGTCATAGGAACTTTATGAGGCCGTGAGAAGAAGTGGCTCAGACTCAATTTGAGAAAATTCAAATCTACCGTATGTGATCTTATTACGTGCTTCTGCCTGATGAAGAAGCGTGTGCATCGCCCGCGCCATCACAAGGAGATTCATTCACAGGCTTTACTTTTTGGTTATCCTGTGGAAAGGAGTGGTACGATGGAGTAAAAGTACTTTGGTACATGCAAGTTGGAGAAAGACTGTGAAGGCAGTAGCATTGTAGTTCAGGAAGGAGTGTCACAGGCAAATTGATCTTCCATCACGGAGAGGGCTGCAGAATTTGCAATTTGATTTAATTGCGGCGAGGTTGGGATACGCAGATACTCACGCAATGCAGGCCTTGGGGTCATCTCTCATATGTCATCATACTTGGCAACCTCTGAAGGTGCGTGCTGTGATAGCGGAGCCTTCAGGTGAACCTGCGCCGATGGGACAGAAAACCAAATACAACGATTCATTCTTTGATCGGGCCTTCATGCGGATTTTCACCCGCAAAATGGAAGAAGTCACAGGTAATCCTTGACATTCAAGGTGCATGTAGAATTCATAAATTGAGCTTCTTGGATGTGGTGAATTGGTTTGTCTGATGGAGTGGAGGACTCACTATTCGCCTGAAGTGTATGTCGCCCCTCTTCTCGTAATAAGTCGTGAATACCGATTGAAGCAGTATATCTATCGCCCTAATTATTCACGAGCGTCATGCATAGCTCGTTGGAACGAGTAGAACAGTATAATCCGATCTACCCTTGAGTTTCGCTTTAATGCATCACGTTTTAGATCGCAACTAATTGAGCAACTTTTGAATTTTTTATACGAATGATACTCTGCAACTCAGCAGAATCGAATCCTCTGCCAAAGGACCCAAAAGAAATTTATCACACAGTGAAGTATGGAACATATCTCTGCATTTACGGAGACGTCCAGCGTAATAAACCTTAAGCTTTGCGCAATTTGTTCAATCTCAAAAACATTGCACGAATTTATAATTTGGAAGCACCAGTATCACAACCCCTGTCAACCGCTAGAGTATGCATCACTCGTAGTTGGTTGGATTCTAGATCTGTGTAGTTGAATCACATTATCGATTAGGAGGAGGATAAATGAGTAGTAAATAAAACATCTCGCGCTTGGAGCGAGCTTACTCGCTTGGACAAGCGAGTATCACAAGTGGTTATTGAAGAAGCGTCGTTGCCCATATGATCCACAGGAAAGACAACTGAATTGGACGGATACGAGGGGCTTGTGGAGATTTCGAGAAAAGTGATGCAAGGGAGAACGCCGTTGCAGCAACGTGCCGCGGTTCGTAGCGTGCTGATGTCGACTTTACCACCTGGAGCCCCTGAGCAAGTAAGTTAGGACAACATAATTTCCGCCGCTTACACTTCCTCCCCAGAAATTGCTCATCAAAGGCTATGTGAAGCACGAGTCTGTATGTTACCTCTATATCCTACAACTGAGATCGCTGAACAGTACGTCATTATGCCTGGATAACTCGGTTATACCGATGATAGACAAGTATGAGGCAGGCAAAGTCAAAGTCATCGTTTATCCTATCTCGAAGACCTCAGTGCAAATGTGGAGATTGGAGTTGCATGTCACCTACTTGTGCCTGTTTATCATATCTTTGAATAGGAAGAGAGGCTCTAATTCATTTTCCATCTCTCAGTAATATTCTGGACAGGGTTACAATTGGATTTGGTCTAATAACTTCATTTCTTCGCAGAACTTTAACTCAAATATTAAAGCTGTCTGAAAGAGAGAAAAGGCGACCACATAGTACACAAGAAGGATGGGAAGACCCCATCAGCGAAAGCGAACAATTAAAGTTATATAGTACATAATTCCGAAGATCCATTTCTGATGAAACCTCATCAGGGTTTAGGTCACCCCTCATCTTCTCTTGAAGGAGGATAACAAACCCCCATGCAGATTTCTTAGTAGTTTGTACAGAGTCAGTCCTCACGAAATCTGCTGCTATGGATGTTTAGCGGATGCAATTTCCCTCCTTGTATGGTTTAGTAGTCCAGAGAAATTAGAAAGAATTGACTCAAGTCATATTCTTCTTCCTTAATGGTCGTAATCGATTTCGGTGCTCCCCTGCATTTAAAAATTCTCCCCATTAAGCTCGGAAATTTTGTACTTTCGAGTCTTCTTTATTGGTGCGATATACTTCTTCTCTTTCTTTCAAGCAATGTCTTTACAAATTCCGACATTCTCTTTGGGCTAGAATACTTGCTTCCGCACTGTCGCACTTGTGACGAACTTGTATTCTAGGTTCAGGGTTGCCTTCATGCGCATATATATTTAAACAAATGACTTGAATGGAATATATGAAAGTAAGAACTCTGTCACAAATTCTTGTTTTTGAGGTTATGCTTGTCAATCAGTAAATGTACAGTATGTTTGTGTGCTTTCTCCTTCTTCGGCTCCCCAGCACCCATCGATATTCTCATGTCGAACCTCTCATACATTGATTGCCTTCAAGCTCTATTTCCCCGGAGCTTCTACAAGCAAATGCACTGGTAAATTCCCTTATTTATGTCCGGTAAGTGACTGACATAGTACGCTTGCGACCTGTCCGTCCGCAGTTTAGGAAGCTCTTTCCACCGACAAAGTGGTCCGCTGAGTTCAACGCTTTCATTACTATCCCCGCGTTCAAGTGGCTGGTGGGCCCTTGTGAAGTAAGTATGCAGTAATCTTTGTTGAAACTCGCTCGTAGCATTCATATCCTCGGTATAATGTGCCGGTGTACTCAACTGTTATCGTCTGACCCATCTCTGCGGGCTTCACTAACCACCGAATACCTCATGAATTTGTGGGCAAGCAGCTACAGGAGGTGGAAGTGAACGGGGTAGTCCATAAGAGTTTAGTAAAGATCAAAAAGTGCAGGTCTGCAAAATCTCTTGCTCAGATTCCCCTGACTTTGTCGCTTTTCTCTTCGGCAGAAAAGTTCTTTGGGAATAGTTTACTCAAAATCTCAATGTTTACATGGTGGGCTCATTCTCTTTCTTATTTTGTATCCACTCACATTGTATCTATCTTTAATGCCAGCAGAATCGTCGCAGTTCCCTAAAACGCAAATTGTTTCAGGTACTTGGAAAATAGTGGTTGTGTTGGCATGTGTGTCAACATGTGCAAACTCCCGACTCAGGACTTCTTCACGAAGGAATTTGGCCTGCCCCTGTCCATGACTCCAAGTAAGTGCACATTTACTTCTTTCATTCTGCCAGTAACAAGTGATCGCGGGGTTAATTCGGGAGACTAGTTCAATAACATAACCGCCAGATTGCTGAGGATGGAAGCCTTGAACAGGTACACTTGATTGACCTCCCTTTCTTGCTTTTGCAGACTTTGACGACATGAGCTGTGAAATGGTATTTGGCAAAATGCCAGCTTCACTAGAGGACGATCCAGCCTTCAAACAGCCATGCTTCGAGTCAATATGTGAGTTGGACCAAAACGTCCTTAGACCAAATTCTGAATGAGGACACAGTTCTTCCCAATCAGGACATGCGCACAGCGTTGTTAAGAATCCTGCGCGGTTCTGGTTAGGTGTCTCACTGATCTACTTGTTTGTGTTGTTCCCAATGTTCAGGTACAATGGCACAAGTGAGAGCCCCTTCTTGTCCGAGGCTTCAACCAGCTGTAGAAAATGTTGATGCAGACTCTATTCTTGCTTGAGTCCGCACTCTTTCATCAAATGTACATTAGTCAGTTCCTCTAACAACAATTAAATTGATCTAGCTCCAAAGAAAGTCACAACTTGTACTATAAATTCGTCAAGAGATGGAATTTCTTCGGCATACCATGGATCGTATCCAATACTTAGTTAAGATAAAGCATTTAGCCAATTAATGTCATATTCCTTCTTCATGTCATTCTAGATGATCTCTTATCTGCTCAACAAGAAAAGTGACTGACGGGAACCTCAAAAGGCTATTACCAGGGTTGAGAAAGAAAGGGGGAGTGTACTGACAGCGGGAATTGTACTGTACTTCTTTTTGATAATTAACCATCCCATCTATAATTTATGCGTGAGCGCTTTGAGTCCAGTAGAAGCGAACAGGTAGTAAAATTGAGTTTTCCCATGTACAATTAAACATCAATATACCTTACTTTCCTACTGAAACTTCATCTACTCGGACGCCAAGGTCCACCGATGCCAAACTTCTACTGCAACCTTGAAGTAAGTTCAAAAGTGAAACGGAGCACATGGATACCATCCCTTTGAAAACTTTTACAACATGGGTTGTCACCGAGTTACAATAATACTGTCTGAAAGTACAACGTGCGTACAACAGAAGCTTAACACCTAAGTCACCTGGTGCAAAGATACGCCGCCGCGCCTGCCTCCCAATCTCAACAATTCTTTGCTGCTTCTTCCTCACTACTCCTCTGGAGAACAGACATCCAAATGCAGATTATGTCAAATTAATCGTCCAGACAGCCCAAAACCAGACGCTATATCTATATATCAAAAGTATGTTTCTACTCATTGCAGCCGGACATACAAGTTATGAAACCCAGAGAATTTCAAGTCAAAGGCTTTCAAGCGGTGAAAAACCAGAAGGAGCACCTTCGTACACAACCTACTTGAACTGATCACTGCAACAATGTTAGCCTGCATATGTGCAAGGTCAGAACTGGATTCCTCTATCATGTTTCTGAAGTGCCAGAGTAAATCAATACACAAAGCTTTAAACTGAAGACAGATGGCTGCCTTCAAGCAGATTCAGCAAATCAAGCATCACAAGGCAACACTCTCTCCCTAAAGGATGTGTGTACGAGTAATTAAAGATATTTCCAGCGCAGGATACCTGCACATCTCCTATTACTCTGTTCGTGTTACACTCTTGTTCTCCACATTCTGATTCGATATGCGTCGTAAGACCTGTTACCAAATTCAAGCTATTTTGGTAAAACTTACCTTCACTTCCATGTCCGACATTATCTGCATCATCATCATACTCTGCATCTTGTTCGTAATCCTCCTGATCGTTTTCAGGTGTGGTTTTCCCTATAGGGATCAAGTTCAAGTTCGCATTCCGAACTTCGTTGAGCTGCAAGGAGAACGGAATTTTATCAACAATACCTTACAAGATAGAGGATGACAGGTCAGTTTAACTTTGACTTGATTCCAACGAACGAAAATAATCGTCTTGCTCAATTCTAGAGGTGTAGAAATCACCCAGGGAATAGAATGAGCACAATCGGCACAATAAATTTCACATCCACCAGCTAAAACAAGATGTCAAATACAAATGCAACAATAAATTACGAATGAAATCAATCGCATTGAATCCATGAGAACGTGACTCAAATTTACCTTCTCTTCGTACTCCGCCTCCTCCTGTGCAAGAATAGCTTCCTCGTTGATCTGACTCAGCCAATCGGACGAGAAAACATCAAACGACGGGACCACGAGCGTCGGAAAATCGATCATGCTGTCTGCAGTTGGAAACCTCAGTACTCGAGGTGATCTCACAATTCGATCGAACTAGTATGAAATTGTCGCCTGATCAGTAGTTCAACAGGCAGAAGCCGAGGGAAAACGGTAGTGAAATCTGAATCGCGACCCATTCACGATTACCCAGGGCGGGCATTTGAGCTCAGTTGTCCTACCCTAACAAGATGGGGTGGTTAGGGTAGGACTACGGAATTCGAACGTAGCAACAGTAAAGACCTCCCTCCCGGAGGAAAGGGACCTTCTTTCCATAGTATACAGGGTATACTAAGAAGGAGCCACGACAGGTAGGTGAGGAGGGAAGATAGTTTTATTCATCAAAATAAATATATATTCTAATTAACTCTATACATGGCACATTAGGGGGTTTGAGAAATAGATTTGAAGGATGTCTATAGGATAAAAAATAAATTTTAGTGAACTCTGTAACGAGATTTGAAGGATGTCTATGGGGTGAAATATAAATTTTTAAATAAATTTTAGTGAACTCTGTAATGAGATTTGAAGGATGTCTATAGGATAAAATATAAATTTTAGTGAACTTTGTAACAAGATGAGATGGTAATAAATGAATGCACAGTAAATTCAATTACTGTATATTTAGTCCAAGTTACGTTCATTTATAAAATTCAGGTGCCATGTTACAGAGATTTAGGAAAGCCTTATTGAAATAAATGATTGTTAGAAGAAGTGACTAGGTTTCTTGAGAGGATTGACAAGTGGTTGGGTGAGTTGGTCTTGGAGTGAAATTTATGAATTTCTTGGTGGATCCAAAATGCACGCTCTCAACTATTCAACTTCTCAAATCAAATTCACCATCCCTAGTGCAAATGCTCCAACTAACAATGAACTAAATTGTGGTTTTGTAGTTCATTTACATAGATTAGTGCGGCAAAAGATAGGGTGAGTTATGGAAAATGAACTGCGCCACCTCGTGGCAACCAAGAAATTGATTGTGGGTCAAGGAATTTTACTCCAAAAGTGCAGCAAAAATCAAGCAATAGGAGATCAAGTACCTTGTTACAATGCAAGAGGCTCACTTTTTGGATTCAAATCCAAGACTCATCTTTAGACTCACCTTTGGATTTGCAACCTAAACAACCATTAGGGAAATTTGGAGAACTATTGAGGATGACTTCTTCCCTACTAGGCAAAACAAAAGAAGATGAAAGGTTTTGCATGGCTACACACCGTTATGACCAAATACTAGATTATTTGGAGGACCATGAGCATTTTGTGTGGATTCATGGTGGGAATTGAAAAAAGCCCATTCAAAAATATATGGCTTTTAGTTTCATGGCAACATCTTTTATCCAAGAGGGGCAAGGATTTCTTACTTCTATGACAAGGGACTGGCTTTACAAAAAATGGTTGAGGTACATGAAGCAATACAAAGAAACTCGAGAGTTGAAGAACAAGTCTATTGGAGAAGGTCTCATAAAGAAGGAGTATGGCAAAGGGAGAACATTAGAAGATAAATTGAGTGGAATGTGCTCGCATTTTGCTAGAATGGAAGCCATGTTCGTGAACAAAGCAAACATTAGTCCACCTACTATGGTAAGTTTGGGAGATTTAAATCCCAATGCAAGCTAGGTTGGCGTGGAGGAGGTCCATGAAGGTGTAGAGGAAGGCTTTCAATTCCCATCTCCTCTAGAGGTGGTGCTCTTCAACTAGTGCTCCCAGTTGGTCCCAAACACCCAAGAGGTGGAAAGTATACCTAATGTTTACACGGACAATAGAATCCAATCACCCAAGGACAAATCACCATTTATTGCACTAGTAGAGGACTCACCTTTCGTTACACCACCTCCTTTAACTTCTATAGGGGATGGGTGCAATTTGGAGTGCAATTTCCTTGACCAAGAAGGAGAACATGACCCAAAGAGAAGAAAAAGTGGAATATTAGCAAGTAAGGTATGACAGATGTCACATAGTATGTCATTAATTTAGGATTTAGCAAAAATTACCATGTTGAAGGAAAATACTATAGAATCCAAGGAGAGGTTACGATTAGCTGAACTAGAAGCCACCAACATGAGAAAAAGAGAGAAAACATTGATGAAAATGGAAGCTGACCGTGTTAGATTAAAGATAAAGACAATGAAAGTTGAAATTGAGAAGAAATTGGGTACAGATACAAGGAAAGCTAGGGCAGATAAACACAAATTCAAGGAGAATAGTTTAGAGTCAAATTGTAGTCATGAAATCAAAATGAGTCTCTTACAAGTAAACTATCTCCCAAGGAAGTAAGCCAATATTTCAAAGTGCTAGCTTAAGTTCAAGCTGATATGACTCCAAATTCATCATACTCTAGTGATAGTAAATAACATACAACAATGCAACCTAAGTATATTATAATAAAGATGAGTTTAATGGACTTGATAAAAGCTCTATATTATCACTATTGGAAAAAAATTTGCTTGTTGGTGCTAGATGCCACTCATTGATGATGCCACATGCCGCTTAGTGTTGCACTATTGAGTTTGCCCCATGGTGAGTAGTGTTGGTTGGGCTTTAGACGAAATCCAATGGCGCATTGGCACTCATTATTGATACATAGTGCCACCCAATGTTGCATCCTAAGTTTGCACTATGGCAAGTGATGTCAGTTGGGTTTTGGGCTATGCCTAAGGGTGCATGTAGGTGTGGAGTGATGCTAGTCAATGAGTTTTCACGGACACCCAATGGCACGAGATGCTGCCTAGTGCAGCTAAGATCCACCAAGTTATGTTGGGTTGGTTAAGGGTGATGCAAAATAGTGCTTGTTGTTTGTGGGTGGTGTGCATAGGCACTAGGGAAAGCCGGGTTTGATGCACAATGCACAATGCACAATGCACAATTGATACAAAACACATCCAAATTGACATGACATGAGAGTTTGACAAGGAGAATTGAGAACCGGTGAAAATATGTATAAATGTGTATACATGTATATATGATGTATATAAATGTGGAGCCACTAAAACATATCACTATGCTATAGGAGAAGGAGGTGAAGAAGAAGAGAGAGATGCCACATGGTGTCTAAGTGTTGCTATTGCGTCTTGAAGTTTACGACGGTATACATGATGTTGAATCCTAAATGGACTCAATGACCACCAAAGGGGCCACTCACTCTCATCCAAGTCTTGGTGCTTGATACTAGTAGCAAGAAGAGAACATGGATCACTACTATAATAATTCAGTCTACCGGATGTCCACTCCTCTTCTGCCCGATTAACAACATGCCTATCATCATGGACAAATCTGTCCAAAGCACTCATCAAAGGGTCAAATGACCAAGTGTATGATGCTCTCTCTACCTTATAAGGACATAAGTGGGTAGGATGGATAGCACTATGTGGATGGTTCCTATAGTAAGAGAGTGCATAACTATCCAGGATCAAAAGATAACAAAGAGGTAAACCTAATGAAGTGAGATGCTCATATGATCTAACTCTAAGTCCTTTGAACTCAACATCTTGTTAGACATCTGTAGAACACAAACAAGCCATGAGGCGGGACCTGGTATGAACTCTTTCTAGGAGTTGCGACCACTACCACATGCTCCATAGCAACCACCCCACTCCATCTGGAGTAAGATCTATCAATGAGATACCCTCAAAGCAAAGCATAGCAAATAGAATTGGATGAAATGTCATTTAGTAGTCTTTGGATGTAATGCATATCTTCTTATACCCAATGTAAAAGACCAAAACCGAGGAGAGAAATAGGAGAATGTAAGCTCACATTGGGACACTTGAATGAGGGAAAACTCCGAATGCCTAGCATGAGCTTCGGCCTTGGTAATTATAGGTAGCATACAAGACCCTTGAAGCTTCTCAAGAAGTTTCCTTGAGCCGCTTTCTTGGAGTGCAAGCCAAGTTAACTAGAAAGCTTCTCAAGAAGCTTCCTTCTAGAAGCCGCCTACTTGGCGTGCAAGCTAAGCTAGTTAGAAGCTTCTAGAAGCTTCCTTCTAGAAGCTACCTGCTTAGGGCGCAAGTTAACTAGTTGGGAAGCTTCCTAAGAAGCTTCTTAGATACTTCTAGAATATTCTAGGCTATTTTGTCTTATTCTCTACTTCGTAAGCCCGACTAACTTTGTCGCTAAACTCCATATTGTTACATATTCCCCCGCCGCTAGTTGGTGATGTCCTCGTCGCTAGTGAAGCTTCAAATTCCTTGTTGGCCATCTGTGCATTCTGGAGGTGAGAAAGAGGTTCCCATGTAGCATCATGAAGGGGATACCCTTTCCAAAGGACCTTGTACTCCGTATGTTGGTGACGGCCTCGTTGAATATGGTGACGCACAAGGATACGATCAACTTCGTACTCCTCATGATCATTGATAGGGACAGGAAGAGGGGGAGGTTGGACTCAAGAGGAAAAGGAAGAAGGGTTAGGAACAAAGGGTTTCAACTTGGAAATATGAAAGATAGGATGGATACGCATGTGACAAGGTAAGGCAAGATGATAAGCAACAAGAGAGATAATGTGGGTGATATCAAAGGGTCCTATCCAATTAGGAGCAAGTTTACGAACTTGGATATCAAGTGGGAGAGGGAGGTTACTAGAGGATAGCATGACTTTATCACCAACTTCAAAGGTGAGATCACGACGATGATGGTCTGCATATTGTTTTTGGCGATTTTGAGCAACAAGGAGGTGAGATTTGGCTTGTTGGAAAGATTGGGATATAGTGGTCAAGAATGTAGAAGTATGAGGAACCTGAGAGGGAGGGGGAGCAAGAAGAGAATCTGGAACAAGCGGATATTGGCCAGAATTGAGAAAGAAGGGAGAAAATCCAGTGCTTGCCTGTTTGGAATTGTTGTAGGCAAATTTTGCAGCTGCAAGACATTCATCCCAGTTGGTATGGTGGACATTGACAAAGGCCCGCAACATATCCTCCAATGTACGATTGGCACGTTCGGTTTGTCCATCAGTTTGAGGATGATAGGCCGTGGACAAAGCAAGCTTGGTGTCGAGTATCTGGAAGAGTGCTTGCCAAAACTTCCCGGTAAATCAAGGATCACGGTCGGAGATGAGTACACGTGGCCTCCCATGATGCTTGAAGACATTGTCGAAGTAGATTTGCGCTAAGGTTGGAGCATCCACGGTATCATAGGTTGGTGCCAAGTGGATTTGCTTACTAAGCTTATCCACAAACACCACAATTGCGGTGTGTCCTTGTTTTGTCTTTGGCAAGGATGTGATGAGATCCAAGCTCACATGCTCCCAACGAGTGGATGGAATGGCGAGTGGTTGAAGGAGTCCACTCGGCTTCTGGTTGCTGGCCTTGTTCCGTTGGCAACTCTCACATGATCGGACAAAGTCTCGAACATCTCATGTCATGTTGGGCCACCACCATTGGCGTTGGAGGGTGCCCAAGGTCTTGTCCACTCCCATGTGACCAGCTATTGGTAAATCATGGGCTTCTTGAAGGCGCACAAGTCGAAGATCACCTTTGGTTGGAACATAGATCTGGTCTGCATGGAATAAAAGGCCTTCCTTGAAGGAGAAGGTGTTGTACTCCTTGTCGCGTGCTGTTAGACGACCGTGTACCATTTGGAAGAAGGGATCTTGCTGTAGGGCTAACCGAAACTCGTTATGAATCTTGGGATCAATTGACACCGTCGTAATTGCTACCGCGATGAGAGGAAGAGACTTCAAATCAGGTCGTCGTGATAGAGCATCAAGGATGACATGGAACCGACCTGGTTTGTACTCAAGTTTGATGTCAAACAATTGGAGTTGCTCTTCCCATCGATGATGTCGACTCTTCATGTGCTCTAGGTGTAAGGTCTGCAACAATGGCTTGTGATCAGTTTGCATGATCACTTGTTTCCCCAAGAGATAATGCCTTCATACCTTGGTGGCATATACCATTGCAAGTTGTTCCCGATCTCGAGCAGAGTAATTTCTTTCAGCTGTATTTAGTTGGCGAGACACAAAGGCAATAGGATGTAGTCCATCTGGAAATTCTTGTTGCAACACAGCTCCAATTGCAAAGTTAGAAGCATCAAAATCAACCACACAAGGTAGTTGAGGATCATATGGTTGAAGAATGGGTCTTGAGGACACCATATGCTTTAACTTCCGGAATGCTTCTTCATGCTTGGTGGTCCATTGGAAGCTCGAGTTCTTTCCCAAGAGGTCAGTCAATGGTGCAGCCACGTGAGCATAATAGTGGATGAACCGTCGGTAAAAACTGGCCAATCCGTTGAACGCTCGTACTTCGGTAGCATCCTTCGGGGTAGGCCAATCAGTAATGGCCTTGATCTTCTCTTCTTCCATTTTGATCCCCTCTGATGAGATCTTATGACCCAAGAAGGTAACCTCCTTTTGCCAAAAAGCACACTTTGACTTCTTGCAGTAAAATTTCCACTATCGTAGTCGTCTTAGGACTTCTCGCACATGATTCATGTGTTCTGCCTCTGTCCTACTATAGATTAAGATATCATCTAAGAACACTACCACAGACTGATCCAATAGCCCCTCCAACACCCGATGCATCTGATCCATGAAGACTGCTGGAGCATTAGTGAGTCCGAAAGGTAGAACTCTCCACTCAAAATGTCCATACCTTGTACAAAAGGTAGTCTTTTTCACGTCCTCTCCTTCAACAGGAATTTGCCAATAGCCGCTACGAAGATCTAGCTTGAAAAAGTATCGTGCTCCACTTAATTGATCAAGCAAGTCATCGATCCGAGGCAAGGGATATGCATTCTTCACGGTTTGCTTATTGAGCCCTCGGTAATCAATACAGAAACGAAGTCCTCCATCCTTCTTTGGAACAAATAGTACCGGTGCTCCCCAAGGAGAGGTACTATGTCGTATGAAATCCTTCTCCAACAACTCTATAAGTGTTGTTTGCAACTCCTCCAACTCCTTTGGTGAGAGCCGATAGATTGGTCTACTCACTGGAGTACTCCCTGGCAATAACTCGATCTTGAAGGGCATACCTCGATCAGAGGGTAATCCCTTTGGCAGATCATCCGGAAACACATCTGCAAACTCTTGAACTATTTGATCAACCGTCGCTTGATGCGGCACTTGGCCCTCCTCAGATTGTTCTTGTGCAATCGGCTTGATCCACACTGCGAATACAGACTTATCTTCCTCCAAAGCTTGCTCTATGGCTGCTTCATTAACAAACTTCCCTTCTAGGGACTCGTCTCTCTTCCGAGCTTGCTCCATGGTTGCCTTCTTGGCAAACTTCCCATCTTGGGACTCATCTCCCTTCCAGATTTGCTCTATGGCTACCTTCTTGACAAACTTCCCATCTTGGGACTGACTATTCTTAGGTGTCTTACTCAGAGGTGCCAGACAACCTAATCGGAAATTCCTACCTTGGTGTTGTACTTGAATTTGGTGTCGGGTCCAATCAAATTGAACCTTATGACATTCAAGCCAAGGTAGACCCAGAATGATATCATAGTGTAGAGGTGCCACTACAAACCTCATACACTCCAAATACTCCTTCCCAATCTTGAAGGTAACAGGATGCAAGGTGCGGAATGCAGAACCCTTTCTACCATCCGCCATCATCAAACTACTTCCAATCACTGGCTTGATAGGAATACCCAATTCCTTTGCTACTTGCATAAACATGCAATTCTCTGAACTTCCAGAATCAACCAAAATTCTACAACCCCGATTAGATATCATACCTTGCAAGTGAAGCAAACTTGCATAGGTCGAGCCTTCAATCCCATTGGAACTAATCAAGCTCCCAGTAGGCGGCTTGAAATCTCCTACTGGGATTCCTCGTTTCCCTGATCATTCCGCTCCACAACCTCCACTTGGGCAACTTGTCGAGGTCATCCATTCTTGAGTGGACATTCAGCAATGCGATGCCCCAACTGGCGACAATAAAAACAACCTCCATTTTGTCGTAATCTTTCTCTATCTGCTGTGCCAAGTGGTCTTCGTTGGATAGCATCAATCTCCATTGGTACCGGTTCTTCCACTTGTGGTACTGGTGGGTTTTGTGTAGGTCGAGGTCGAGACCAAGTTGTCGCAACTAAGGAATCAAAACGCTCAGCCAATTGCATGGCTTGTTCTACATTTTGTGGCTCTTGCATGGTCACCTCCAATCTGGTTCGTGACTTCAATCCTCGCACAAATCGATCCAGAACTTCACCTTCTTGGATATCTGGAATTTGCATGATGATATTCTGAAATTGTGTGATGTAGCTTCTCACTGAGCCAATCTGCCTCAACTCTGCCAATTTATCTCGTGCAGCTCGGGTGGCATTTATAGTCTGAAATCGACCAAGTATTGCATCCTGAATTCTGCCCATGTAAAAATTGGTGTAGCAATTTGTCGTTCAGCTCTTTCTACTCGGAATCGCCACCAAAGTTTTGCCACTCCATCCAATTGGCTAGAAGCCAAGAGAATTTGTTTCCGCTCGTCTTGAAGATTGGTGGCTTCAAAGTAACGTTCACAATCAAACACAAAATTCTCCACTGTGCCTGGAAGATTCTTGCCTTCAAACACCTTGGGTTTCGGAAATCGAATGCGATCTTCTCCATCTCGAACTGGCGCTCTGTCTATCTGTTCTCGTCGTTGCTGGTCTTGTTCATCCAACAATCGAGTAAGATGCTTGATTTGTTGTTGCATTGCAAGGATAACATCCGGTATTGCCGCCATCGCTACTACTCTATTCCACTACCTGCAATTTATCTAGTTGATTAACACGTAGATACAACACGTCCACCGTTCTCCATAAGTTACAACTGGAAGTATCAAGGGTTCCTCTGACACGGTGATCATATGTAGAAAATCCTGCCCAAAGCGTGAGGTGATGAATTGTGTGAAACGATGCTTTGGTAATATCTGGACATGAAAGTCCCAATGGTTTGGCGGAAGTGGATTTGGTGGTCCATAAATTCCATCCATCCCATTCCCGCTCTGATACCAATGTAAAAGACCAAAACCGAGGAGAGAAATAGGAGAATGGAAGCTCACATTGGGACACTTGAATGAGGGAAAACTCCGAATGCCTAGCATGAGCTTCGGCCTTGGTAATTATAGGTAGCATACAAGACCCTTGAAGCTTCTCAAGAAGTTTCCTTGAGCCGCTTTCTTGGAGTGCAAGCCAAGTTAACTAGAAAGCTTCTCAAGAAGCTTCCTTCTAGAAGCCGCCTACTTGGCGTGCAAGCTAAGCTAGTTAGAAGCTTCTAGAAGCTTCCTTCTAGAAGCTACCTGCTTAGGGCGCAAGTTAACTAGTTGGGAAGCTTCCTAAGAAGCTTCTTAGATACTTCTAGAATATTCTAGGCTATTTTGTCTTATTCTCTACTTCGTAAGCCCGACTAACTTCGTCGCTAAACTCCATATTGTTACACCCAAGGACACTAGATCTAAGCTAGATCTTACATCCAAGAAAATTTTCTTTCTTGGCTACCAAAGTGGTGTGAAAGGTTATAGGTTGTGGGATCCCCTCACTTATAAATTGACTATCAGTAGAGATGTTTTGTTCAATGAGTCTAAATCATTGACCAAGGGGGAGAAAGTCTTGGCTCCTAATACTGACAAGGAAAAATCTCCTCAAATATTGTTGAGGGGGAGATTAATTATGATGGTTTTCATGATGAGTCACAAGGAGTTGCTCCCACAAAGGAACAAGTTTCCCAAGAGTGTGAGGAGATTAGTGCACCTTGACACATGTCAACATAGGAAAATCAAGGGGATTCATCAACAAGGAGGACATTTGGATGCTCTATTTGTGCTCTCAATGATTTGGAAAATAGGCTGATTCAACACAATTAGGAGATGATGATATCTCTCTTGATGATGATGATGGTATGACTTGATCTTGGAAGAAGGAGAACCTTCTTTGTAACAATATGGAGTTGAGCAACGTAGTTAGTAAGGCTAACAAAGTAGAAAATAAGCCAAATTAGCCATGAATATTCCAAAAGCATCTAGGAAGCTTCTTGGGAAGCTTCTCAACTAGCTTAACTTGCACTCCAAGCATGTAGCTTCTAGAAGGAAACTTCTAGAAGCTTCCAACTAGTTTAGCTTGCATGCCAAGTAGGCGGCTTCTAGAAGGAAGCTTCTTGAGAAGCTTCTTGGTTAACTTAGCTTGCACTCTAAGAAAGTGACTCAAGGAAACTTCTTGAGAAGCTTCTCAAGGGCCTTGCATGATATTTATAAATACCAAAGCCAAAGCTCATGCTAGGCATTTGGAGTTTTCTCGCATTCAAGTGTCCCAAAATGAGCTATTCTCTTATTTCTCTCCTTGGTCTTGGTCTTTTACATTGGTATCAGAGCAAGAATGAGATAGATGGAATTTATGGACCGCCAAATCCACTTCTGCCAAACCATTAGGATTTTCATGTCTAGATATTAACCAAGAATAATTTCACACAATTCATCACCTCGCGCTTTGGGCAGGATTTTTTGCATATGATCACCTTGTCCAAGGAACCTTTGATACTCCTGGTTGTAACTTATGGAGAATGGTGGACATGCTGCATCTATGTGTTAATCAATTAGATAAATTGGAAGAAGTGGGATAGAGTAGTAACTATGGCGGCAATACTGAATGTTATCCTTGCTATAAAAGACCAAGACCGAGGAGAGAAATAGGATAATGGAAGTTCATATTGGGACACTTGAATGAGGGAAAACTCCAAATGCCTAGCATGAGCTTTGGCTTTGGTATTTATAGGTAGTGTACAAGACCTTTGAGAAGCTTCTCAAGAAGCTTCCTCTAGCCACTTTCTTAGAGTGCAAGCCAAGTTAACTAGGAAGTTTCTCAAGAAGCTTCCTTCTAGAAGCCACATACTTGGCGTGTAAGCTAAGCTAGTTGGGAGCTTATAGAAGCTACTTACTTGAGGTGCAAGCTAAGCTAGCCAGGAAGCTTCCCAAGAAGCTTCATAGATATTTCCAGAATATTCTAGGCTAATTTGTACTACTTGTGGAGAGTTCTACCTTTTGGGCTCACTAATGCTCTAGTAGTCTTCATGGATCAAATGCATCAAGTGTTGGATGGACTATTGAATTTATACATGGTGGTGTTCTTAGATGATATTTTAATCTATAGCAAGACAGAGGTAAAACACATGAATCATATACGAGAAGTCTTAAGACGACTATGACAATGGAAAATCTATTGTAAGGACTCAAAGTGTCCCTTTTGGTAAAAGGAAGTTACCTTCTTGGGTCACAAGGTCTCATTGGAGGAGATCAAGATGGAAGAAGAGAAAACCAAGGCCATTACTGATTGACCTACTCCAAAGGATGCTACAAAAGTATGGGCATTTAATGGATTGGCCAATTTTTACCAACGGTTCATCCATTATTATGCTCATGTGACTACACCATTGGCTGACCTCTTGGGGAAGAACTCAAGCGTCCGATGGACAACCAAGCACAAAGAAGCATTCCAAAAGTTGAAACATAAGGTGTCTTCAAGGCCCATTCTTCAACCATATGATCCTCAACTACCTTGTGTGGTTGATTTTGATGCTTCTAACTTTGCAATAGGAATTTCTAGATGGGCTATATCTCATTGCCTTTGTGTCTTGTCAACTAAATATGGCTAAAAGAAATTACTCTGCTCAAGAGCGAGAACAACTTGCAATGGTATATGCCACCAAGGTATGGAGGCATTATCTCTTGGGGAAACAAGTGATCATGCAAACTGATCACAAACCATTGTTGCAGACCTTACACTTGGAACACATGAGGAGTCAACATCATCAATCGGAGGAACAACTCCAATTTTTTGACATCAAACTTGAGTACAAACCAGGTTGGTTCCATATCATCCCTGGTGCTCTATCACAACGACCTGATTTGAAGTCTCTTCTCCTCATCACAGTAGCAATTACAACGGTGTCAATTGACTCTAAGGTCTAAAACAATTTTTGATCAACTCTATACCAAGATCCCTTCTTCTAGATGGTACATGGTCGTCTTACAACATGTGATAAGGAGTAGAACACTTTCTCCTTCAAGGAAGGCCTTCTATTCCATGAGAACCGGATCTATGTTCCAACCAAAGGTGATCTCTGACTTGTGCGCCTTCAAGAAGCCCATGAATTACCAATAGTTGGTCACATGGGTGTGGTCAAGACCTTAGGTACCCTCCAACGGTGATGGTGGTGGCCCAACATGATAGGAGATGTTTGAGAGTTTTTCTGATCATGTGAGACTGCCAACGTAACAAGGCCACCAACTAGAAGCCAAGTGGACTCCTTCAACCACTCTCTATTCCATCTACTCAATAGGAACATGTGAGCTTTGGATCTCATCACATTCCTTGCCCAAGACAAAGCAAGGACACACAAAAATCTTAGTGTTTGTGGATAAGCTTAGTAAGCAAATCCACTTGGCACTAACCTTTGATACCATGGATGCTCCAACATTAGTGCAAATCTACTTTGACAATATCTTCAAGCATCATGGGATGCCACGAGTACTCATCTCCTATAGTGATCCTTAATTCATCGAGAAGTTTTGGCAAGCACTCTTCCAGATACTCAACACCAAGCTTGCTTTGTCCACAACCTATCATCCTCAAACTGATGGACAAACTGAACATGAAAATTGTACTTTGGAGGAATCGTTTGTTAGTGTCCACCATACCAATTGGGATGAATATCTTGCATTTGCAAAATCTGCCTACAACATCTCCAAATAGGCAAGCATTAGATTTTACCCTTTCTTTCTCAATTTTGGCCAAGATCCACTTTTCCTAGATTCTCTTCTTGCTCTTCCTCCATCTTAGGTCCCTCATACTTCAACCTTCTTGACTATCATCTCAAAATCTCTCCAACAAGCCAAATCTCCAAGTAGGTAACTTCTAGAAGCTTCTAACTAGTTTAGCTTGCATACCAAGTAGGTAGCTTCTAGAATGAAACTTCTTGGTTAACTTGGCTTTCACTCTAAGAAAGTGGCTCAAGGAAAATTCTTGAGAAGCTTCTCAAAGTCCTTGTATGATATCTATAAATACCAAAGCCAAAGCTCATGCTAGGTATTTGGAGTTTTTCCTCATTCAAGTGTCCCAATGTGAGCTTCCATTCTCCTATTTCTCTCCTTGGTCTTGGTCTTTTACATTCTTCATACAATGAGCCTCAAAATTTAATAGAAAAGCTTAAGTGGAATGCAACAATGTAAAGAGAGATGCAATCATTAATTGATAACAAGACTTGGGAGTGAAGCTTCCAAAACATCAACAATTGGTGGACAAGAAGTGGGTTTACAAACTGAAAGATAGCCACACTGATGGAGAAAAGAAGATCTATAAGGCCAGTTTGGTGGCAAAGGGATTCACATAAGAAAAAAGTGTGGATTACAACGAGGTCTACTCTCATGTTTCTAAGTATGCCACTATTGCTTATTGTGTGTACTTGTGACTTTCTTTGGTCTTATCTTAGATCAAATGGATGTTGTCACTACTTTCCTCCATGGCAAATTAGATGAGGTGATCTTCATGAGACAACCTATGGGCTCTATGAAGAAAAGCTGAGAGAATATGGTTTGTAGGTTGCTAAAATCCTTATATGGATTGAAGCAAGCCACTAGACAATGGAACAAATGGTTTGATGATTTCATGAGGTCACAAGGATTTAAATAGAGTGTCTTTGATACCTATATATACATGAAAAAGGTGAGTAATGAAGTCTTTGGCTTCATTATTCTGGTACTCTATGTGGATGACATGCTTATTACAGCTAGGAATAGGTCTGATGTTGATAAGCTGAAAGCTCTCTTGAGTTCTGAGTTTAGAATGAAAGATCTTGGTACTACAAGGAGGATTTTGGGGATAGAGATCCAAAGAAACTTGGAGGATAGGAAGTTGTGGTAACTCAAGGGAAGTATGCTAGAAAGGTACTTGTGAGATTTAACATGGAGAATTGCAAGTTTTTGAGTATTCCTTTAGCTCCTCACTTCAAGCTTTCATTAGCTTTTTGTCCAATAGATGTTGTGGAGAAAGGTTTGATGTCCAAGATCCCTTACGATAAGGTAGTAGAAATCATGTTTTTGATGATTTGCACTAAACCTAACATTGCTCTAGCTATGGGCAAGACTAGCACATACATGTCAAATCCAAGGAGAATACATTGGGAAGTTATGAAGTGGATCCTCATATATCTCAAGGATACGTTGGATTTTGGCCTTATGTTTGATGCTAAATCTTACAATGCCATATCACTTATTGGCTACATAGATGTTTACTATGGACAAGATCTAGATAAGAGGAAATCTATGACTGGGTATGTGTTCACACTTGGAGGTGGATGCATAAGTTGGAGATCTATAAAGCATACATGAGTAGCTCAGTTTACTACAAAAGTTGAGTATGTAGTAGCAACAAAAGTAGTGAAGGAAGCAGTTTGGTTGGACAGGCTTATCACATATATGGGATTAACTCATGACATTATGCCTGCTTTACATCTAGCTATGGATCAGGTAATGGACATTAGAGTGAAGCCTATCTACATCAAGTATCATTTTCTCAGATACGCTCTGTTTGATAAAATGATTGAGCTAGTCAAGATTGATGATAAACTCAACCCTACTAATGCTTTTACAAAAGTGATTTCTCTAGAAAGTTTTTTGAGACATCATGTTAATTGTAGATGTTGCATATGGGCACAAGCAGAGTAGACTAGCAATTGTGTTATCTCTATATATGATTTTACTCTATCATGTCTAGGCTATGGCTTAGTTCTAGTTAACTCTAGTTTACAAAGGGACCTATGTTAGGCTTCCTTTTAGGACTTCCCGCTGAGTAATCATATAGGTTATAGAGGTTAAGGACCCCAAGATATGAGTCAAGGGGGAGATTGTTAGGAGTTAACTCAGATCTTGAGTAACTCAAGTTAGTTTCATTATGATCAGTAAGACTAGGGCTGGACTACTATATGAGAGATCTGGTAGAAGCTCTTTGTGACACATTTGTTGTATTATCAATAAAGCTACTGATATGTTCCTATGTACATAGCCTCAATAAGGTGAACCACATATTCTCTTGTGCTGACCATGCTCCATGCATTTCTTGTGTATTCCTGATTTGGATTGTTTATTTATAATGTGTTTCAATGTTCCTACATTAAGGTTTCAAGTTCCTTTACTTTAGTGTTGCTTTACTAGAATCTTGAGGAATATATCAAGAGACCAAAGAAGGAATGAAGCAAGGAGGACAGATAGTTCTATATGGATGATTCCTACAATAAGGATGCAACACACCATCAATTATGAGGATAGTCCTCAATGATAAACCTAAAGTAGTAAATGCAACATAAGGTCTAACTACATGCCTTTTCCATGGCTTCATATACCCATCATGATCACTAAAAAAGGCCATGAGTTAATCCTTGGTGTGTACTCTACCTGGTAAGAAGCCCTCCTCCTACATGGACTAGAGTAGGTGCTCTACTTTGTCTTAGTACAATCATCTAAATGATCACCTCAAAGAAATGCACACAATACACCATAAAGTCTCTAACTCCCAAATGCAAAACATACCTAAATATAATTCTATCTATATAATGTGACCATCCACATTGCACAACCAAGTCACACCATTGAGTGAAGAGCCAACTATTATCCCACATAAGGTATGCAAGACAACCAACATCAAACACTAAAATCGTCCTTTATCTCTTGTGAGCATAGACAATATGAGGAATGAAGTGCCCAAACAATATCACATTCCTCTTCAAAAGGATAAGTCTACTAATCTCACTCAAGAGTGTTATCCTCCTCTCCTCAAGCCATTCTCACTTCTCATGAGTATGGGTAAAAGAGGGAAGGGGGCCAACTTATCTGATAGTCTAAGTCTCCATGGAATAATATCACCATCTTGGGTCATCACTCTAGGCTCTTCTTGAGGCATGCCATGCAGATGAAGCATTGTTTGTGTTCTATGGTTGATGCTAGGTATCATGTCCACTAAGTATATATCCCATGAGTGATACAAGGTATAGTGTCAATTTGTGTCCCATGGGTGATACAATGGATAATGTTTGTTCCATGGTGAGGCTAGGTATAGTGTCCATCTAAGTTTCCATACATATCTCTTTCTCTATACCCTCACACTACTCATATTGCCTCTATGCCTCCTCTAATAGCTCATGGATGATACTAAGCTCTCTCCAATAAAACTCCTCTTAATAACTCCTCCCCTAGTATCCCTTGCTACGCACCATCTATCTAACTCAACTAATCACTTGGCCTCAATCCTTTCTTCAATCACTAAGTGATCATCTTGCTTTGCCAAAGTACACAATCTCTCAAGAATAGCAACTATGACAATCCAATGTAACATACTAATAATATAATTGGTAAGAATGGATTTTTCCCAAAAGGATAAGGTTCAAAGATGGCTAGGCGTGAAGGAAACCATATCACTTTATCATGAGCTATCTATTGTTGTTATCCTCTTGGGCATGACAATCCCAAAAGAGTGTATTGCATCTCAATGGTGCAATACACTCAAATCATATTCATGAAAGATATCCCATCAACTTGGCTCCTTAAGGTGATGGTTTAGTCTATATTGAAGGTCATTAGCTCCAAAGGTTTGTAACTTTGCAATTATCTATATCATGCATACTACATTGCCAATGAAAACGTTCTACCCTTCCTAAAAGGCATTTCTCACTACTATTTTGCAAGTTTGTGACTAGAAGGGCTTTTTGTTACTTGTGGTACTTCACAACACTCAACTATCATGGCCGGTCAACATATTGCCTCAATCCTTCAGAATAGCTAGTGATCCAATACCTTGGTAAAGCTTAATTGCCTTCTTGTACCTTAACACTTATGTTCTTACTTCAAGTTCCCCACCAATACTCTATTCAACAGTCACAACATTGACACATTGAAGATCATAGAGGTCCTTATCACACTATGCCCAATACAAAATCCAATTCATGCATACGCAACAATCACAAATTGACCATATATACAAATATAGATAATGAAATGATGAAGCTTGGAATTTCATATAGATATGAGTTGAATGCAACTTCAGTGAACTTGCATTATATTGAGGTGATCTCCTTGATACCTTCTAATAAAATAAGATGGGGTACATCCATGGCTATGTGATGCCATGATCCAAAGATTAACCTCTAAACCAATTGATACTAACCTTAATGTAACTACTCTGTCTTACTAAAGTAATGTTGCAATGATGCCACATATAGAAGGTGCCTACTATATACTCTACTAGTTACAAACCTCTAGCTAGACATTGGAAGAATGGTTGCAATGACATGGCACTAGCAAATTTTTCCTATTGTACATGATCATTGTCCTCTCCAACATCTTGTCACCGTTAGTGAGACGTCATGGTCATGCTTGACTACAATGGTCTCCCACCATGATGAGGTTTGACTCCAATGATCGGATAACTTTGATGCTCATGGCATAATGATTGCACCTTGAGGGTGTAACTTATTTTACAAATGTACATGTATATAGATACAACAAATCTCTACTTCCTTGACCCACTTGGCTTCCCTCATGCATCTTCTTCCTTGCATCTTTGGATCACTTCATCAACATTCTCTCAATATTCTCTAGCTCTTGGCTGACCTTGGTTAAGATGTTATAAAATTTGTTGTTAATATGTTTCCATAGCTTCTCATTTTGTCAATTGCTCAATCAAATACTTCTTTATACCTAAGGCATGTATCTTTGACTTAACTTCCTAAGCTTTGTATGATGAAATTTGAACAACGCCACCACTACTACTTGCATCTTAAGTTGGTTTGGAGTGTCCTCTACTATTTATGATCACCCTTGTCCGCTCCTTATCCAAAGTATCTTGGATAGATTGCACCTCCTTATCCACCTCTTGCTAGATCTGCTCACAATCCTAGTGACCATTGCCGATCATGATCGATTCCGCAATGCGCACTTGGGCCTTTTCAACCTTTGTGTTGAGGCCCTACTTATCCTTAACAATATGGTTGCAAAGAATCTTTAGTCTTGCTTCAAAGATGCCACCTTCTTATCTATAGCACTCAATTGCTCCTTGTGCTTGTTCATCTCCTCCTCACAATGCTTGGACCTTGTAACAATATGGAGTTTAGCGACAAAGTTAGTCGGGATTATGAAATAGCACATAAGACAAATTAGCCTAGAATATTCCAAAGTATCTAAGAAGCTTCTTGGGAAGCTTCTTGGCTAGCTTAGCTTGCACCTCAAGTAAGTAGCTTCTAGAAGAAAGCTTCTAGAAGCTTCCAACTAGCTTAGCTTGCATGCCAAGTAGACGGCTTCTAGAAGGAAGCTTCTTGAGAAGCTTCCTAGTTAACTTGGCTTGCACTCTAAGAAAGCGGCTTGAGGAAGCTTCTTGAGAAGCTTCTCAAGGGCCTTGTATGCTACCTATAAATACCAAAGCCAAAGCTCATGCTAGGCATTCAGATTTTTCCTACATTCAAGTGTCCCAATGTGAGTTTCCATTCTCTTATTTCTCTCCTTGGTCTCGGTCTTTTACATTGTTATCAGAGTAGGAATGAGATGGATGGAATTTATGGACCACCAAATCCACTTCTACCAAACCATTGGGATTTTCATATCCAGATATTACCTAAGCACCGCTTCACACAATTCATCACCTCACGCTTTGGGCAAGATTTTCTACATATGATCACCGTGTCTGAGGAACTCTTGATACTTCTAGTTTTTACTTATGGAGAGAGGTGGATGTGTTGTATCTATGTGTTAATCACTTAGATAAATTGAGAGTAGGATAGAGTTGTAGCTATGGCGGCAATACCGGATGTTCTCCTTGTGATGCAACAACAAATTGAGCACCTTACTTGATTTTTGGATGAATGAGACCAACAACAATAAGAACATATAGAGAGAGCATTAGTCCAAGATGGAGAAGATTGTATTTGATTTCCAAGACCCAAGGTGTTTGAAGGCAAGAATCTTCTGTGCATAGTGGAGAATTTTGTGTTTGATTGCAAACGTTACTTCAAAGCCACCAATCTTCAAGATGAACGGAAATAGATTCTCTTGGCTTCTAGCCAATTGGATGGTATGGCAAAACTTTGGTGGCGATTCCAAGTGGAGCAAGTTGAATGACAGATTGTTGCACCAATCTTGACATGGACAGAATTCAAGGATACAATACTTGGTCGATTTCAAACTATAGGATACATCATACAATTTCGAAACATCATTATGCAAATTCTAGATATACAAGAAGGAGAAGTTTTGGATTGATTTGTACGGGGATTGAAGTCACAAACGAAATTGGAGGTGACCATGCAAGAACCACAAAATGTAGAAGAAGTCATGCAATTGGCTGAGCGCTTTGATTCCTTGGTTACAACAACTTGGTCTCAACCTTGACTTACACCAAGCTTACCAATACAATACGCAAGGGTGGAAGAACTAGCACCAATGGAGATTGATGCTATCCAACAAAGGCCACTTGGTGCAACAGATAGAGAAAGATTGCAATAAAATGGAGGTTATTTTTATTGTTGCCAAGTTGGACATTGCATTGTTGAATGTCCACTTAGGAATGGGTGACCTCGACAAGTTGCCCAGATGGAGTTTGTGGAACCAAATGATCAGGGAAATGATGAATCCCAATAGGAGATTTTGAGCCGCCTACTGGGAGCTTGATTAGTTCCAAGAGGATTGAAGGCTCAACCTATGCAAGTTTGCTTCACTTGCAAGGTACAATATCTAATTGGGGTTGTAGGATTTTGGTTGATTTTGGAAGTTTAGAGAATTGCATGTCTATGCAAGTAGCAAAGGAATTGGATGTTCCTATCAAGCAAGTGATTAGAAGTAGTTTGATGATGGCGGATGGTAGAAAGGGTTCTACATTTGGCACATCACATCCTATTACCTTCAAGATTGGGAAGGAGTATTTAGAGTGTATAAGGTTTATAGTGGCACCTCTACACTATAATATCATTCAAGGTCTACCTTGGCTTGAACGTCATAAGGTTCAATTTGATTGGACCCAACGCCAAATTCAAGTACAACACCAAGGTAGGAATTTCCGATTAGGTTGTCTGGCACCTCTAAGTAAGACACCTAAGAATAGTCAGTCCCAAGATGCAAAGTTTGTCGAGAAGGTGGCCATAGAGTGAACCTTGAAAAGAGTGGAGTCCCAAGATGGGAAGTTTGCCAAGAAGGCAACAATAGAGCAAGCTTGGAAGAGAGATGAGTCCTTGGAAGAGAATTTGGTTAGTAAAGCAGCCATAGAGCAAGCTTTGGAGGAAGATAAGTATGTATTTGCAGTGTGGATCAAGCCGATTGCACAAGAACAATTGGAGGAGGGCCAAGAGCCTCATCAAGCAATGGTTGATTGGATATTTCAAGAGTTTGCAGATGTGTTTCCGAATGATCTGCCAAAGGGATTACCCTTCGATCAAGGTATGCTCTTCAAGATTGAGTTGTTGCCAGGGAGTACTCTAATGAGTAAACCAATCTATTGTCTCTCACCAAAGGAGTTGGAGGAGTTGAAAACAACACTTATAGAGTTGTTGGAGAAGGACTTCATACAACATAGTACCTCTCTTTGGGGAGCACCGGTACTATTTGTTCCAAAGAAGGATGGAGGACTTTGTTTTTGTATTGATTATCATGGGCTCAATAAGCAAACTGTGAAGAATGCATATCCCTTGCCTCGGATCAATGACTTGCTTGATCAACTAAGTGGAGCATGCTACTTTTCCAAGTTGGATCTCTACATCGGCTATTGGAAAATTCCTATTGATAGAGAGGATGTGCAAAAGATTACCTTTTGTACAAGGTATGGACATTTTGAGTAGAGAGTTCTACCTTTCAGACTCACTAATGCTCCAACAGTCTTCATGGATCAGATGCATCGGGTGTTGGATGGACTATTGGATCGATCTGTGGTGGTGTTCTTGGATGATATCTTAATTTATAGTAAGACAGAGGTAGAACACGTGAATCATGTACGAGAAGTCCTAAGATGACTACGACAATGGAAATTTACTACAAGAAGTCAAAGTGTGCCTTTTGGCAGAAGGATGTTATCTTCTTGGGTCATAAGATCTCATCAAAGGGGATCAAGATGGAAGAAGAGAAAATCAAGGCCATTACTAGTTGGCCTACCCCAAAGGATGCTATAGAAGTACGGGCATTCAATGGATTGGCTAGTTTTTACCAATGGTTCATCTATTATTATGCTCATGTGGCTGCACCATTGACTGACCTCTCAAGAAAGAACTCAAGCTTCTAGTGGACCACCAAGCATGAAGAAGCATTCCAAAAGTTAAAGCATATGGTATCTTCAAGACCTATTCTTCAACCATATGATCCTCAACTACCTTGTGTGGTTGATTTTGATGCTTCTAACTTTGCAATTGGAGTCGTGTTGCAACAAGAATTCCTATATGGACTCCATCCCATTGCCTTTGTGTCTCACCGACTCAATATGGCTGAATGAAACTACTCTGCTCAAGATCAAGAACGACTTGCAATGGTATACGCCACCAAGGTATGGAAGCATTACCTCTTGGGGAAACAAGTGATCATGCAAACTGATCACAAACCATTGTTGCAGACCTTACACTTGGAACACATGAAGAGTCGACATCATCAATGGGAGGAACAACTCCAATTGTATGACATCAAACTTGAGTAGAAACCAAGTCGGTTCCATGTCATCCTTGATGCTTTATCACGACAACCTGATCTGAAGTCTCGTCCTCTCATCACAACAACAATTTCAATGGTGTCAGTTGACTCCAAGGTCCAAAATGAGTTTTAGTCAGCTTTACACCAAGATACCTTCTTCTAAATGGTACATGGTTGCCTTACGGCATGCAATAAGGAGTACAACACCTTCTCCATCAAGGAGTGCCTTTTATTCCATGAGGACCGAATCTATGTTCCAGCTAAAGGTGATCTTCAACTTGTGCGCCTTCAAGAAGCCCATGATTTACCCATCATTGGTCACATGGATGTGGACAAGACCTTGGGTACCCTCCAACTTGGTGGTGGCCCAACATGACACGAGATGTTTGAGAATTTTTTTGCTCGTGTGAGAGCTGCCAACATAACAAGGCCAGCAACCAAAAGCCAAGTGGATTCCTTCAACCACTCACCGTTCCATCCGCTCGTTGGGAGCATGTGAGCTTGGATCTCATCACATTCTAGTCAAAGACAAAACAAGGACACACCGCAATCGTGGTGTTTGTGGATAAGCTTAGTAAGCAAATCCACTTGGCACCAACCTGTGATACCATGGATGCTCCAACCTTAATGCAAATCTACTTTGATAATGTCTTTAAGCATCATGGGATGCCATGTGTACTCATCTCCAACCGTGATCCTCAATTTACCAAGAATTTTTGGCAAGCACTCTTCCAGATACTCAACACCAAGCTTGCTTTGTCCATGGCCTATCATCCTCAAACTGATAGATAAACCAAACGTGCAAATAATACATTGGAGGATATGTTGCGTGCCTTTGTCAATGTCCACCACACCAATTGGGATGAATGTCTTGCACTTACAAAATGTGCCTACAACAATTCCAAATATGCAAGCTCTAGATTTTCTACTTTCTTTCTCAATTTTGGCCAAGATCCGCTTGTTCCAGATTCTCTTCTTGCTCTCCCTCCATCTCAAGTTCCTCATACTTCCACATTCTTGACCACTATATCCCAATCTCTCCAACAAGCCAAGTCTCATCTCCTTGTTGCTTAGAATCACCAAAAACAATATGCGGACCACCATCATCATGATCTCACCTTTGAAGTCTGTGAGAAAGTCATGCTATCCTCTAGTAACCTCCCTCTCCCACTTGATACCCAAGTTTGTAAACTTGTCCCTAATTGGATAGGACCCTTTGATATCACCCAAATATCTCTCATGTTGCTTATTGACTTGCCTTGCTTTGTCATATGCATATCCATCCTATCTTTCATGTTTCCAAGTTGAAACCCTTTCTTCCTAACCCCTCTTCCTTTTCCTCTTGAGTCAAACCTCCCCCTCTTCTTGTCCCTATCAATGATCATGAGGAGTATAAAGTTTATTGTATCCTTGTGCATCACCATATTCAACAAGGCCGTTGCTAACATACGGAGTACAAGGTCTTTTGGAAAGGGTATCCTTTTCATGATGCCACATGGAAACCTCTTTCTCACCTCCAAAATGCATAGATGGCTATCCAAGAATTCAAAGCTTCACTAGCAATGAGGACTTCATGAACTAGCAGTGGGAGAATATATAACAATATGGAGTTTCACGATGAAGTTTGTCGGGCTTACAAAGTAGCACATAAGGCAAATTAGCCTAGAATATTCCAAAAGTATCTAAGAAGCTTCTTGGGAAGCTTCTTGGCTAGCTTAGCTTGCAACTCAGTAAGTAGCTTCTAGAAACTTCCAACTAGCTTAGCTTGCACGCCAAGTAGGTGGCTACTAGAAGGAAGCTTCTTGAGAAGCTTCCTAGTTAACTTGGCTTGCACTCTAAGAAAGCAGCTTGAGGAAGTTTCTTGAGAAACTTCTCAAGGGCCTTGTATGCTACCTATAAATACCAAAGCCAAAGCTCATGCTAGGCATTCAAAGTTTTCCCACATTCAAGTGTCCCAATGTGAGTTTCCATTCTCCTATTTCTCTCCCTGGTCTTGGTCTTTTACAGACCTCCCTTTAAGGGTTAGCAAATTGAGATTTGTTGTTGTACCTCTAGTATCTCCTTCTTTATTGGAACCATCTCCTTGTCCTTTTCCTTATCTTTAAACTTCTCTTCTTGAGCCACCTTTTAGTCCACAAACACTTGTTTGCATTGGGTAGTACTAACCATCATTATTGCAAGCTTAGCCTTCACTGAGCACAACTTAGTGTTGTTCTTAGTTTTGTTCTAGCAAGGTGTCACTATCTTACTTCCACACCTTGTGGGTCATAAGACTCCCTTCTTGCTTGTTGAAGCTCCACATCTTTATTTGCAAGAGCATCCTCTAGCTCACAAACTCATAGCAAGTTGGCAGTTAGGACTATTTCTCTTTGTCTTGTCTGACCCGCTGTAGTTTGATCATGGTGACAACTTCTCCTTCTTGCAACCACATAACCCCTCCCAAATGGCATGAGCACACAAGCCTCCAACTATTCCAGCTTCTACTCTTGGTACAAGAAATGCCCCCAAAGTTTAGTAAGTTGAGCCTCCAAGTGCACAATGGCAGCGTGGGCCTTGGTCAATTCCTTCTTTACTCTTAGCTTCTCTGAGATTGCCTTTTGAATTTGATAATGTAAAAACTCTATCAAATGCTTGTAATCTATCACGGTTGGGTCAATGTCCTAGTACATAACTAGTAGTTCCTTCATGGCTTTTAACATTGGCTCAAACATCTGAACAACCTAGGTTGACAAAGGTGGGTATTTCACACGGTAATTTAGCCTTGGCTCCTTATAGTTTGGTGAGATCAGACTAGCCCTTAGTCCTTCTTGTTGTGGTGTTGGGGCCGCTTCTTGTTCTTGTAGGTTTAGTCTCACAAATGGGTGTCATGGTCATCAGGATGTGGTCTTCATGGGATCTCAATGGAGACCTTGACTTTCCTTTCTCCTTCACCAATTTTCCACCACCCAACACTTGAGTTGCTATTATGGTCTTAGCAATAACCGGTGAAGGCACAATTACTTTGTCCAAGTCTAAGGAGAGTTGTCTCCTTAAACCTTTCTCCTTCACTCAAGAACCTCTTCTCTTGCAATCATGAGGGTGTGGTCCAAACGTCCTAACGTATAGGTCCTTGGGGTGGATTCACCACCCATTGCACTTTTGAAGGCAATATAGGTGAACTCCATATTGTCTCCACTTTTGATGTTGGAGGAGGGATCTTCTTTAGTTGTAACTAGGATATCAAAATATTTTCCTCCTCATCCACCATTCTCTTCTTCTCTCTTAGTGGCTAGTTGGTCCAATCCTCCCAACACCACCACGACCACATAGGTGGATTGCACTTCCACACTCTGCTCTATATTGCCTCCCTTACCTATGGAGGACACTTCACTTTGGGAGAAGGAAGTCTCTTATCTAGAGGTGCCACCTCCCTCACTAGTGATGATTCTATCTCTATACTCACTTGTGGTTCTTTGACTAGAGGAGTTCTTTATGAGTGGTGGTCACTCTCACCTTCACTTCCTAACTCACTCATAGATTGAGGATTCTCTTCATCTGAAGAGCTCACAACCTAACAATTATGCTTGTGTTCCTTCCTTAACTCAACTAGCATTATGGTTGCCTTTTTTTTGCTTGGGCTTGCTCCCGCAACCTTATCAATTGATACCAATTTTCTTGTCTTTTGATATTGCAAAAAGCCTAGTTTTTGTTGCGTGTTTGGGTTGGGCTTGATGGTAGTCCTCCATGTAGTAGTGTGTTGGGATGATTGTTTTCTCCTCCTTCTTAAGCAATTGCATCCCAATGTAAAAGTGTAAGACAAATGGAGAAAGGAAGGTGTTTCCTCCATGCGTTTGTAGCTACTATGTCATCTCTTGAGCACAATGGTAAAACATCTTTGCCCAATCCATATGATTTCCTTCATGCAAGAATTGGAGGAAGGTGACTTTCCCATTGTTAATGTAGGCTATCTTTGTCCAAATAAAGATCTTCATGAGCAAGGTCACCACCATGCCATGGGTAGGATCATTATAATCATTTACCTTCTAACCATTCTCCATCTTTATGTACTTGAATGAGGCCTTGAACTTCCTCATCATCTCCTCTGTTGGTCAGGGCCACTCTTGGTTGAGGTACATTGCTCCAAGCATAGAGTCTGACTTGAGAACCTTTTGCCAATGCTTCTTTGTGCAAGCAAACATGTTACCGCAATGGTCAATGATATTTGAGTTCTTCTTCTCTTTTATATCTAGCAACATCAAGAGATAAGTAGAATCCAAATCCAAAATAAGACGCATAGATGCTTGGAGTTGAGGTGATTTGCATAACAATAGTGTGCCCATTTTTCCACTCTTGGAGTACATATAGCAACTATGGCTAGCATTTTCTTCTTCTTGGGCGATATCATGTTGCACAATGCCTCAAAGAAAATGCTTTTAGCTGCCTTTGCACTCTCCTAAATCCCAATCACCTACTCACAAAACCTCTTGTACTACACCTCATGACTCAAGACTCTATACTGCAAGATTACCTAATATGCCTACTTGAATTTCCTTGTGGATTTGGAAGCAACATGAATTCAACTAATTGAAACTTACTTTCTCCCCAAAGTAAAATGTTTATATTCCTTAGTCAGCCCATTGTGAATTTCCATCATTCATCAATAGTGAAATGTCATTATACCCAATGTGTGAAGTAGCACAAGGATTGATGGTGACCAAAACTGGTTCTTCCTTTGACATGGCAACAATTGCTCAACAAAAGTCAAACCGCTAAAGAATGATGGCCAAATGCTAATATGGCATCCCAAACCCATGATTGTGATGGTCATTGTGTTATTGTGGTTGTAACTATCATCTTTTCTATGGGTTGGGATGGCTTCACTTTGATGATATCCCTTGACTGCATGTTAGAATATCTCTTGGATGATTGGGATATAAGCTCTAAATCCTAATTGCTAAGGTGAATCTAACCTAGGTAGTCACCCAATTATACAAATAAATAAAAACACAAGAATCTATGTTAGGAGGCATAGAGTGGGCTATGACAATACCTCTTTACTAGCTAAATTTTCCTCCTCTCTCTTGCTTTGCCTTCTTCTAGTAGCTCTCCTTGGTCTACTCTTCTCCCCACCCTATCCTCAAAAGGTCGAACAAGGGAGGGAGGTTTAGTCTGGTTATGGAGGAGGGTATCCGCTAAGGGCTGGTCATAGGAGATAGTGTCCTTCAAGTGCAAAGGCTGAACATAAAGACCTCTACAAAAGTACACACATATATTCAAAGCTTATATCAACAATCACATCACTAATCAAGGAAAGATTATAAGAAAAATTGAAGTTCTTTTATTATGTATAGTGAGAGGTGTTACCAAGAGTACATGTAAAAGATCAAATCCGAGGAGAAATAGTAGAATGGAAACTCACATTGGGACACTTGAATGAGGGAAAAACTCCAAATGCCTAGCATGAGCTTTGGCTTTGGTATTTATAGGTAGCATACAAGGCACTTGAGAAGCTTCTCAAGAAGCTTCCTTGAGCCACTTTCTTAGAGTGCAAGCCAAGTTACCTAGGAAGCTTCTCAAGAAGCTTCCTTCTAGAGGCCGCCTACTTGGAGTGCAAGCTAAGCTAATTAGAAGCTTCTAGAAGCTTACTTCTAGAAGCTACCTGCTTGGGGTGCAAGTTAACTAGTCTGGAAGCTTCTCAAGAAGCTTCCTAGATGCTTTTGGAATATTTTAGACTAATTTGGCTTATTCTCTACTTCATTAGCCTTACTAGCTATGTTGCAAAACTCCATACTGGTATGGTACGTATCATAGGTCCCAACTCTAAACCTCAATCACCTTTGCAATCATCCAAATGGTCATCCTCTACATCCTCTACCATAGCTACAAATGGATGGATGTAGATGTTTGAGACATTAGTGTACTCATAGGTTACATTGTCCTCACTCATAAGTCCACTCTCCAAGAACAAATGGGTCAAACACCCCAAAAAATTCATCTTATATTGCCCACCATCTAGATGTCTCAACTACTTTTGCAAGATCCATAACTTGACTTCAACTATAGGGAGTATAAGCTTCACTCAATCATAATCCTCTACTAACCCGCATAGCTTTGTTGTCACATGGAGAATAGAATGCCCATGTACCACCTTGGGCTGCTTATTGGGAATGACAAGGGAACTCAACAACTAGAAAAATAGTCTCTATGCAAGATAAATACACTACCCTGCAAGATATCTCTTTGTAGTAAAATCCTACATTAGAAACCACTCCTCTATCAAGTGGTGAGAAACATATCTCCTTTTCCATATTGTGCCTTTTGCTAATGCAAATGCACCTTGTATGGCAGCAAGATTCAAGGTGAAAGGTCTCAAAGGTGAAAGAGTCAAGGAAAAGCCAATCTTATTATATGCATGGACTTCTTCCAAGCCCGTTCAAACTCAATGCACAAGTCAACCTGAAAAAAATGCTTATGTCTCATTATACATAATGCATAGTTCACACCATGTCCCAAACCACAAGAAAATAAAGTTCCAAGAGAACTTCAATGAAAATAGTAAAGAAAACTAACCACAAGCACATAGAGCAGTTTAAGGACTACATTTTGGACTCCTTTATTCATATTCATCCCATAACATACTAAAGATGTATTCCACTACATAGACACTCTATGGTTTGATCATTTTTATTCCAAGTCTAATGTTATGCATTTGTGGTATATCATCTCTTTGATACATTAAAGAATGAATATCTTCATTTTGAGCACTTTTGGAATTTGAGCGTTACAAGATCATCCAATTTCAAGTCCAAGGAAGTGGATATAAGTATATGAGAGAAAAAGCTGATCTAGGAACACATGATCTAAAACTCATTAAATACATATGCAAGTGAACCAATATATACTCAATACATTAAGTGTGATAGATCTCTAAGGTAGAATGTAGCAAATGTAGCCTAAAGCAACAACATGATTGCAACATTGAGAAAAATATCTATACATTTATAAAGAACCAACAAGCAATGTTTATTTGGTAACAACCATGCAATAGAACTAGAACTAGTCACAACTATGGAACATAACTAGTAAGCAATGGGTATTTGGTAGTAATTATTGTATCAACAACTATAGAAGAGTGGATGTGGAAGAATGAGTTTTAATCTTGCCCTTCTAGAATCTTCTAGTTGATGGGAGAATCAAAAGGAATGATTTAGTTGGTAACCAGATATACAAAATAGGTGTTTGACCAAATAAAAACATCGCTTTGCTTGTTGATTTCAGGCTGGCTTTGCTTGTGACAAGATTGAATCACTCCATGGAAAAATGGCTTTGCTTGCAAGGAAATTGCTTTGCTTGCAAGGAGATATATATGTTGGCTTTGCTTAGAAATGTCTATGAGGAAATAGGTTTGCTTGCTGATTGCATTCTGAAGTGATTTTGTGTTTTGGGTTTGCTTGCTAGTGTAGGCTTATTTGTGGACTTCAAGGTTTTACCAAAGAGAATCCTAAAACATTTTACAAACATTTTACATATTCCTAGGCATTTGAACATGTAAATTTTGAGAGCTAGAATACAATGAGTTGAAATAGAATGTGACATTGACCTTGGGACAATGGTACTCAAACCCAAGCAAACCTTCAAACCCTATTGAGTCACGATCTCCCTCGAAAATTCCTTTGAGCATAGCTCAAACTTGGCTCTTATCAAACTAATTGTATTTAATCCATGTGAGGTTGTTGTCAATTTTGTGATAATGAATTAGCCATGAACCCTCATTGATATCTTCATGTTGGAGAACCCCAAACATTTTTTGTAATCATGCATTTTTTGCCATCTCCTTGTGCTCTTATTTTTGATTTCAAAGGAGAGCTTTGGTTGTAAGTTATCTCCTCTGCTTTTCTCCTTTTCTTATCCCCTTACCATCTTGTTTCTATCTCCTCTCCTCCTCTTTTTCTCACTTAAACCTTGATGTTCTTTTGGACTCTAAACCTTTCTCCTAGAATTTGGAAAAGAAATACATTATAGTTCAGACCTTGGACCTCAAGCAAGATTTGAATATTTGTATTTCAGAAACTTCCCCTCTTCTCCTCTATTTGCCTCTTAAACCTTGACCTTCCTCCACTTTGAAAATGATTCTTCTAGAATTTGGAAAATTGATATTTGAGAATTCAAGTTTTGGCAACCTTATTGGACCATACAAAGCCTCCTCTCAAAAATCACCCTTCACTAAATTCCCACATTATCTCTTTCCCAAATCATATACAATTCCCTTCTCTAAATTTCCTTGTTGTTGAATTCACTTCACCTAACCCAAATTTCACTCTACTCCTCCCAATGATTTCTCAAGGTTTTTTTGTGAAGATTTGATCAAATATCTATTTGTGTGTGGATTCAAACAAATACTTAGACCTTTTCACCAAATAGCACAAGGAATATATAGCATTTTGATCATTATTTGAATTTCTACTCTTTCACTCCAATGGGCAAACTCACCTCATGGGCTTAAATTTCACACATGTCCTTTGCCTTACCCTTTTTACTATTGCACAAGGAGTAAGGTCTCTATCAATATATCTATTTATTCAAACTATAACATCCAAAAATCACAATAATGAATTTTGATTCCAAGAAAATCATTGCATCATCAAACTCTTTAGAAAAACATATGAATTGAAGCCCATTAACATTGAACTTGATAAATTCACTATATAAACTTAACTCTAATAAAATCACACAAAAATAACTCAATTTAAATTAATTTTTACAAAATGTAATACTCAATCAAATCACCATACTTAATGTTGCTCACCAAAGTGACATTAATACCGTTTTTAGTGAGCAAACCTAACCAAAATGCTTTTAAAGGGGAGAAATCGCAAATGAACCATGGAAATAATTTTTTGAACAATTTGGTTTGCTCATTGAATCCAAAAGTGAGCAAACCCATCTAAAATTACATTTAAATGGGAGTTTTAGTATACCAATGTATTGCAACCAATGATTGCCACCAAGCTTTTAGTATACCAATCGAGTGTTCATTGAAAACCTTTCTCTAACCACATATCAATTGAAGTCCTTCCTTTCTTGCAAATTTTCTTGTTTTAACAAGAGCACCAAGTGATTCATAAGCACATATCCCACATCTTGTGATAAATATTGAGTTTGTATTGAATGCAATACATGCTCCTTTTGTAAAAGACCAAAAACAGAGGAGAGAAATAAGAGAATGGAAACTCACATTGGGACACTTGAATGAGAGAAAACTCCAAATGCCTAGCATGAGCTTTGGTTTTGGTATTTATAGGTAGCATACAAGACCCTTGAAGCTTCTCAAGAAGCTTCCTTGAGCCGCTTTCTTGGAGTGCAAGCCAAGTTAACCAGGAAGCTTCTCAAGAAGCTTCCTTCTAGAAGCCGCCTACTTGGCGTGCAAGCTAAGCTAGTTAGAAGCTTCTAGAAGCTTCCTTCTAGAAGCTACCTGCTTAGGGCGCAAGTTAACTAGTTGGGAAGCTTCCCAAGAAGCTTCATAGATGCTTCTAGAATATTCTGGGCTATTTTGTCTTATTCTCTACTTTGTAAGCCCGACTAACTTCGTCGCTAAACTCCATATTGTTACACCTTTTAGGTTCATTTCCACTCAAAGCTCCAATCTCTTTAAACATGTCATCTCATGACACAAGTTGGGCATCCTTGTGCCAAACCAGATCCTTTGTTAGCCATCCATACTCATCCCAATGCTTTCACACAACAACAATTCTTCCTCAATTATCCACAACTCAAGCTCAATTTTCCATTAAGCACACTGATGTTAGAGCACAAATCCTTCATCAATCATCTACCATTCAGTTCAAAACTTTTATAAAGCACACACAATGAATATAAATTATATCTCATCTTATGAAAAATGTATAATCTGGTGCTTGTCATCACATATCACCTCCTCATCAATTGAGTAACTCCCCTTCAAATTGAAATACACTTCCCCATCAATGGTGTGCTTCTATGACAAAGGAAAAAGCTTTTTTTCACCAAGCCAACATACCTAAAAAGTCCTTTATGTGCAAATATAGAGGAAATTCTACTTCTCTCTTTGATCTTTGACCATTGCATTTCCTTTCTAAGAATGAAAAATATAGCAATAATAACTCTCTCCATAAATTTACTTGTGAGATGTAAATTGGTAGGCCATGCCAAATAATTGGCGGGGGTTACAAAGATAATCAAGGAAAAAGCACCGTGGTCTGCTCGGCCTCACAGCCAAACAGCGAGGAGCACGATCACTGGAAAAAGACTGCAAAAAAAAGATTTTTTTCCACCACTCTCAACATTGAGAGACCGAGCTAAACAAATTCCTCATGAACACTAATTCCTCATAAATTCATTCTCCTTGCAACACAAGCTCCATTACCATTATGCACAAAAATAATCCAATGGTAATAACACTCGAAGCTATATAGGTATTTGGTTCCTACCAGGCTCCCTCTTTCTCTTGAAGACATTGTGCTCTTTGATCAAATTCACAAATGTCACAAAAGAAGACATATCCATTTTGATGAGTTATTGAAAGCAAGAGGATCAAGTAAAGAGAAACACTTGTGTATAAATACAAAACTATGGGAACTTTGACATCTCTCTTTCAAGTATCACCTCTCGTATGTAGGGTAGATGTAAATGTAGATGTAAACCATTTGAAAATTCTATTTAGCACATCTATATCCTGATCATCTTCTTCTTTGCTCCATTCAGTTCCACTTGGATCCAAATCCCAACTAGAATCTAAATCACAAAAAGAATCAAACCATTCTTCTAAACTTCTTGAAATTTTTCTGTATGAATACATATTGATATTTTCCTTAGTAGTGTTCAAGTACTCATATGAGGCATTATGGAGTACACCAATATGTCTACCAATACTTGTGAGGAATTCCATCTCTCACCTACAACATAGTAAAATCCAGTTTATTCTTTGTGTTTCAAGAACTTTGCCACTTCTCATGAATTGTAAATGGGATGTATCTGATATGAAAGATTGGGTCTATTGGCACTAAGGTGCAATTGAATTGTCTAATGATTAATTGACTAGTGTAGCGGAATTATCACTCAACTCATATCATCATATCATCATATAATCATCATATCATTGAGGAATATGCCATTGAGGTGCTAGGCAAAAGCAATTTTTATTGGTGATATGGCATCGAGGAGCTATGAAGAAGGGAAATCTTATCTTGACACAAAGATCTATGAACTAAAGCGGATTTTGTATTTTTTTCACCTTCAAATTGTGACATTTTGAAACGCAACCAATCGAACGACGACTCTATGAACAAGGGAAGATATTGCCTTCTATTGAAACTGCATTGACATCTTACCTATTTATCAATTTCAAAGTGATTGAATGCACTCTCATAAAAATTTACCGGATGTCCTATAATTTCAATAAGATCTTGCATATCACACAAAAGGTGACCCGTTCCTCCTTTACAGCATGGTGCTATATCTCCTTGTTTTCCTTTGTATTCCTCGGACATGTCATGTATCATTTTATTTACGGGATCTTTACTGCCTCCAAAAAAAACTTAAACTAAAACCCGTAATGAATGATGGAGAAGAAAAACAAAGAAGAAACCTCACATCATTAAAATGAAACAAGATGATAATGAAAAAAAGAAAAAGAGACATGAGCAAAGGGATAGAGTGCCTACCGGAAAATTGCTCGAAGAAAAAAGGAAATCGGAACTTTCAAATCGCAATAAAAAGTCAACTATCTCATATCCAAAGTCATAACTTTCACATCTTCACGTTCACCCACAAGCTTGATCCCAACCGTAACCCAACATCCTATCCACTCTCCATCCCACTATCAACAATCATGAATATCCCAAACTACCAATACAATATACTCGCTTTAGTTTACTCAATAAAGCCCTATCACTTCATTGGAATTTGGTTCGCTTGAATTGAAACCCTTTAGATTAGGTGAGTTGCTTATCTACACTTCATTAATTGTATAGTTAAGTTTGCTGTCATCCGATCTGTAAATTAATCAGCAATCTTCGTAAGCCTAAACCTGCCAAATGCACATATTTCTCTCCATGATAGCATTTCCTCCATAATTCGTTTATAAATTTTCCTAATTTCTTTTCATGATGGCACATAAATACGAATAATTATGTGTACTCGAGATGTGAATAATATCGTGGGCTCCGCAACTCAATGTCGTAATCAGCTCTAATCTGATCAATAATTCTACTCAATATCAGGTACACGAATTCGGTTTGCATAATCGCCACTTTCTTGACTTTTTAGTTTGTTTAGCAATTACAAGTAGAATAAAATGCTAAATATAACGTGGATCTATCTTTCTTCCCGTCCTTCTTTTCATTGCACTCTATTCTTGGCTTTGTGTACGATGCAAAGACCGATACTCTAATTCATTCTTTCAATGCTAATCGATCATTCAGTTACTATCCACTCTTTGGACAGCAATCAATTCTCCAATTTTCCAGTTCACTTTCCCAGATTAAGGTCACTTTCAATCCTCCAATTCACTATTGATTTGCAATTCAGCTTTTAAACAATAACTGATCTCTCGAGTCTACAATCAATTCAGACACACAAAAGAACGGTCCCCGACATATGATAGCAAGATACAGAGAAATCAAAGTGCTGATTTTTTTTTTCTTGTGATTTTATAGCCACCCTGCAATAGCAACTTGTAAACTCTTATGCGAATTTAACAAATTATTGAAGGAAATGGAAACCAAAGTATAAATATTGACGGGATTTGTAAAAGAGTAGTTTTAATTACTATGTTATGAACTCCGTAATAGAATAGCGCAATTTTGTTCAAGTAATTTCTAAGAGTATCGGGGTAAACCGACATGTACCATAAAAATTTAGTATATTAATTTTTATTTAAATATTTCTTGTATCAAGTGATCGATGTACTATTCTTTCTAAGTTAAGTGTTTGATTTATTATTCTGAATAATGTCAATAAAAAGTTTATGGATGGATTAAATTTTTATCATATCACCTTTAAAGGATATCTCATTAGTTTTATTATTTCCTATAAAATATAGTTTTCCAAATTGAAAATCTGGAGAACTATGTTTAATTTTTAGATTAATAGATGCACAAGTATGCATGTTGAAAAGAGATATGTAAATTTGTTATGTTGAAATTATTTGTCTGTAGGGAAATTTATAAGATACCAAATCTTTTTTGGAATAATAGCTAAAAATAAAGAAGTTGTAATAAGAAATAAATATTTGTAGACAATCAAGAAGAACTTAATACAATTTATTCATTATTTTTTATCTTCGAAATTTCTAATTTTCTTAGAATTTCAGAATTTGTGACAAAAAATTGCAGACATATAAAATAACGTCACCACCAAGGCGAGTTTCTAGTAAAATAAGTAAATTATGAAATCATCATAAATAATAAAATCTATTTTGAGGATAATTTAGTTTGGAAATTTGAAAGCTAGATTCTTGCTAGTCTTCAAATCGCTTATAAATCTTTTAGAAATTCTCAAACAATAATCATAACGCATTATCAAAACTAATATTGTTAAATATAAAAAATACACCCAATGTATTTTTCTACTGAACCAACCAAAAGGGAGTTCTCATGGTTTTAACAACAACAGGCTAATTAAACACCTACTATATATTGTACAATAGTGAAGGAAAAGATTGATTGCATAGAAAACACTAAGGATGTTATACAAGTCATCCCGTCTACAACTAATTGGAATATCCAAAGAATTATCATCTAGTGATTGGTTTATAAACAATTGAAATATTTAAAAAATCATCAACCAGTATGTGAATGTTTTCCTATGGATTGCACCCGTCACTATCTCGTATACTAATTGAATGCTCTCCTGGAGGATTGCACCAACCACCGCCCGGTATACTGATTGATTGCTCTCCTAAAGGATTACACCAGCAACTGCTTTCTATATTCTACAAGTCACTGCAATATATATTGCAGTGACTTGTAGAATATAGAAAGCAGTTGCTGGTGTAATCCTTTGGCCAGCCACTGTCCTCTATAATGTACAATAGTGAAGAAAGTACTACATGTGACTGCGCCATGCACAGCAACAGTTCGCATGCCAACAGCGAAAAGCCAACCGTCGAACTCCGGAAGTCAGTCAGTCGCTCCTACTACGGACATACTACGCCCAGTCGAAGGGGAATCACTATGGCACACTTGTCGGATTCCACACTTCTTGCTTACTCAGACGCCCAAGGATGCATGCAAAGTTAACTACATATGGATAACCTTACTACAGTACGTAGGGCCAGTAAATTTGTAGGGCCACCAAGACCTCCAAGGATTTGGTTAGCACACACATTAATTAACTCGTTGATCACTCCCCTGACTTAGAAGAAGTTTGAGAAGAATTTGATTATGAAGACGAAGGTGAGCTTGGATGTATGAAATGGAATAGTGGGTGGGGAAGGGAGGTGCGAGGAAAAGGAACTATTATGCTTTGGAGGGAAGACTTAGTAACCCTAAAGTGAGATGCTAATTGGGATGTTTGTGAGGGACTTTGCAGATGCGAATGAAATTAATTTATGAATGTAAGATATGATTAGCGGGGAAGTAGTGGTAACAGGGGGGAAGGAAAGTGAGATGGCGATAAAGGGAAGGTGATGAAAGTTCATTGAACGGGGAAGGGAGAAAGAAAGGCTGGAATTTGGCGGAGGGAGAGAAACAAAATCGTTCATTAAAGAAAGTCCACATTGAAGCAAACACTAGCCGCGACCATGGCTTTGCAGTGTGTCTGGGTGCCTGCCATCGAGTGCCAACAGCTTGGATCAGGAATTGCCACAGCCGGTAGCAAATTCTCGTCACGGCAGGGGTTGTTGCAGTCCAGGTTGTTGCTGGGAGGAAGTCAAATCCAATTGCATAAGGACATCAGGATTAGAACGGTAGGTAGAGGAAGAAAGCTCGGGAAGATCGAGGCAGCAGAAGGATATGGTGTAAGTGATTACGGGATTCCTTCATACGGGACCCCACAGCCTCCCTATCAAGCGAAGAGTGGAGAAGCTCCTGCTTCTCCTATAGGAAAGGAGACCTCTGGTGCCCAGAGCCCCAAATTTTGGAGCTACGCTGCACCGAGGGATTATTCTGCTCCTGGAAGCTACGGTGCCCCGAGGACTTACGGGGCTCCATTTGCTTATGGTCCGAACGGATCTGTGTCTGCGAATGTAGCGGTGGTAGAGGCCGAGGCGGGCGAAGCTGCAGCGGGATTGGAAGGAGTTGTGCCGGAGTATCAGTCTGCGAGTGAGAGTGCGGAATTGAACGAGGTGGAGCCCGAGCTTGGGGGTGGAGACGGAGGAGCGGGGAAGGAAGGAGGTGGTGGTGGAGGCGGAGGTGATCGCGGTAGGGGAGGTGGTAAAGGAGACGGAGAGGGGGAAGAAGAGAAGCAACCGGCAGCTAAGATGTCCATGTCACAGAAGCTCACATTGGCATATGCCGCCCTCGTTGGCGGTGAGTTGTTGTTGCATATTACCTCTGTTCACTTTCTTTGTGTTAAGATTGTCTGATTCTTGATCAAGATCTGCTGTTGTTGTTCTGGTTAGGTTGTGTGGTTGCGGCAGTGTCCTTTTGGTTGAAGATCGAGATTGTGATCCAAATATCTTCAACGACTATGGTATTCTACATATTCAGAGTACAGGAGGCATTTTAGGGTCACCTACCGATTATAAATTCAGTGTTTCGTTGTATTTGCAGTGGGTGGAGTAATAGGTTTTGCAAAATCTGGGAGCGCGAAGTCTCTTGTTACCGGAGGAGGTGCAGCTTTGGCATTGTATTACGTCTATGCACAATTGCCAATTAACCCGGTGTTCGCATCGTCCTTTGGGCTCGGTAAGTGGAAATCACTATCAATCATATATCAGTATGTCTCAGTACTATTATGTGTCTAGACAACACTTCAGAGAACCACATTAGTCATATTAGTTCTGGTTATTTTTAACTATTTGAAGGAAAATGAGCCTACATGTCTTTGAGTTTCATACAGTGGCCGACGTTAACTTCGAATGATCAAGAGGTTCTTAAGACGTAAATTGTTGGAAGCTATTCAGGGCAAACGTTAGATGAGAGGAGTATCTCTTTTGGTAATAATAACCATAGCTCTGAACTCGACGATTGTCATCATGTTCTGAAAGCAAGCGGATTAAAGAATCCACATTAACAGAATGGAAGGGCGACAAAAGCGAACGTCTTCCACCTGATGTAGGACTTGGAGTTCTGCTTTGTTGTATTGTAGCCTGGTAACACTTTGCGGAAGACCATAATTGTATTGAGCTTACTGAAAATCAGACGTCGTCTTTGTGTCCAGGAATTTCTGCTGTTCTTCTCGGGATTATGGGCCCTCGGTTCAGAAAGTCAGGGAAGTTTATGCCCGCGGGTCTTGTCGCTCTGTTTTCGCTTGTCATGGCAGGGGGATACCTGCATGGGATCGCGAGGTCACATTAAACATTATAACAATCCGAGAAACTAGTAAGCTGGACTTTAGAAGAATAGGTGAAGTTAAATGATCGGCTTTTACCGACCCAATGGACGGAAGTTTTAGTTAGCTAGCTCGAGTCCAGATTCGAACTACAGATGTATAACATGAAGGTTTTTATCTTGTTCACAAAGATCGCCTTTTCTCGTTCACTGGAGAAAAGGCCTCGTAATCCACCTTGTGATATGCCCACAATGGCCAGCGAAGTTGCGTCATCTGAACAATGCGGAGATGCAGAGCTTTTTCTGGTGAATTTCTGTAGGTCTCCGAAAGTGCACTCGATTGTCATGGGCAGAGAACCTTCCAGCGCGTTGGTACCAGTTGCCAAGTGGACTGCGACTTGCTTCCTTTCACTGTACACATCTAAAGTAGAGGAGCTATGTCAAGCTAAAACCAGTCTGTTGGGCTGCGTTGGACAAATTCTTGCCCAACCACAAACGTCTGTAACGTCTTGTTTTTTGCGGAGCAAGTGAGAGTCGACCAGCATAATCAAACATCCGAGCTCTTGTAGTATTCTGATGGGTCAAGCCAACTTGTGTTGAGGGCTGACAATATCTCCCAGAGAACTCCCGTGTCATTGACGTTGAGGTCCATGCATTTATGAATGTTGTGATTCGGTACAGTGATGTTCGGTGTAGCCACACCCTTTCAAGAGAAGTATGCCACAAGGCAGGCCGGATCACGCACGCACGGACACGCATCCAAAATGATGATCGAGCCACCTGTTCCAGGAGTTCATACGCTCAGCTGGACTGATTGTGCCTTCACATCCGTCTTCTAGTGTTGCTCACTCAAACATTCTGAGCACTCCAAAGCCTAAAGGGAACTGATAGTTAGCTCCTCAAGATCTTCCAGCTTCACTTCTTCATGGCACATTGGGCAAGTCTTTTCAGCTTCGATGAGCTTACGAAACTCAGTCATCAGTGCTGGGAATTTACAAGTGGGACAACACGTGGAGTCGTCAGCTACGAGGTGTCGTCCGGAGGCAATGCAGAATGGTAGATAGTTTCTACAACTAGGACATTCTAACTGTGTCTCTGGTACTCCCATCTGGCAGAAAGGACATGGAGTCACTGGCTCCTCTTCTTCTGTCTTTTCTGGCTTGCGAACAATGGACTCAATTCTCCTCTTGTAAACACTCGAGATTTGGTTCCTGTACTCTGGACGCATCAGCATAATGGCATACTCGAACGCAGTGCTCCGAAGACCTGATCGATGGCACTCAATCACCGTGGAGATGAGAATCGGTACAACATGTGCCGGGAACTTGGAGATGTGTCTAGCCACGCGGATGAGCAGTCTGGCACATGACCTATGATCTCCAAGACGGATGAGTGTCTTCGCAAGCGTGTAAGAATGGAGAAGCATCAACTGCTTCGACAGTTCATATGGAACCCGTTTGTTTTCGTTCCTCAGTACTTTGCAGAAGTCTAGTAGTTGTCGGTGAGCAATTGTGTAATTTCCCGACTCTTGCTCTTGTTGTGCTATCTGAAGAGCAGCCTTTGTTGCAGCATCATGATCCCCAATTATCAGATGCAGGCGGAAAAGGTACCGTTGTCCTTTGTCCGAGCCATGCATATCCCCCTTCAGGAAGTTCAGCAGCTGGTGGGTAAGTGCTTCATCCTTCTGCCTTCCCACCATGTCTATGGCTCGGTCGATAGCCTCACCTGTGCACCACGAAAGGTAGAGTCCAAGCGCATGCTTCGGATCTCCACATCTTTCGAACATGGAAGTTGCCTTCTCAAAATTCCCCATCGCTTCATAATATCTCCCTAACCGTAGACACTCATCCTTCGAGGCAATATCAGCTACCCACTCTGTGTACAAGTCCATTTTGTCTTGCTGCTGGGCCAGCACGCTTGCTTCCTGTGTCTTCTTCTGCAGTAATAGGAACTCAATCGCATTCTCGTAATCTCCCTTGTTCTTGCAGTATCTTGCCACCATACTAGCCCCCTCCAAAGACTTGGTCTTTCGAACAATGGAGAATGCTTCGTTGGGGTCTTTCAGTGGACCGATATACAACCTTACAGCATTCTCGTGGTCTTCTGCTGCCATATATGCCACGGCAGCTTCTACAAGTTTTCTCTCTACTTCAAGGGCTTTTGCATATGCAACGTAGTACTTAGGGCTGTCAATTTGTTTCAAATAGAAATGAGCTTTTGAGAAGTTCTTTACATCAATATATATACCGATAGCTCTTTCCAATTGGCCATCCTGCACATACAGTTCTGCAGCATCCTCTTGAAGGTTCAGCCCTTCTAATATGGTCGCGCAGTCACGGTACAGTAGTGAATCCTTGTATTTCATAACCAAATGCTTCCCTTTCCAAATATCGCCGAGACGAATGGATGTTCTGGCAATACCCGCTTGGGCAAAAGCTATCACCTCTGCCTCCAAAGATTTTGACTTCAAAATTTCTTCGTAGAATGAAAGGGCCTGTCTGTAATCGGCATTTTTCTCCAAGAAATAAGCATACTTTTGTGAGAGCCCAGCAACTAAAGGAGAGCTCAAATTCTTGGCCAGGGCCATTGCCTGGTTCCAGTGCTCAAGATCTCGTCTCATCTCCACAGCTGCCTCCGCGTTAGATGACTGTAAGAAGCGCTCTTCTGCCGCATCAAACTCATGAAGGAGCAAAAGGATGTGGCCTTGCAGGAGGTGAATCTCCTCCACATGGTCCAGTTCCCTCAAACTCATCAAGAGCTTAATATTTCCAGACTGCTGGCAAGCCTTGATTGCAACTTCTAAATTGACAACCTCCAGCGCTTTATTAATCAGCAGCTCCCACACCTCACCGTTATTCAAACTCACCGCATCAGCCAATGCTTCATCAAGATGGAGAAGATCCAGTTTCTGTTCAACTCTCTCCTTTGCCTGTTTCGGGTTGTGGACTATCTTCTTGGACCAGACATGTGTGGGGAGGATCAGAGTCTCTGGCCCGTCATCAGTCTGGCAAGTTAGGGTACCCTTACGCAGTGCAACAGGAGAAAAACCCGGTGATAACTGCATTGCATCCAGCAAGGTAACTCTTGGGCTCTTTATGTTGATGGGAGAGTAAATATAGATGAAAATCTGCCCTACTCTTGCAAGCACAAAAACAAGAGGATCACCGGAGTCCCACAAAGCCGCTACCATTTTTCCTGATTCATGTGGTGGGACTCGAATCGCTTGATCTGTGAACGGGTTGTGGAGGTAAATTGAGTGGCCGTCGTCCTCAAAGAGCACACGAGTCCCGTCGATATTTGACCAAAGCCTCTTGATTCCTCCATCGCAGTGGCAGTACTCGTGAGCCAAGCATGCATCCGGTTCATCCAAGTAGTAATAAACAAGACTTCCTCGCTCTGTTCCGAATATCAGAAACTCCGGAGTTAGCTCCACGCAAGTTATATCAGCATAACCTCCCTTTTCTGGAAACCTTTTCGGACTGTTTTCGGGCGATGAGAGCTTTTGTAGCTCCAAGGTCCCCTTCTGCAACACAACTTGGTAGTTTTCGTTCTCCTTCTTCTTCCACTCTGCCTCCACAGCCACCATTTCTTACATATGGCATCAAGGAGAGTCACTTCTATTTTTCTGTCACCGACTATTATCGATAGATGTGGATGAAGCGAGCATCTCCTGGCTCCACTTCACCAGCTTCTTGCTAGCAATCGGCTTTTTGGCTTCGCACTGCTTAGGAAATTCTTCATAGAAACTGCGGCGACCGTTGACAACAAAGCAACTGGAAACAAATTCTCTGGCATAAATTGAACTCGTTGGCGGTAGTCCGAGTCACTTGCAATATAAAATGACAGGTGAATTATACGATTGTACAATTTTTGGTCGACTGCCTCTGGTTCTGAAATGGCAGTTTCCGTTATCCGACTTTACGGATAGCATCAGGAATAGCGTCGAATGCTGTAATTCTGCTTCTTTACCTTGCAGCTTATCATACTTCCTTGTTGCAGGGAAGCGCTTGCCCGATCAGTGTAACTTCCTTGTGGAAGTTTGTCACTCTACCCCATTCTTCACTGCTATCCGGTTACAGTCCCAGCGGATGAGAGATCAGATCAAGATGCTCTAACCTCTAGGTTCCTGTCTTCATCACATCTGTTGTAAACTCTCTTCAGAGTTTTCAGACAACATTCACATCTGTTTCTCATTATGTCGTTACTTCCCTCAAGCTTGTGCCTCTTAAACTTCTTGGCACTTCTATGAGTGAAATGTAAATATTGCATAATCTACTTGTGGGGAGAAAAGAAGAAATGAAGGCGACCGCGTTGGAAAAACGAAGGATGGGAAGACCCCATCAAGCCGTACAAAGGAGAGAAAAAAAAGAAGGTAATATGGGTTAAGCCCCAATAGAGTCTATATGAGAAATCTTCCCTACCACACCTAAGATATCCGAGGTATGCAAGTCATAGAGTCTATACACAACTGGAACATTTGAAGAAACATCGCTTAATGTGATTGCTCTCCTATGGATTGCACCGGCCACTGCACTCTGTAGAGCAATGGACCCGTGCTGTCTAAAATATGCTACAAAGTGAGAGTGGTACCCCACACCTAACATGATAAGCTCTCACTACATGCCCCTCTACTTGGAGACCTTACGACCTGCTGCTGCGCTCGTCGCCCACCCAGGGGATGGGTAATCACTCCTTCCTTCTATCCCGCGCGGGGTAGGTAACCACAACAACCGCTATTGTCACTTGACCATCTCGGCCCAAATATAAGTCTGCCCCGACACATGTTGTCTGCAAAGTATACAAAGGCTCCTTCCAAGCCAAGTATCCACTCTCTTGTACCATAACAGATACTATGTTCCTGCTGGCATCATGGGTAGCTATACTCGGTCCTCACAAAAATAATGTATCATGTGTACCGCTGTTGCATCTAATGTAAAACCATATTTACAAGTGAATAATAAAGATGCATATGAGTGGACCAAACCTAGGCTAAACCAAATCGCTATAAAGAAAATTACCGATGCAACTTGTAGTAAACCATGACTAGAATAAGAAAGAACTGTCCGTAGTCTCCCATTTCTACAAATGGTCCCCCGAGGCAGTTCCGTCGTCCCCATAGGCAGTTCGGGGACTGAAATTACACTCCTATTATAAGTGCTTACATTACATTATAACATTGGCAGTTAGCCCATGTTACATTTTCTGTCTCTCCCTTGTACTTGATTGGGGCTTGATGGGTCTTCCCATCCTTCGGTTTTCCTACGCGGTCGCCTATTGTGTGTAAGTGCTTACTATAGTGAATATCCTATTATAGTACTACGCTCCTATAGTAAGCGATAATCATCTTTTAAAAGTGAGTAAGATTATATCTCGTACGTCTCAATTAATCACTAATTAGATTTTTGAGTTGTTTTATAGTTCATACTTAGGGAAGCAGTTATACATCGAAAACCAAAACAAAGGGAAATCCTTACTCATCTGCATGAACAATTGCGTGAAGAACCACTTTGGAATCTACATTGATGCAAGAATGTAATGAACTAGTGATAACGTTAGTTCTTCTAATTATTATAATGGAGGTATAATCTTAGAGAAGAGGGTACGTAATCCCTCCAAGGTTTGTCGAATATAGCTTCGAGAAGGATGAACATCAAGAGTGATATGATCTCCTTGGTTCCAACCTTAAGGTGGATAAACTTGAGGGTTGTATAATTTGCTATATAATTTGCCATGGAGATTTGAGCTGCCATTAAATTTGCTAGCATTTCTTTCTAGATACTCCCGTGCTATGATAAGCCTCTATATTGGCTATATCAAAAGCAAATACAAGTTTTATAAGAACAAATATATAATAGAATATTTGAATCTCCTCTCTCCCTCCTTTCTTTTCGAGATCCCTTACTTCTTTTAGCCACATGAATGCAAAAAGATGAAGTCCTAGAGCAAATAAATCTGTCACGGGAAGGAGGCCTTGAGGGTGTTTAAGCCCACTTTGGCAAGTCAAGCATTCAGTGGCCAATAAACAAAAATGCTAACCTGAGGGTAAGTTATTACATGTAAAACTAGATCCAAGATCTAATGAACTGTTGGACGATCTCTCAAAAAGGATTTGGATGATTCCTTAACCTTTGAATTTAGGCAAAGCTCTAACGAGTTGTTGAAAGATCTCCCAAAATGATGAAATAAAAGTATACTGTTACCTACGTTCTTCAACCTTTAAGAAACAAGGAAACAATTAACTAGACGGTGTTTCCAAAATTTTATATAAAGATCTTATATTTGTTGTTAAGGAAATATTTTGAAATTTTCTACTTTATGTAAAGAATTCACATACATGGAACTTCTTCTGTCTTCGGGGAAATGAATATTTCATAAGTGTATGTTTCAAGCTTTGGAACATGTTTACGAGAAAAGTTTTGTTATTTCCAAAGCTTATGATGTCCTTCAAGATATCAAATTGTATTTTTACTTATACGGTTAATGTATCCACAACTAGACTTAACTCAGTTAATGTAATTTGACTTGGCAATTTTTACTTTACTGAATAATGATATTACTATAAAAATGGTCAATCTAGACACATAGATATGAATGAAAAGCTCACCAATAACAACTTCTAAACGTCTAATTCATATCTCGCGTGTTTAATTGATGGAAATGACAAAATAACTATTTTAATCATTTTAACGTAATTTTATTTTACAAATTATTGTGTTTTGAAATATTTGGAAGTTATGGCTTCTAAGTATGCATATAAGAATAACATCACTACATCAAGATAAAATGATAAAATCAAATCGAAATTTGTATTCAACATAGTATTTGATATTTTAACTGTTCAGTGGTAAATATTAGATAAGTGGAATCTACAACTATGATCATCCTTATCAACAAGATTAGAATTTCATGAGAGTAGAGTATTCAACCCCGAAACTAAGGTAATTAAAGTTTCATTATATATATAAAATATGAAACTTTAAAACCTGAAAATGAAATGACATGAAACCTAAAAGAAACATCTTTATATGCTAAGCACTATACATATAGACTTCTTCTCTCAAAATCCACTGTTTCTATTAATTCTTATATGGTGCCTAACTCATTTCACCTCTTTTATCTCTCCCCTGTACGCCTTGACGGGTCTTCCTATCCTTAGTGTTTGCCACGAGGTCGCTTTTCCTCTATCAATTCTTATTTGTTTACTGTGGGATGTAAAAATTAACATATTTACATCATGTCATCAAGAAGATGAACTTTCAAGTCCATTCTAAAGATATATACCTACGGATCTAAAATTCTAGAAAGAGTTTATGATTGTTATACACCTTTTAAAAACTGTTTTGGAGGAACTGCCATTGAGGATGCGTGAGAAGGATGAGCTACGACAAAACTTGGTGTCGATGTTATGCCTTCGTCTAAGAATTCTACATGATATTCATAGTGTATGAAGGAAAACTGGAAATTTACCTATATATAGATACAGTTATTAATCAATTTTAAAAGGAATTATTATTTAAGAATTTCACATTCATTAAACGTATCTACTGTGAATACTGTAGGATTGAATAAAATAAAATCAGAGAAATAGATTGACTTAAAAAAAAAGAGAATAATTCTTCACCCTTTCAGTCTTTAAAGATTGTTGCTAAATTTAGTTAATGACTGATATTAGATAAAGCAAGGACAATGTCTACATGAGAATAATATATCGAGTATGTACAACCTGATTTTGATAACCGTTGATAATAGAATCTCAACACTTTCTGAAAATTGAACTTATAATGTTACAAGTAATAACATTATTATCCTATAAACTCTTTTATTTAATTCTAATGTAGTCTAGAGTCGAAAGAACATGAAATTAAGCAACAAATCTTCCAACAACAGAATGAACGAACGAACAAACATGCTCCAAATATTACAAGAGGAAAGGCGACCACATAGACCATAGGAAGGATGGAGGACCCATCAAGCTTTACAAGAAGAGACAAAAGAGGTAGGATAGGGCTAGGCCCCAATAGTATCAATAGGAAAAATTTGCTTTATAGTACTTAAAATATCTAAGTTGTACAAGTAATAAGGTTTATAAACTAATGGAACATTCAAAGAAGCATCATTTAGAGGGATTGCTTTCCTATGGATTGCACCCGCCAATATTCTCGGTATCTCAATAGACACAAGATGTCTAAAGTATGTTACAAAGTATGAGAGTGAAAATGGTACCCTTGGCATCTAATATGATTTGCTTTTGCGCATTATCTGAAAAATGTGTTGGACGCCATATCCGGAGCTCCATATAACTTCAAAGCTAAAGTAACAAAGAGATCACCTTACAAAATAACTCTATACTTGGAGACTTGTTATTACATTCACCGCACATCCAAAAGGATGAGTGATCCCCTCTCCCAAATTGCATAAACTATAGAGTTTATAACCATAATATTCACATTTGTCGTCTGATCGTCTTGGACCAAATATAAGTTTACATTACCAATTGTCGTCTGATCGTCTTGGACCAAATATAAGTTTACATTACCAATTGTTATATGCAAAGAGGAAAAATACTCTTTCCCAACAAGATATGCACCCTCAAGATATGTTTGCTATTGCACGAGCAAACATAACAAATATTACAAGAGAAATATCTGGCTATAGAATACGGAAAGTGACAAAATTATAACCTGGACATATGGCGATCCAATGGTGGACTTAACCGTCCATCCTGCACCAATAGAAGCACTCCACGTTGCAGGACTTCGCCAACAGGGCAGCTCCCAGCCCTGTCAGTCCTGTTTCTGACGGTGTGATGAGAAAGCCGCTTAAACCCCTCTACACATCACAACATACCCAATTTCAGTTTCCACAAAACCCTTCGCTCCTCATCTGATCAGCAAAAGTTCAATGACGCTGATTCAATGCCTAAATCTCCGAATTGAAATTTCGAACAAGAATGGATTCCTTTCCCTGGATAGCTGACTTCATTGCCAAAATAGCTGGCAGCTTTCCGTGTTGCCAATTGGGGTCCAGTTGTTTCGCTTTTTTATCCGACTCACTTATCTGAGGCCTCTGGAGTTGTTTCCCGGACTTCTGAACTCATTGATTGATCTCTTGGATTGTGCAATTGACTTTGTGTATCAACAATTTCAGGTCATTGTCCACTTTCATGCCTTCTCATCGTGCGAAGTCTGGCAATTACGTGGAGAATTGCCTAACTCTGTCCTGCGGACTCATTTTCACCTTCATGCAGCAACATATGTATCGGTTTTGACTGCTGATCCCGCCTAATCTGTCTACGCGTTTTGCGTGTGTGAATCGAGGGTTTCAAAATGAAGTTCAAAATTGAGGGACTGACTGTGTACTTTCCTTATGAGTATATTTATCCGGAGCAGTACCAATATATGTTGGAGCTGAAGAGATCGTTGGATGCCAAGGGGCATTGTTTACTGGAGATGCCTACAGGAACAGGGAAAACAATCACTCTGCTGTCTCTCATCACCAGCTACCAGTTGGCTAATCCTGTGGGGAAGCTTATTTATTGCACTCGTACAGTGCATGAGATGGAAAAGGTTCTGGACGAGTTACGTAGGTTACATGCTTATCAGGAGAAAGAAATTGGAAAGGTCGCAGCTAAAATATTGGCATTGGGGTTGAGTTCTCGAAAGAACTTGTGTATCCATCCGGGCGTGAGTGGAGAAGGTTCTAGAGAGAGTGTAGATGCTGGATGCAGAAAATTGACTGCTTCCTGGGTTAGGGCAGCGGCAGTTGATAACCCCAATATAGAGACCTGTGAATTTTATGAAGGGTATGATAAGAAGGGGGCTGATGCGATTTTACCTTCCGGAGTGTATACTTTGCACGATTTAAGAGCTTTTGGAAGGGAGAAAGGCTGGTGCCCGTACTTTTTAGCTCGGCACATGATTCAGTTCGCAAATGTGGTTGTTTACAATTATCAGTACCTACTTGACCCAAAAGTATCCGGGATTATTTCTAAGGAGATGGAAAAGGAGTGCATCGTGGTCTTTGATGAGGCTCATAATATCGACAACGTTTGCATCGAAGCCCTTAGTGTAAATATACGACAGCAAACTCTTGACGGCGCCACTAGGAATCTGGGAAAAATTTCTCAGGTTATTGACAAGTGCGTTCTCTTGTTCTTCTGTCCTGTAACAGAAAAGGGAGTGTCTGAGATTTTTGTGAGCAGTTTAGCTTGTATGATGTGTGTGGGGAGAATGTGTTGGCAATTTAAGATTCTGTCTAACTCCGTTTATATTTCTGAAGGTTAAAAGCAACGGACGCTAATAGGTTGCGACAAGAGTACAACAGACTTGTAGAAGGTTTGGCCCAACGTGGAAATTTACCAGGTATGAGTCCCATCCTCACAGTCAGACACTTCTTGGAGGTATTGAGATCGGAGAATATGGTGGTATGTGTAGTAAAAATCTACTTTTTGTTTTTTGCTGAATTCTTTGAACAAACACTGGATACCCTTGCCATGAATCCTTCTAATTACCCGAGCGAACTGTCCTCTGATGCAGCGGCTGATTCCTGGCTGGCAAATCCTGCTCTGCCTGATGATATTTTAAGAGAAGCCGTACCTGGAAATATCAGGCGTGCGGAGCACTTCGTTGCTTTCTTGAAACGACTTGTACAATACGTTAGAGGCCGTCTACAAACAGAACAAGTCGAAAGTGAAGGACCTGTGTCATTCTTGAACTCCTTAAACAAGGAGTGCAGCATTGATCAAAAGGCCTTGAGATTTTGCTATGATCGCTTGCACTCCCTGCTACTTACCCTGGAGATTACCGATACGGATGAGTTCATGCACATACAGGCCATTTGCGATTTTGCCACCCTCGTGGGTACCTACCAACGAGGTTTCTCAATCATCATTGAGCCATATGACGAACGTATGCCTCATATTCCTGATCCAGTGCTACAGGTACGCACATGCTTGCTCTTGCGCGTTCGCAAGCATCATATAAATAAGTGGTAAACAAAAAGGTATTTGGCCGATGGGTGTTGGGACGTGAACTGACAGTCGGTCCGTATCTTGGTAGTTCCTATCCATTATAGCCCATCAAGCTTTGTCTTTCACTTTGCTTCTGTTTTCCATACCTATTCTTTCGCTTAATTACTTAATTTGATGATTTTGCTGAGCAGAAAAAAACCTGTTAGATCTGTACAGATGTTAGCAACATACATCTAGGGCTATAAAAAGTTCACCGAATCTCTTTGTCGAGTGCGTTCTGACCTTCAGGTTATCGCCCTACATGGCTGCAGTTGAGCTGCTTGGATGCATCTCTGGCAATAAAACCTGTCTTCGAGCATTTCCAGTCTGTTGTGATCACGTCTGGAACCTTGAGTCCAATCGACCTTTATCCACGACTTCTGAATTTCAATCCAGTCATCCTTCAGAGCTTCACAATGACGTTGACGAGAGATTGCCTTTGTCCAATGATTCTTACAAGAGGGAGGTAAAGTCTTAGGTCCATTTTAGAGCCAGAAACGGAGTTTGCTACACTGGCTAACTTGGTTTGCTATGTTGCTAGATTAACTTATATTTGGGAGTGTATAAACGATGAACTCCTAGAATGTGCCTGGTTAGTGGTTTAAAACACCTGTTGCTGAAAGGTATCAACTTTTAAGCTGGATTCTTCTTGCTATATAATGGAAGGTTTTGGAAGACTAATTTTCCTCATGCAAATCTCATGTGTCTCTATTCACAGTGACCAACTTCCGGTGAGCACGAAGTTTGACATGCGAAGTGACCCCGGGGTAGTGCGGAACTATGGACGTCTGCTGCTTGAGATGGTGGCTGCTGTACCAGATGGCGTGGTTTGCTTCTTTGTGAGTTACTCTTACATGGATGGCATCATCAACAGCTGGAACGAAATGGGTATATTGCAGGTGAGATATTCCTCTTCAGCAGTTCTGAGGACTTTGATCACTTTTTGCATGTCCCCTGCCCTTCAACTCGCAAATAGAATTCTTGATCTTTTGAATATGGCGGACGCTGCGCATAGTATATTTGGGTCAGTCGCTCTGTTCTTTGGGGTTGACGCTTAGCAAGTTGTCGGATAGTTTCTAAACCGATCGAAATGTCTCAACATAGCCAGGATCCATTTTCGCCTCAAACTCATCCTTCTTCATCTCTGTGGCTGCGTGACGTACATGGATCTGAAGTTCTAGAGGGCGAAAGAACTAACTTGCCATAATACAAGACAGGGTATACTCGAGCACAAGACGCAATTTGAAGAGAATGTGCCGGACCCTTTGGTGTTCCTTTTACACAAAGGCCGTGATGTGGAAGAACCAATCATACCTGTCACTGGTTTTTTCTACTTTAGTAAATTGAATGCGCACCTCTCTTATATCGCCATTGGGTTCCCCTTCTCTGGAGCAACTCCTCTCACATTGCTCATCTTAGACACATGAGGCGGCTCTGTATTCACTTCAATTAATGGGACACCAACTCTTACCAGTTCTTTTTCAAGCCGATCTTATTTCATGAACTCTAAGGTATCTGTTTCTGCTTCGTCATTCTGGTGTAACATGTACATTTGCGTTTCCTGATGAAATGTAGTATAATTTCGGTTTTGATCTATTGGCAACAGGAAGTTATGCAACACAAACTAGTATTCATAGAGACACAAGACGTGGTGGAAACCACTTTGGCTCTGGACAATTACCGAAGAGCATGCGACTGTGGTCGTGGGGCTGTATTCTTCTCAGTTGCCAGGTTCGTCTTTACCTCCTTGGAACATCGAAAGATAATTTATAACTCGATTGTAGGATACAGTCACTGTTGTTCACCCTATGCAAGGTGTGCCAGTAAAATGTTGACGCAACAGGTTTGTTCTTCTCAACGATGTGGACGTGTTTTTCGTGGAGTTGTAGAAAGGACATACATTGGTTGGTTACACCGCATGTTAGCAGGCAGGTGACTATGCTTGATGACGGTATTTCCTCGGTTATGAATCGCTAAATTTCATATACCTCTTCCTGAGCTACCTCGCACTGCGTTTTGCCAATTGCGGGTTGTTGCAGAGGGAAGGTGGCCGAGGGTATCGATTTCGATAAGCACTATGGTAGACTTGTCATCATGTACGGAGTGCCCTTCCAGTACACACTTAGCAGGTCAGAAACTTCTTATCCCATTCACGTGCATGGAAAGATAACTGTTTGAGCACAGTTTTTTATCTGTCGTCTGATTACTAATTTCAAGTTTTTGATGCTTGCTACAGAATTCTGCGAGCTCGCCTGGAGTATCTGAGAGAAACTTTTCAGATCAAAGAGGGTGATTTTTTGACCTTTGACGCTGTGGTAAGTTATTCTACTGGTTGAGCTTTGCTTTCACATTATCATTTCAATTCTAACCGATACTATGTCAAGAAGATAGACAAAGTGTAGCTAGAGGTGCCACTTCAAGTGAGCTTAACGTGGTTGATCTGTTCTCTTTTCTAGATATTAAATCATCTTCCTTTTTTGTAGAGGCAAGCTGCTCAGTGTGTTGGTCGCGTCATCCGGTCGAAAGCAGACTATGGGATGATGATTTTCGCGGACAAGAGGTAAAAGTTTCGAATCAGGTTGTTGCCTATTTATGTGGGTCTCTGTCGAGGTAGATACATAAGGAGAAATACCTCATGCCTTGGTATTTAAGCGGTGATTGCAGTTGGAGTTCATGGTCACTGATCTTCATTGGTCAGAAGGACCGTATTCCTAATTAGCTGCACATTTACTTTTGGGTGAAGGTACAATCGGCATGATAAACGATCAAAGCTGCCTGGGTGGATTCAAACACATCTACGAGACGCCCATTTGAATTTAAGCACTGATATGTCTCTTCACATTGCTAGAGAGGTTTGTACCTTAGTGACTGTTTCGCCACCATCAAAACTGGATCAGTTCCTTCATGTTGACAACTAGCGCGAAACACCTTGATCTTGCAGATAAGCTCTCGAGTTTTCACAAAATTAACAACACTTCAATAGCATGAACATTCCATTGCTGTCTTTATCATTTGGTAATCATCTTATGGATAATAATGTTGAAGTACTCTTTTCCTACAGTTTCTGAGAAAGATGGCACAGCCTTACGATAAGAAAGGGCAAGGAACGAACGCCACTTTGCTATCTCAAGCAGACTTGGAAAAAATGGAGCAAATGGAAAAGATGCAAAAGTGAAGGCTTGCGTCACATTTAAGTCTTCTTGAGAAGACACAATTTTGCAGAGGTGCGTTCCGGAAGCTTTATTTCTCCCCTTTGAGCTGAAGAAACTACAGAAAAGTTTTATTCTCTCTCGTTCAGTCGTACATATGCATCTCAGTTGTCGTTCTGATCCATCGTCTTCATGAACTACCTTCGATGGAGTCTCAACATGAACACAATTAATCTTGTAAGATTTTATTGTTTGCGCAATGGTGGTCGTATAATCTCACCGGACGACGATGCATCAGAAACATTTAGAGTTTTCCTTTCTTTATCCATCTTCAGTCTGGCTTGCACAATTGAGATGAAGGTCGATCGGATCTATGAGGCGTCGTCTCCATCAATATCTTACGCAATTGCTTGATGTCTTTGTACTCAGAGTACACCCTCCATTGGATTTTTACCGACGACTTTGTACATATGAGAGCTCAATTGCTGGATCCTGAAGAATGGAAGAGCCTGAACTGAAGGCAACCGACCTTTAGAATGTACTTTGCTTTCATTTGCAAGCTGGAAGTAAACTGCACACGACTGAGGTTGAAATGTTTCGAAGTATCAAGAGAGAGAGTAGAAAAGTCTAGGTTATAGAGTAGTTGTGCTTAAATAGCATAAATTGGTCACTGTACCGAACGGGCGTTTTTGCTCTAAATTAGCTGCTATCAATTTTTCCTGCCCCCTGTTAGCTTATGCTGGACATCAATGGGGAGGGTAGTCGTCAGGTGTTTGAGACTGCCCTCTGTTTGAGACCCCAGCTTTTATTTATCTACCGTCTTGACGACCTTCAACTACTGATAGAGAGTTGGCCATGCTCACACAAGGTATAACCTTGCGAGATAATTAAGCTTCATCCAGAACTTGTAATCGTTGTAGGCAAAGAGAAAAGTCGATATCTCGTAACTGTGAACTGGCCTTACTAGGAACTAGCCATAATACGCATTTGTCTGTAACTATTTTCGAAGAATACCTACTGACGGTAATCGACTTCAAGTGGGATGCACCTGGGAATTGCAGATTCCCCATTAATTGTCCAAGTGGTTGTGGATGGCGGCTGTATGGCCAATTCCGAAGTACGGCAATGTTGGATTCCTCCTCAATCACTGGTTCACGTAGTCATGGGTGGAATGTGAGCATTTTTCATTTCAGATGGAGAAACGTTCGAGTGCGCGAGTGGAGTTATACAGATTACTTGGAATTTTCACAGTAATAAACCGTTTCTTAAGATACGATCTAAAGAGTTTCAGAATTGAATCATTGATCTGAAGTAGCTTGCGGGACCTTAGTGAATCGATTCCGAGGATATCCCGACTCATGTCACACATAAACTGTGAATGCGGTTAAGAGATGTTTAGTATACAACTGGTTCGCAAGAGTCAAAGCTTTCCGCTCTGCATTTGTGCTTGGCATACTCTTTTATTCAAAACGTCCATGGAATTCTAGCGCACCTGAACGTGAAAGTTGTGTCCGCTAGGGTACTGTAAAGTTCTAGAATCATCCTGGAGTATCTCGTGATTAAGCCCGTCAGACTAGCCTTGTGGAAAGATTTCTCCTTCGCAGATTATCCGCCGTTTATTCAACTTGGATTGAACAGGTTATATCTAGTTCTTGAACTATACAACCGGCGCAAGTTGTCATCGTAGGTGACAATTGTCGGTGCTTACAAGTGAACACTAGAAGACCCCCAATCCAACTGTGCACATCCTTGCCGCAGACATTTTTCAGGTAGCTTCGTGGATTAGTGTCAATAAGCTGGAATTCTGGAAAAGGAAAAGCCTTTGTAACCTCGCCACGAGTAGTAAGCTATCCTTGTTTCGTAGAACCCTGCAGGATGTGTCAGAAGTCTTTCAGATGTATGAATTATGGAGCTGCAATTAGCTGGCAGACAGTTCAGGATTGACAAGAACAGAGCTATGACCATAATAACCTCAGACTTGAAGAAAATCCAGAGTTACGAAGAAAGTTAGGTCATTACGACCAGTGGACAAGTTTAAGAAAGTGGAAGTCCCTTTAGGTTTGGAGTGTCGGATATTACCAGGCAGAAACAGCAGTATCCCCAAGACCAGGAAACCATAAGCCTGTCCAGAATCACCACCCATATGTCCAGAAAAGATAAAGTGAGAAACAACGAGGAACAGACTCCCGAACGCCAGAAGAAAGATCGCCAATGCTATGGATTTCCAGGGTATCTCCTCCGGAAGCTCGAACCGGTATCTCAAATCTTCATGGGCGGAACTCCGACCAGGCAAATATCTGTCACGAAAATCGTCTTGAGTAGACAGAGCTGAATAGCGTACATGCGGCCTCTCCCCCATCTCGCCAAATCTCAAGAGCTTCTAGCTGCAAACCAAGGTTGAAATGCTATAAAACTCACACACGGTTTCCCAAATATTGTCCTCGGTGTCGGATAAAAAGAATATGAAGATTCTCGCACAGTTCAAAGAGAAGGCTTGGCCTCTACGACTACTCCAATGTCAAGGTTGAAAACAGTTCACTCCACTTGTGGGTTAATAAAAATCTCCAAGTGGTGCATTGACGCCTGAGCTCAGATCATTGACGATGACAACTAGGTTGACAAATTCAAACATGACAAACGATTCCACAGACCAATGCTGGCACTCTACGGACGCCAATCGCTGTTTAAATTATTGCCATAATGAAAGACTACTGCCAAATCGACAGTTCTATAGTCACTCGCATTGCTTACCTTGATAAACCTGAAATGCGACCAACAACTGGCAACAACTTGTGCTCCCCGTGCCACAGCGCAAATCACTGCTATAACCGGACACACTGCAAGACTCCAAGCAGATCGATCCAACCCAAACCAACTGCTGTTGTTCTTTGTTTACCCCGCAATGACGTGAACCAGAGCTACAAACTTATGAAGCTTCTTCCGCTTCCCACTATTATACACTAGAGCTGGCTGGCTGGATCCACATGAATCCCTAATAAATGGTACACAAAACAGCAGATCCGTGTATCAGCCTTTGGGAAGACATCTTCGGGCTCTTCTGCAGTGACGCCAGTGCTCCCCTCCCACCCATAGACAAATCCCTCCTGCCGTGACAGATTAATGACAGGGGGCCCTCATGGATTTCTGAACGAACTCTAGGGCAACCCACAAACTAAACTACAAGGGGAATATTCGAGGCGTAAGACAGTCTGGTATTCACGGCACTTTCCGTACTACCCCAGCACCACGATCCCCGGTAGGTGACAAAGTGGCAGACTAGAGTACTCGAAGCAGAAACATAAGAGATTCGTCCCTCGATCTCAATCCTGCCTAATTGTCCATCCTGTACTAATCAGTTAGTCGGTGATACCATGGATTTGTAGTCTGCTGAAGTGAAGTACTTTCAAGGGGGTTTGGCGCCTTGCGTGGAGGAGACAGGGTTGGCTTTGGTGGTTGTATAAGGAGGCTGGAGGGTTTGAGAGTGGTGTTTGAGAGATTTGAAATGGAGGAGGTGAATGCGAGTCCGTCTGATCCGCCTCTAGCTGAGGTGGATCAGAAACCAGCTCCCAAGCTGCGTCAGAGGAGGAATTCGAGGGTGACCTTTTCTGAGGAAAACTTGGCGATGTTGAGGGCGGATTCGATCAAGGACAAAGCGATGAAAAAGAAACAAGACGAAGTGATAAGCTGGGGCGTTGCGTTTTTTTCTTTGGTCGTTGCCAGATATTTCAGTGCAAAATCGAACATTGTTCATGACTGCGACGAAGTTTTTAACTATTGGGAGCCTCTGCATTACCTCTTGTATAAATCAGGATTTCAGACGTGGGAATATAGGTGGGTTTTCTTGCTGGTGTCTCCTTCTTTTCCTTTCAATTGAGCTGTTGTGATTTAGTTGTAGCACTGTCATTCATCGCCATCAGAAATTGGTTACATGTAGAACTGAAGATGGAGGCTGGGTAGCTTTGAAGTTCTTCTCTGATGCGTGAACTTCGGGAATTTTTGTCGTACAATTTACAGGCGGAATTTCAAGTAGCTGAAATTCTCCCTGTCTGAGCTCCTTTTAATAAGGTCCAACCTGATATGTCAGAAAAGTTTTTCATATATTCAACCAGCTTGCAAAATCTCCAAGGTTTTCCGTCATGGATATGTTTGTGTCGTCTTAAATTGAAAGATTCACGGGTAACTTGGAGAAGCATAAAATTTAGAGTACAATCTTTCTGAAGGATCAAGGCACTATTCTCCACAATGTGGACAATGTAATTCCAAAAACATGTATTTCGACCCAAGTTTCTTTTATGCGGACATTACGTCTTACCGTGTAGTACAGTTTAACGAAAGATTGGGGGCATGTTGTCGTTACTTAACCCCCAAGTGGTCAGCTAAGACACATGCTATATTTTTGACTTGAAAGGGTAGTGGGTGTAAACGGTCTCAACCAGTTTGTCGACAAGATTCGAAACATGAAACATATAGTGTTGTACATATTTCTTTGTTGTATGCTTTTAACTCACAAAAACCATATGTCTCAAGCACTGAAAGCTACGGTACTGTCCGGTTACGATTTCTGTATTCTAAACAACCTCTGATGATATCAAATTGGGTGACCTGTTTCCTGGAATGTGGATCAGTTCGGAGTTTGCGTTACGATCGTACCTATACTTGCTGTTTCATGCGCTGATTGTAAAGCCTGCTGCCTTATTGTACGGCACGGGACCTAACAAGGTACGTCTTTCTCCCTCACTGTTTTTAGTGTCCGAAATTGTCAGGTTCCGCATTGTCTAGCACATATTCTGATCATTGCTTCTTATCTGCTTCCTCCAGGTAGAAGTATTCTACTTATTGCGTTATCTTTTGGGGCTGCTATCAGCTAGCACAGAGGCGGCGCTCGTGACCACAGTATCTCGCTTGTTTGGGCGAAGGCTGTCTGCATACACTCTTATGCTTCTCTGTTTCTCGAGTGGCTGCTTCACCGCAAGCACCAGTATGTTTGCTGCACCATGCTCTCCTTGCTAGGTCAGTATTGTGAGAGGGGCCTCCAACTTGGGAAACGCAGTAAGTTGACGAAGACTGAACAAGGTGACATACAGAAAATAGCCTGTGGAGAAATACAATTTCTCGTAGAGAGATGTGGTGATTGAGATTCCAAGCATTAGCGAAGTGTTGACAGAAATGGTTTCCATTTCCAAGCAGAACATTACCTTATAGCGACCCACAACCTCATGACACCAAGAACCTGTTAAGGGCTGCAAGAGTGACGGGTCAAGTGGCACATACTTATCTAACCTGTGTCAAATTACTAATATATGTGTTTGTTAGTTGCCCACAACTAGGCTATGCAATACAATTGAAATATTTTCCTTCTTCTCACAGGTTTTCTGCCAAGCACGTTCTCAATGTACACCCTGACGCTTGCATCAGCCGCACTACTTGCAAGCAGACCTGCCACAGCTGTAGCCGTGGCAGCTTTTGGAGTACTTGTGGGCTGGCCCTTCTCTGTGCTGACAGCATTACCACTAGTTCTTTACTCTCTAGCAACTGGTGGTTTCTTGAAAGTCTTTATGGCTGGAGTGAGCACATCTGTAGCTACACTGGTCAGACTATCTCCTCAAACTTATGCATTGCTGCAAGTTCGTATGTCTCCTATTGAGGCCGTGCACGTTTCTTGCGCACCCGGTTAACAAACCTGATAGCATACCGAGTTTTGAGCTCTTTACAGGAAGTGCAGGAGAAACCTCACACGACAACCACTGATTGAACACTTTGGTCGTTTGTCGAATGCAGGCCATCTCAGCTCTGGTCGATCAGCAATTTTATGGGAAATGGACGTCTTCTGTTCTCAATCTTGTCAAGTACAACGTCTTAGGTGGTGGAGACAGTAGTCTATATGGAGTTGAGTCGTCGCTGTTCTATCTTCGGAACGGTCTGAACAACTTCAACCTCGCCCTGATCCTAGCATTTGTCTTTCTGGGGATAGCTATCTTCAAGCGCGAGAAGTATGGAGCACTGCTGGTCGCGGTATCACCTATATACGTGTGGTTGGGTTTCATGTCATTACAACCTCATAAGGAGGAGAGGTATATCACTTACAGTTTTACCAAGGTGTGTATGCGTTGTGTGTGTTAACGAGCCGCTCGTAGAAATTGAATCAGAAATACAAGTACCCGATAAGTTTACGATTAGGATACAGTAATGGACCACTAAGTTACGGAACTTCTTTTGCAGGTTCCTGTATCCCATCTACCCTCTGATTTGCCTTGGGGCTGCAGCTGTCATTGAAGCAATTCCCGAGTTGTTGCCAAAAGCACGCTACTATCCTCCTAATGAAGAACCTCCTATCGTGCTGGTGAGAGTGTCCTGGTCCTGACCTTTACTCTACATGGGTGCCGTAATCCTTCCGTCAAGCCTGTGAAACTAAAACTATTTTGGAAACATTGCAGGTGGGAAAGGCTTTGAGGCCGTTAACGCTATCAGTAATTTTAGTTCTTTCATACAGCCGAACTACCTCTTTGCTTTACGGCTACTCAGCTCCCATGAGTGTCTATCGTCAACTCCCCACTACTCCAACTCCAGCTATCGGGAATCAAGGTTGCCAAATTTGTTCAGTTTGTCAAGTAGCCTTGTTCAATAATTTCTCAGAAGAAGTCTCTCCATATAGATCTTCCCTAATGCCAAATTAATGTTGTTATCAGCTCTTTCAATGCAGTTCCTATTCAATACTAGGACCAGGTTGCCTGTATCATGCTCACAATCATCCTAGACACGGAAGAATTTAGGAGGCTTTTAAGAATCTCAGTTCAGAGAAGAATGTCAAAGTTCGGTACTTTCTCACATGAGTCATTAATACTGCAGCTTCACTGGTTTGTGTGGGAGCTGAATGGCACCGCTTCCCCTCATCTTTCTTTCTACCATCTGAGAGTTATGAGCTGGGCTGGCTGGATGATGGCTTCGGAGGCCTTCTTCCTTTGCCTTTCAACACTACCTTGGGCGGAACATCTTCAGCGCCATCTTATTTTAACAATCGGAACAAAGCTTCTCCCCAGCAATTTGTGAGTTCTCCTTCTCTGACTCTGTGTCATGCAAACATATTTACTAAAGGATCGACAAGCCAAGACTACATGTCTAAGTAAAGGTTTCGAGGTAGTTATATGATAGTATTTGAGGTCTCTGAACCTCAAGCTTTCCTGATTCTCCTCGAACCCGCAACGACCTCGAGCCTAACTATGTCTGGATGGACGCGCAGATGAAGAATGACGAAAATTGTAGCTTCTTGGTAGAGCTGAGGTTAGAGAGGCCTGACAGAACCTATCGTGGAGATGACTCGAGCAAGTGGGAGGTAAGGATGTCATACTTGCAGCGAATCAGCAGCCTAGTCATAATCAGGTTTCCGTGGTTTTAGAAGCAGTACAGCTGATATGTGGCTCAGGACTGCCATGATTAAGATATAACAGCAAATTCTTGTTTGATAATTGGGGTACCCTATGTTTGGCAGGAGGTTTGGAAAACCCGTTATCTAGACGCTGAGAAGTCACCTGCTCTGCACCGGGCGTTTTTTATCCCCTTTTTCTGGGAAAGCAGGAACCAGTTTGGAACATACAGGTTGCTCAAAAGGAAAGGAACAAAGGCAAACATGCACACTGATAACTGACATCACAGAAGAAACTACAGGATACAATGGGAACTGCGGTGATCCCTGTCACAAGGATTATGATCTGCATGTTTTGCAAGAGTTTGCTCTGTGTTATGTTATGAGAGAACAGCGCGAAGTAATTCTCTCACCTAGTTTAGAAACCAGAAGATGAGCCAGAAGATTGGACCGATTCAGATTAATTTGTCGATCAATCTCTCATCACAACTTTTGATCAGCTCTCGGCCTTTGTGATAATTTTCCTAGTATGCAGAAGTAAAGTTTGAGACGCTTCATCTTTCTATTCTGTGATCTACCTTCAAACGTATCGTATGTACACGCCCATATTTCAACTTCGATAGTGAACAGTAGGATATAACTAGTTATCTGAGGTCAACCTGTAGAGAGTTATCAAAGCTCATGGTCAAAGAATCTGGATGAGGAGTAATCTACTGTATCACGAAAGCAATCAAAGCCCTGAGAACAATCCACAGCAATCACAAAAGTTCGAGTGAAATTTGTCCACGTTCAGAGTTTGTTTATCGAGGGAGACTGCCTGTTCTATCTGCGGTTTTATAAATCTTCATACAGAGAATGAAAGATGTCCGCATTCAGAGCTTGTTTATCGTGGGGGACTATTCTGTTCATCTTGCGGTCTCTTTGAAGAGAGATGACACAGTTCCATATTCTTTCTCCTTCCAATGCGTGCTGAACGAGCACTTCCGAAGTACCGCTTGGCAATCAAATGCCGGAATCAATGGCAAAACATAACAGCAAGGCTATCAGAAAGACCTCAAGAATCCTCACAAGACACAGAATAGCAAGACCCAGGACACAAACAGCCGAAGAACCTGAGACACAGAATGCACGATGGCCGTTAGAACGAGATCGACCAATTGTTATTTTGCTGCCATGCCCTCTGGCAGATCAAACCAAGATCGGGAGTACGAAACCTCTTTTTGGATATTTACACCTTTGACAGTGATGTGAATCACCTCACAAGGTTTCACATCGGTAAACCTCTACCGAAGCTTGCACGTAGCAAAACATATCAACTACCGATACTTGCTTTTATTCGTCCACATTGGCGGTTGTAAACAAGGTGTAACATCTAGCCTTCCGGATCAGCGCGATGTTACCATATTCTGACCAGCACGATACAGTTTACGACTAGCAAAATTGAGCTTATTCCCAGCCTTGAGGAGGATGAACTTCAGGATCAGCATAGTCCACTAGGAACGTCGGTTTCGTCATGTGAGAAGATTGATCATGCTGAGTAGTCTCGAGCCCAGAGACTTGAGAAGATCGATCATGTGGAGTAGTCCTGGACCCAGGGACTTGAGAAGGTTGACCGATGAAGGTGCTTCTTGCCATCTCATTGATGAGGTCTTCACCTGGATCTTCTGTAGCTTCTATAACAACAACCATATTAGTACTGAAACCTCATTAAGGAAAAAGAGAACAGTCAGAAGAAAGAAAGTAGAATTGAGAAGAACAGAAATTAACAAGAAAAGTTGCACACAAAGCAGAAATGTATAAGAATGGCTAATGAGAAAGAACCAACAAACAAAGAATAGAAACAAGCAAAGACAAACGATGGAAAGCACTTACTGATGTGTTCTTGGAGCACTCTCAGTCCCTTGATCTGCATGGCTGAACTTAACATGAAAACCAACCCGATCTGAAGAAGAAATGAGCTTTTCAGAATATATCCTGCCATTATACTTTCACTCTCCATCCCAAAAGTCTGAAAAATTGAGATACTCTTCTAAATCACTCCTTGAAAGCTTCGATATTATGAAGAATGGAGAATTTAGATGGTTACTTATAGGCAATATCATGAATAGAATTGATCAGAAGATAGACAAGTGTCCTTGATAAGTATAAATTAACCACTATGCATGACATTTGAACAAGAATATCTTTTGTCTTTACTAAAGGTTTGCATGCATGTTAGGTGGATAGATAATGACATTCCATGCATTCGAAATAGAACGTTAGGTTCTTCCATAAGGAAGTATTAGTGGTACTTTGTTGTTGAAATGTCACTCCCCAGTAGTGTGGTCTAACTTCTAGTGGTTGTACCACTGACAATTAGTGGTTGTCTTTCGTTGGAATATCACTCTCGCTAATTAGTGGCTAAATTCTACTTTTAACAAGTTAATAAAGATACTAAACCTAAAAGTACTCTTTATGTAATTGATTCGATATTCTCATAGATGATATAAAGACTGTAAATAACCCTTCATTCTTTTCAGTTTATCGAGAACAGGAAACTAATAGAATCAAGAAGTATTTATAGCAATTGCTTTAAATCTCATAGATCCATATTTTATTTTTTGTTTACATGATCTTATGATTATCCCGGTAGACTGTCTTGTTGTCTCAAAGAACCTAAAGTATCTCATAAGGGTTATAGCGAGAACTCAAGTCAAATCTCGTTTCCTTCAAAACAAGCGACCTTGATATAGATAATTAACTTAGTTCCTTAATACTGTAATTACTGTCACCTGAGTTGACTGTAATACATGAGATTTTGATCTTCAAACGATTGAAACCTATTTATTAGGGTTTTACCAAAGGTTTTGACCGATAAACCCTAAAGTATGTGCTGTCAAACCTCAGAGGAATTCTACGTTCGAAGTCCTCCGTTGTTTTCTGGCCCAATCAGTCGGAGGGTTACGACTTCGATTCCCGCTCTTCCTTTCACATGAATTTCTAGTGTGGGTGCAAGTTAGTCTACTTTCGATCGACCACGCTAAGCGATACAGCTTCCTCAATTGGAAGTGGCAATCTGTGCTGAAACTTGGGAGAACCTATTGGAGCTGCTTGTATCGATCGGTGAAAGTTGATTGTGGTTGACATATTTGGAGTTTGTGTCCGTTGTTTTAGTTTCCCGGAATCGTGATAAGTGTCCAGCAGGTCGATATGGCAGAGGTGAAGGTTTTGGAGGGGAAGGACCTCACGAAAATAGAGCGCATTGGAGCTCATTCTCATATTCGAGGTTTGGGATTGGACGATGCATTGGAGGCGCGGAAGTCGTCGCAGGGAATGGTCGGGCAGCAAGCTGCCAGGAGAGCGGCGGGAGTGATCCTGCAGATGATCAAAGACGGGAAGATTGCAGGACGCGCTGTGCTCTTAGCTGGCCAACCGGGGACAGGGAAGACCGCAATCGCAATGGGAATGGCGAAAGCATTAGGTGAAGAAGCCCCGTTCGCGATGATGGCTGGGAGTGAGATTTTCTCTCTGGAGATGAGTAAGACTGAGGCTTTGACTCAAGCTTTTAGAAAAGCAATTGGAGTGAGGATTAAGGAAGAGACAGAAATTATAGAGGGTGAGGTTGTCGAAATCCAGATCGACAGGCCTGCAACTGCTGGGGCTGCGTCTAAAACTGGAAAGCTCACTTTGAAGACCACTGAGATGGAGACAGTTTACGACCTTGGTACCAAGATGATCGAAGCACTCAGTAAACAGAAGGTCCAGAGTGGTGATGTTGTGGCTATTGACAAAGCCTCCGGGAAGATCTCCAAGCTGGGACGATCATTTGCAAGGTCACGAGATTATGACGCTATGGGACCTCAGACAAAATTCGTCCAGTGCCCCGATGGAGAGCTTCAAAAGCGGAAGGAGGTTGTTCACGTGGTCACCCTCCACGAAATCGATGTAATTAACAGCAGGTGCGTATCTGTTAAGGTCCAAGAATTTACCGCTATTCTCATTTTTGTCAGAAACCCGAGGGCCTGTAACGGCGTTTACAGAGCGTGCTTAGGTCTAAATTTCTATTTATGATGTGACTACCGTGATGGCTTTTCTGGTACTTGCCGCATGGGAAGTCGGAACCAATGGTGACGATGTTCATGTGATGTAATTGTGCATATTTTTGAATTGCAGAACACAAGGGTTTTTAGCACTTTTTGCCGGTGATACCGGGGAGATTAGGACTGAAGTGCGTGAGCAGATTGATGGGAAGGTTGCTGAATGGAGGGAGGAGGGAAAGGCTGAAATTATCCCTGGTGTGTTATTCATTGACGAAGTACATATGCTCGACATTGAGTGCTTCTCGTTTTTGAATCGGGCTCTCGAGAACGAAATGGCTCCTATTCTTGTAGTCGCTACCAACAGAGGAATCACCAGAATACGGGGTACCAACTATAAGTCACCTCATGGCATTCCAATTGATCTTCTTGATCGCTTGCTGATTATCACCACTGTTCCATACTCGGAGGAGGAGATACGAATGATTTTGGATATTCGGTGCGAAGAGGAGGACGTGGAGATGTCAGAAGATGCAAAGGAGCTCCTGACCAAAATTGGTAAAGAGACATCGTTACGATATGCGATTCATTTGATCACTGCCGCTTCTCTAGCCTGTCAGAAGCGCAAGGGGAAGGAGGTGGAGATTGAAGACATCAGCCGAGTGTACTCACTGTTTGTGGATGTTAAGAGGTCCACACAGTTCCTGATGGAGTATCAAGAGCAGTTCATGTTCAATGAAGTACCTGGTTTGGGAGGTGATGATGCAGAGATAGCAGAGTAGCTTTCTTGTGTCAAATGCGAACGGATAAGTTTCTGCTAACCAAAGAGCTGGATGAGCTGCGCCTGTAAGTGACTTCATCAGTTGGAAAATTTCGGCAGAGGCTGTGGAATCCGTGAGTCATCTGTGTATAGAACTTCACTTTTTCTCTTTTGTTCTCGTCAGAGGTCATGTATCTAGTTGTTCGCTGTACATGTAATCTGTGTGCAACACCATATGTAGTATCTCATGTACCCCACATATCTCATTCGGTTCCCCCACATACCTCCGTAAGGTAGATTTTATTTATCACGGTGACTGGAGCTGCGCGTATATCTTCTACTTTGAGAGTGGGAGCCACTTCGAGTCAATCTCATTTTCTTTCAGTTGCCACCATTAGAACTCGCCTGTTAGGTGTATGTTTTATGTGCGGAGAGCGTTGTAACATTAAGTTTTTCAACTCATAGGTTCAATCGTCTGTATGATGCAGTGATTAAAATGGCCCGTTATTGGATTCGGATTATAGCGCTATTGGTTTTGGATCTTCTCTTGTCGCTGTCCTTATTCAGCGAAGGATTTATCGTGGACCTTTTGACGGGATTCTACACCATTATCCAGGAACTCAGCTAGTTCCGTGTAGGGTGGACTAGTTCTGTTTGAGTCTGTTATATGAGCTCAAAACTAATCTTAATACGTAGATAACAATAATGAGGTATTTACTAGCAGACGGGAGGTTCTTATTTCCTCCTTGGTGCAAAGTGTTTTGCTAGGATGTAAATTAGCGTTGAGTTTGATAAACGTTACCAACCAAGCGGTAGCTATGGTGGTACGTTTGAAATTTTGACAGAATATACCACATGGGTCTGGCATGTGAGCTTGTCGATATCACAGCTCTGTAAACAAGATGATCGTCATCGATTGCTCTGATCAGTTCATGTCTCACGTGTGTGCATTCTCATATCACAGCATCCAATATGTTGTACAATCAGCTGCTGTGACGATGATTATGTACCTATGAGTTCTCCATGATAAATTGTTTTGAAACTTATATCTCATTTGTCTCTTTGGAAACTCGTCCCGTGTACGTCGATAGTGGAATTGTAACATGCCACCTACACAATCGCAGATCCGCAGAACCAAAGACCAGCCGTTTCATCGTTTCATCGTAAAGCGTGATTATTATCTACACGTCGAATTTATGTGTTCTTCCTGAATTTACATAACTGCCTGCCGATCGGCAGGACTGAAGCAATTTGTACAAGCCATCACCTGAACGTCTCTTTCGTGGTCGGAGACGGAAGCCCTCGTTTTGGTTGGTTGGTTGGTTGGTTGGTTGGTTGGTTGGATTGGGATATATCACTCGTATGGTCTTTGTATGTATTGACTCTTAGATTTCTTTAGAATCCTTGATGGTCTGGCCGGTTTTTCGTGTGATGTTTACCGGACAATGAATGAAGGATTCGGCCTGTTGGTGTTTGGACAACAAGGCAATTCAACAACCGATAATGGAGTACATCTGAAACGATCAGTTCATAGATGCCATCTATCGTATCATTTAGTCAATCTTCCATTATATCAAGGTGGTTTAACTCACATCGTCACTCTACCATTATACTTCAGGTGGATTGACTCACATGTACAGAGTCCCTATATATTGTGGAAGTTTTATACTTCTTGAAGGACTTGACAAAAGAGTTGATCAATCAAATGTTTTATTTCCATCAATTCTATATGCAATTCGTCCTTCTTGTGTTGTTTAACGTGGATTGACTCACAACACCACACATTTTGGAAGTCTCAAATACCTTCCCAGAATTTATCGAAATAGTTAATATCAAAAATTCGAGGAAGGTTAGGAGAACCCCGAAGTTGACCAGGATGAAGCGATACTATAAATACGGGATACACAAAGTCGTTTACACTTTGATAGCTACGTGCTTGAGAATATAGAATATATTATATGTCGTATATACACATGTTCTTGAACAGTTCCATGTATAAAATTCTTTTCGCTGATAATTTAATTCTTATAAAAAAGTTAATATATAGATTTTTTGATGTATCCAATATAAAATATTACTGCTAGTTAAATTATGATATAAAATTCAAATAATAACTATGATATAAAATAAGCTTTATATGATATATAAAGCTAAAAAAGTAACTATTAATTGTTATGATATAAAAGTTAACTAGTACTATAAACTTCAAATTCCGATCGAAATTTCCAATTGACTAACAAGAAGCTGATAGATTTCATATTATTCCGGATGGCTGATTTCTCTGTTTCTACCTTGTGATCATGATGAACTGAAGAATAGAGTGAAAGCTTTGGTTACCAAGGAACAAGGACGAACTCTGTACAATTTTTTATGAATTTTTTTATTTTTTATTTTTTTTTATACAGTTTTGTGGGGGAGTGATTACTTATCCTCTTGGAGGGATAATCAGCGGTCTCCAAGTATAGAGGTATATAGCAAGATTACCTCTTTGTTTCTTTAACCTTAGACTTATACAGATTTATGGACATGGTGTTTGATACATTTGATAGAGAGTGCTCGAGCACTTCTCATACTCTACATTAGGGGTACCACTCTCACTCTTATATTTTATAATATGCTTTAGACTATGTGTCTCTATAGTTGTACATAGAACACTGGCTGGTGTCATCCATAAGAGAACCATTGCTCTAGTTGATGTTTCATCGGATGCACCATTAGTTTATAAACCTTATGACTTGTATAACTTGGCTATCTTAGGTGCACTAGGGTAAATTTCTATATCTCGATACTATTGGTAGAATGGGGCTAGGCCCATTCTACCTTGTTTGTCTTTCTCTTGCATTACCTGATGAGGTCTTCCCATCCTTCACGTGTTCTATGTGGTAGCCTTTTTACTCTTTGAGGAACTTCAGGTATGCATATGATTCGGGAAATAAAATCTATAACTTTTGATTCTCCTTATGGATCGGAATGTTATATGTTCTCTGTTTTGTCCAATTACATGATAAGTTTTGATTACTCTTAATAATTTTGTTTTGCCCAATTACATGATAAGTTTGATTACTCTTGATAATTTTCTTCAGAGATCTTCTCCAACTGATTCGACGAGATCGATCATTTCAACTTCTGCCAGACATTCATAAACAAGTAACTTTTCCTTTTTCTTGGGTTTAAACAAGTCTTCATGATCAGTTTTATATTAGCGAATTATTATCCATAATCATTTATAACTTAGTCATATAATGATTTCTAAAACTAAATCTAGAAAGGAGAAGGATACATTCTTTACTGCACTAACTTCTATCGTATCTAATGTATGACCGCTTTTGGAGACAAGGTTGGTGAGAGACGAAACACAAATACGTAGACGACGTCAACTAACATCTCTGTCTTTACTAAACCCGAGTTTAGACAATGGCTTGCGTGAGAATAAACCCCAAGGATACGTATATTATTAAGTAGCCCCATATTGTATGATAAAGCATCAATATTATAAATAATTTAGGTTATATATATATATATTTTATAATAAAATTACAGTAAAATGTAATTTGAGGTATTTGAATAAGATCATCCGTAAGGATTTCATTGAAACCGTACAGTAATTCTTTCTATAAAATGACTCTCTAACTTATAGGCGATGCTTACGTTTTCCATTTGTATTCTTGACACGTTATAGCGACATGACATCCAAATTGTATCCACGTTGAATTTTTAATAAAAATGTCGAGTTTTATATATCACGGTAATATTATTGCACGAAATTAGTCCAACGTGACACTGAGATTAAAAGCTTTATCCTCGAATTTTGTTAAAGTTAAACAGCCTGGAACAATACCATGTCAACTGTTTCTTAAACATAAGAATATTGAGAACTCACGATAAAAAATATATAATCAAGAATCTCTTTCAATCAATAATATCATGATGGTGCAAAAGGTTCACCCACACGCGGAAGCAGATCTGCAAATATTTCTTCTAATTTTTTTTTAATTTTTGGAGTATATTAAACCAACAAAAAGAAATAAAGAAGAAAAAAACAAAGATAATACAGCACTTCATATATATATGGTGCAACTTCTATCCATCTCCATAACTGTCGGGCCTCAAGTACCTCCGAACTGGCAGTAGTATAACAATGGTGCAATTAGTGAGCTTCAAGCGGTGCTGCCACTTTATCCTCCGTGCTTCGGTCGCTTCATCTGAGCAAAGCTTTTCGTCTCTTTCCGTCAGAGAATTACCTTGAGCGATCTTCCGATGCAGTGCTGCAATCAGTCGACGAGCAAAATGCGGTAGAGCTGGCGTTTCTGGGAGCTTTGCAGAGCTTTGCAGTTCTGGGAGCTTTGCAGAGTAGGGGCCGTGGAGGCGGATTTGGAGGAGTGCATGGCGCTCCCACAAGCGAAGTACGAGCAATGTGTGTCCAATCGCCGGTTGCTCATCGCCTCTAGGAAGATTATCCAGATTCCAAATCCTTATATTTGGAGCGCCAGTAATCGGGCACTAAGGCACGTCGTTACTTCCGTTCAGGAGAGGTCAATCGGTTTACTGTAGTGCGAAAATTTAGTACCAGAGTGTTACTGCAGAAATCAGAACGGACAATAAAGAGAATGCACTACATTCATTGGCAAATGTTTTGTAGCAAGTATGTGCGTTAACGAAACAGACCTGGGATGCTTCACAAGTGCTCTTGACTGTGCATCGTAATGTCATTACGATTTAAATCTTTAATCAAACGCATCGCCGGAAGGTAACAAGATGTTTACATCATCAACATTCATGTGACGATATGCCTCAGTTCCAACCTTCAAACTCGACGCCGAATCTATAGCGCCTAGTTTTGTATAGTGAGAATTTGTAATTTCACTAGTAATTGGTCTTCAGATAACGAGGTGTCTTCACTAAACGTTCTACAGTGAGGTACGAAATTCAATATCAATAAGAACAGAAGCAGAGTGAGCACGTTCTCATTCTGTTCTTTCCCTCGCCATGTTAACAGCTATTGGCCAGACTCCACTAGACAGTCCTTTCTCTTGTCTCAGCACTGTCTCAAATATGGTTTAGGGAAATCACGTGTACCTGATTCAGTTATCATCCAGTTATTTGTCGCGGTGGGTATAGACACATCAATGAAAGCTATCAATATGGACGATGACATTCATGCGACGTGGAATAGGAAATGCGCCACTATGTCATCGTTTGATCAGATCATGTGCAAGACGACAAGGTTCCTCAAGATAACGCTCTGCTCTCTGCATTCTCCTCTCCTGGGTCCCTAAATCTCACCAGGATGACTGGAGAATCCGATATCAATGTGGAACTCATTGTATCATCTCTCTTACCACGATAAACCTCTGTCCGGAGACAGCCAAGCTCGTAGACTCGGCCACAGGAACACAGTTGTGAACATATCTCACGACTGCCACTCATGCACTGCTATGTGTGCATCTGCAGCTGCATTTGATTCTCCAGGTCGGTCATCTGACACTCTTGACAACTTCCCGATCTCCAGTTTAGGTAAACACGGGATTGCAGCTAGTGCATTGCGCTCTTGCGTCCAAATGCCTGACCAGGTTACTTTACGGACGAGACAAAAAGTAACATCATTTTGATGAAGGCATTTGTAACTGCAGTACAATATAAAGGAAAGTAAATAAGGTCATATGGTCAGGGCAGCATAATCCGCGATTGCCAAGTCAAAATAGTACGTGAGGTATACATTGTCAAGAAATTGACATCGAAACGAACACATCTAGATCACCTTTAGCAGTAAATCGACTGCTTACCAGATGACTGGAGGAAGTCTGAACGTTTGAGCATCCGTTTAACTACCACGGCTCCATCGATCTACGACTCTCCCACCACGTTGCGAAGCGACTATCAATGGTACTCATTACAGTAAACTAAGACTAGTGGATTTCGGAGAACATTCAGTGTCGTATGAGTCAAGATATCGAATGATCATGACGCAAGCTTACCATCTTACGACCGACAATAGAAGCAGTTTCAATAAAAGTAAGTCGGGTTCAAAGTAAGGTATTGAGCACACTCTGCATATAAGAGTTTCTGGATCATTCCAATCTCGACAGAAGTCAGGGACAAGATCATGACATATATTCTTACTGATATTTGGTAGCCATAGTTCTAAACTCTTCTAGAAGAAAAGACGGAGTACTAGTCCTCCGTTTCATATTTAGACCACTAGCTGTCGTTCACTCAGTACCGATGTTTGCAGTCTACATGCGGTTGCAATTTCTGTCCTACAGCTCATCTGACATCGCAATCTAAAACTTTTCGGCTCCGGGTGTCCCTCGATCATCCTGAGCAGATCGTGTGCTTGATCACCTCACTTAGCAGCTTGACAGTATCCCTGGTTTATACACAGCGGCCCCGTCTGTTATAAATTTGGCAGTAGAAACCGGGACAACATTTCTTGTTGAACAGTTGTATAGGATAACAGTCCTCGCTATATCTTAGACAATCTTGAGGACCTTGCTTCACCTGAGAAAATGACAACTGTTGACCAATAGTAGATTCCAGCCGGACAGTGGACGACTGAACTCTCAGTTCCGTAAAACCATCAAGTGCATCGGAATTGGAGGGGGTTGTTGATCCTTCAACAAGCATCCTGGATACACCTTCATCAGGATTTTGAGAGAGCGTCCCCGGTCGACCTTCAGCAACCATAGGCAGGGCCGTAATCAGGAGTAGGATTGACGTGACGCTGCAAAGTAAATCAAGGGTACTTGCGCTTAAGACTTTAGTTTCCATAGTTGAAACTTTAGCTCCCCTGTCCACTTAAGTATATTCAAATGATATCTATAGAGCTTTCATGAGCTGTTCTCGCAATCCTTGCAATAAGAACCCTATGACTTTGGTATCTTAAATAGCTCAACGACCAACACGAATCCTGCAGGATAACAGGGCCGTTGGTACAATATCTCCGATACAGATGGTAGACATGCACAGGATGGTACAAGATTAATCATTCAAATCTAATCAAATTGATGGAGTTACGTGATGGACTGTATCTTACAAAGTTATTGTCATTTTGGTGTAGTATACAACGGATCAATAGACATCTACACGAGTTCCACATCCGATACCAGTTTCTTTCGGAGAGCCCTAGAGGCGGCTTCGGAGGAGTGTTTCGCGCTCCCTAAGCGACTTACGAACAATGCGTACGCGTGGGATGCCCATCGCCTACTTGGAAGATCATCCAGCTCCGGTGGCGAATCTAATCCTTTTCGGAGCAGATATTTGTCATAGCGTTACATCTGTGGAGTAAATGAAAGCTCCACGGAGAGTCGTAAAATATCTGCGAAGATTGCGCACATTTAATTACACAGTAGTACTGCAGAATGGGAACGGACAAGAGTGAATCACTGGACCAAATTGCTAACATGTGTAATATGGTGATTACAGGTCTAGGCTTCTTTGATATGTTTGCTCCTCTAACAGTACATCGTCGATAAGTGTGGAAACAATCTGATGATACCTTCAAATCATCTGAGAGTAGTTAACATAGCAATGACCCGTTCAGATGGAAACCTCTCAAGCCGTGAAGGTTCACGCGCAGAGGCTGTTTTTTAGAACGAAATCCTTCTTCATCATTTCTGTCGCGAATCGCAACTTTACCTGCCGAGATCTAGACGTGCTTTCCAGGATTTCAAAGCTTCATACGTACGAGGCAGTGAGGCAATGTGAGAATTTGAGAGAGTGCAGTAGTCTGGTGCTCTATTGAGTCATTGAAATCTATACAGTCAGTCATGAGCTCTACTAGCTAATTTATATCAAACTGTTTATAATGAAAACGTACTAGCGCCACGCTCCTTCCTACTTACTCTATATCTTTTGACTAGATAAACGGCCAAGCTATCATTCTCTTACTGTATACCTCTTGAATGGATAAGGGCCTAAGCTATTACGCTGCTTATTACTGTCACACAGCTATGTACTAACATCTTATCATGTTCCTTTAGTACTAGCTATGTGCTAACACTCTAACATCTTCCCTTAGTACTAGCTGTGTAAACAAACACTCCTAGTAACGATCCAAACTTCTCGAGGTATCGAAGGTAGATCTTTCACGACAACTTATGTCAATATCTCCTCTCCTTACCACCCAATGACATCAGCCTCATCTTTACAACCAATGATATCAACCTCATTGCTTGTTCTTTTCATTAACAAAATGATTTTAAGTCTCTATATACTTTGTTCTAGAGTGGAATACCGGATTATGTATGAGATTAAACTAAGCTCAAGTTATCTCCAAAATCTAAAGTTCTGGGGAAGTATATCCATGCACACATCTCCAATACTAGTATACATCTCTTCTGGAGACTCATCTATCAATAACCATTGACGGATGATTCTTCGGAAGAGATGTATAATAGTACTGGAGATGTGTGCAAGGATACACTTCCCCAAGTTTTGGGCTGGACACTTGTTCAATATATATACTGCATTTTACTCTGCCTTTAACCCGAACGTCCATGATAAATTATACTGTTCTTACATGCAAGGTGTCATATTCAAGATTTTTTGAATTGTCGCTCCACTATTACCACTTGATTTGGGTGTGTAGTTGTATTTTGATGATGAATCCCATGCTCATTGTAAATTTGTTTCAATTCTGCACTTGAGGATTCACCTCCTTTGTTTGTGTGGATGGCCTATATTCTCTTTTACGTTTGATCCTGAATAAGTTTCAAGGACTTCTGAACGTAAAATAGTGCTTCTGACTTGACTTTGTACATATAGAAAACTGAGTAGTCGTCCAATAGTATCATGTAATATGGTGTTCCTTAATGTGACAATGCTCGCATTGCCCCCCCCGAGAAAAATAGGCACAAGTTGGAGCGTTTACGTGTTCTTAGCATTGTTTCATGGAAACTTGCTACGCATCTACTTGCACCTCAAGTCCATATCGCATCCATTCATATTCTCATATTCTCCACCATCTTCCTTTCACTGAGAAGTTTGAGGTTTTAAAGTTTGAAGCTTCACATTTAAGTGTCTAAGCCTATCATGCCAGATCTTGATGTCCAGATTTTGAGGTCATCCATTGTTGTAGCCAACATTGCTAGTAACAATGGTGTAACTTCAGTTTGAATTTATAAAGTCTGCCACAGATAATGCCACGAGCAATCCTTCGTTAACATCTTTTGTATCATCATTGACCTTGGACTCTAGTGAATGAAGGAGCACTTCAATCGCAGGCTATCACTAATTTCACCAATCAGTATTAGATTATGTTGAATTTCAGCAATTTGCTACAGTCCAGTTATCTTCATTCTTTTCACTCTTGAAGATAAATTTGTGGGGTAAGTTCTTTCTCCATTGGACATATGGAAACTCTTCACCAACTTCACTTTTGTACCATTTTATAAACTCTGGTAGACATCAATCCCGATGCTAGGTCATGTGATTTTTAGTATCACTATCTAAGTACCATATGTCTTACTGTCCCGCTAACTTTAGGTTCTAATTTTAGGATTGATCTCGTTTACGAAACCAGATGAGAAGTTCACACTTCTATATCTGGTACCATATGAGCATTTGAGAATGCAGTGAAATAATATTTTATTTATACACTGAAATCTTTACACTTTCAGGCGTGAACTTTACTTGCCAATTTCATATTTGAATGAATGTTTAAAATGATAAAATACTACGTTCACAAGCTTATTTACTTTATACTTTTAACTGGTACATGGCTCGAATATCGGCCACCAAGACTGCCTGTCCAGAGCTACAAGGACACGGGATGTAGATCCAGCAGCTGTTTTGAGACATTTCTGTAAACTCGCAATCAAGATTCAGGGCCAGGATACTGACAGACCAGATAGAACTGCCAACATCGATTTCAGCAAGTTTTCATGAGCAAAATTATTTCGAAACTTTTCATATTGGATGTCGGGGATTCCCAGTCGATCTTCATATAATGTTATGATTTGGGATTGCAGAAACCTACATCTCGTCGATTACATAAGTATACCTACTTTGTAAACGTCTATAATTTTGCATACAGGCCAACACATTTGAAGCAAATCTTCATACATACTTTACATGGTGTCAGTAGAGTTTTTGGCTCATGTGGCGTAATTTATTATACAATCAAAATTTCGGGCAGGCGACTGCCACCGAACTGCAATTTTAACGTCTCTGACATGATGTAGAGATGTTCAATCCATAAATCACTTGCGGAGAAAGTCTGAGACTGATTACAAATCATAATATTTCGTTATATATGGAAGTGGAAGTCCCATCCGGTGTGGAAACAAGTGCCATATCTACTAGACCTGGTCATATGAAATGTCAAAAGATGTGCACTTTGGTGCACTCCTTTGGCTATTATCTTACTGATACTAAGAAGTAGAAGAAAATGAGACCGTGTAGAATACATGAAGGATTGGAAAATCACAAGATGGGAAGAGTGAGACAAAAGAGGTTGAACGGGCTAAGTCTTATAGTAGCGATATCAGAAATCTGCCCTACTACACTTAAGATACAAGTGTAAGACTTGCTCCACTTGCTGCTCCATCTAGGGATCAATAATTACACTCTCCGAAATTGCATCATTCATAGGGTTTATAACAACAATATCCGTTATTATCACTTGATTTTCTCGCTATTATCACTTAATCTTATTGGTTCAAGGATAATTCTACTCTAACATGTGTTGTCTACAATGCATACAACGCTCCCTCAAAGCAAGGTATCCACTCTCTTGTGCCATAGCAAAGACTATTCCTAATGGCATCATGGGTAGTTATCCTTTGTTCTCCAAAAGGACACTATCATATGTGCAGTTTTTGCATGTCTCTAATGTAGAACCACAATCAGTAATGAAGTGAGTAATAAAGGTGTAGATGGGTGGATGAAAACTATACAAAACCTCATTGCTGTAGAGAAGGTACTTGGTGTGAGTCGGAATGCCTTAATGCATGGTAGAGCTCAGATCAAAGAGTTTACATCCTTGTTGGAGCAAGAGCAAAGATGTGGTCTAGTAGCATGAGGAATAGACAAGTTAGCTAAGAGATAATGTAGCATATGATGACAATGTTGCTCCTTCAAGGAGGACTACAAACCTTTGGTCCAATTTGATGACAGTGAAGCAAAGGATGAGAGTTCCTCCCATGCAAATGGTGATAGACCATCTCTCATTTTTCATAATAACATCTGGAGAGAAAAAGGATATGCACAAGAATGGTAGAGATTTTTTTTCCATGCGCCAAATCCCTTGTCACACACTCAAATATCCCTAGTCTAATGATATCACAAAATAATCCCATAATCCCATAACACTCTTATCAAAAGCTCATATGTGATAAGAAAGTCAAGGAAGGAGAAACTATGCACAGAAGGTAAGTTATTGACTTGCAATACTAGAGGAGAGTATATCAAATGCCACCTGTAAATCTCATATTAAAGGAAAGTCATACACATAGAGAATATACTATACAAGCACTATATCTAAAGAGAGTTTGATAAAACCATTAGAACCTACTGGCACTTCAAGAATACATAGTCCATATGTAGATGTGATACACCCCATTGGAACCTCAAGGTGAGAAAGGATACCTAAAAAGAACCATGTTCTGCACTTTGACACCTTGACTCTCAAACCTAAAAGATGTAACTCAATAGTCAAATGGTCAATTTCTTGCTTAATCTGATCTACAAGGCATATAATGTGTGTATTGTCTGCCAAGGAGTGAAATACACAATCTTGCATGGCCAAAGTAGTAGATAAGAGAACTCTAAAGTGAACCATGGCAAATAAAGGTCTTCCCAAAGGATTTCCATGTCATGTACAAACAATTTACCCCAAGATGGTGATTCCCTCTTGTAAACAATCATGCTAGTAGTAAAGGGAAGCATGAGATCCATAAAAAGATAACAAAAAGAGAATAAGACTTGCAAGGTTCCATTGACCTCACTAAGCTCTCTAAAGATGTATGCCTATGAGATACTATTAAACATCCACATCTCAACATCTGCCTATAGGATGACCCACTCCGGATGGGTATTTAGGAGTGCCTTGAAGCTTGGAGATATCGCCTCACAAACTCCAAGTGCAACTACTCCAAATTGATATGGACATAGATGCTATTCAAGCAAGAAGTTGTTAGAGTACAATGATACAGCTAACCAAATACAAAAAGATCTCTTCAGTAAAGATCGGTCTAATGTTCCATATGTACTTTCCATCACAAGAAGTAGACTAGCACCCAACATGTGACTAGCTAAGATAGTAATATCTGTCCTTGCTACTATTAGGACCATTTGGAACAACTAAATATTAGAAAGATCATCTACTTGAAAATAATCTCTTAGATGTTCATATACTATCCATAAAAAAATTTCCTGAGAAGAGATTAAAGGCAATACGTAACACTTGTAAAAAAAGCAACCTATCAATATATACGATTTATTTAGACTAATAATCTAAAATCTTTGTTGATTGTCATAGGATTAGGATGCAGTGAACGCTGAACATGTAATCTTATCAATGAAACTAGCCATAGGGTGTGGGGATCATGGTACTTTACTAAACTACCCGGCTCAAGCCAATGTCTTACACACCGTTCTAAGCGGGTGTACTTTGTAGCAAAATCTATCTCCTAAAACACATAATTCTAACTAACTCCTCCTTGAAAGTAGCCCAATGCACGAGTGACGGAACTACAACTAAGTCAATAATAAATTAAGAAAAGTCGTATTACATCTAGCTCTAAATGTATAAGGAGTTAAAGCAAAAGGTGTTCAACTTACCGAAGTCTCTTGTATCCCATGCATGATCTAGTTGACACGACCAGAATGACTGAGTCCGCTGAGAGTTGGAGCTTGTCTCCAGATAAAGAAATTGAACTTCACCCTTGAACTTCGCAAGTGCCCTGGCCGTGAAATATTTTGCAGGAGAGACCAGGACAACAACTACCAGGCAGATCAAAACATTGCTCACCGGTGCGCAAACAAAGTCCGGGAGGAAATGGTGACGGGAAGAAACGAGGATCTGGAGGAAGTGGAGGTGTGACTGGGTTTATACCGACAAGGTCTCAATCAAGTGCATCGGCATCAGTTGTCACTCCTCCCACAGATCTCCCGGATACACTTGGATATCTTAGGTGCGGTAGGGCAGATTTCTCATACAGACTCTATTGGGGCTTAGCCTCATGGTACCTTTTTTTTTCTCTCCCTTGTACGGCTTGATGGGGTCTTCCCATCCTTCATTTTTCCTACGCGGTCGCCTCTTTCCGATACACTTGGATCAAGTTTTGGAGACAACCTTCTTCGTCCACATTCTGCCATAATGAACATGGCTGTCATCACGAGTATGAGTATGGTCATTCTGAGACCTACTCCCAAATACCCAGCTGGAATTGCCATGGTTAAACTTCAAGCTCTGCTGCTCTGAAGAATTGTCGATGGACCTGATGGGAATATTAGGGTTTAGGGTCACAAATTCAGTATGAATCTTGCAAAGAGTACTCAGTCTGGAGTGCTTTGCGAGATGAATCGAAGACTTTGGATGCCATTAAATATCCACGCGGATACTAGAGTGGTGGCACACAAATTAAATTTATATAGTAGCTTAGCAATTAATAACTTGCACAGTTCCACATATAACGAGATTTCAATTCATCTACGGATCACATCTAAGGACCGTGTTCATTACCCGAGCTTTCATCAGCGTTTATTTCACCTGTCAAATCACCGGGATATCATACCCTATGTCGGATCCCCGCGGATCGATTGGTTACATGTCTATTAAACCTATGAACTGCTAGTTTCAGCAGGTTGGTCGACTCCATGCGCAATGGAGGTGTTTCAGCAGATTGTCGACTTCAACCGCGTTAACCGGGGACTATAAATCACTCGAAATACTATCATCACTCCAAAGAAAGAATATTAGTTTCCGAACTTTTGAGGAACAAACCTCTTTCATGCTTGATCATTCTGAGTCGTGCGGTTCGAGATATCACTCATGACGCAAGCTTACATACTTCACAATCCAAAATCGAAGCAATTTAGAATATAAGCAAGTCGGATACATAATAAGATAGCCTGCATACTCTTATGAGTCTATAGATTCTTCTGATTTCAGTGACTTGGTCATGATACATCTGTATTATGTATACTTAGACCAAGTAGGCATATTGCATAATACAGTGATGAACGGAAAAGGAGGTATTCTAGTTCTAGGTTCCAAATTTAGTCTACATGCAGTATCATTCACTTGGTAAGATCGGTGTCTGAAGTGCAGGTGCAATTGAAATTCTTTCCTAGTGCACAGCTGACATTCTTGACAGTGTTTGGCTTCGGTCTTCGGAACATCTGTGTTGATGTTCCGATCAAATCGTGCGCTTGCACGTCACACCTAGCTCGACACTATTCTGGGTTATCCACGTACACATTGGCCCTTGCCGTTTATAATTCGGCAATAGAAACCACGACAACACTCGGTAATGAATAGAGGATAACAAGTCTTGGTATACCTTAAACAAGCTTTACGAGCTGGCTTCGCCTGAATAATATACAACTGTCGATGGACATTAGATTCTGACTGGATATTGGACGATTGAAATGTCAGTTGCGTAAGATGATCAGAAGGGTTGGACGGGGTTGTTGATCCTTCAACAGACATCCTCAATACACCTCCATGACGATATTGAGAGAGCATCGCCGGTCGACATTCAGCACCCATAGGAAGGGTCGTAATCAGGAGTAGGAATGACGTGACGCTGAGGAGTAAATAATGTACACCTGAGCTCAAGAATTTCATCGCCATAGTTGAGTGTTAAGCTCCTTCTGTCCTCTATAGTCAGCTAATATCTGTAGAGCTTTCAAAAGATTTTCTATCAATCGTGCAATAACGATTCGTGTTACTTGTTCATCTTAAGTAGCTGGAAAGCAACACGAATCCTGCAGCATGACAGGCCGTTGGTACCCTTCAACACAGATGGTAGACATGCATAGGGTCGAACTTGTCTACAAGGTCCTAATCAAATTGATCGAGCACGTGTTGGACTGTTAGATTCTTAGAGCGATATTATCATGTTCGTACATTACGCAAAACAGTGATAGAAGTCTTCAGGAGTTTTACAACCGGTACCAGTTTCTTCGAACGATATTATGGTGACGGTAGCGCAACGTTAACTCGTCACTTGACTTTCTTAAGCTCTCAAGATATATTACTCTGTATGTGCCATCGAGCTGGATGTCAAACATGAAGGACTGATCAGAGACGTGTGGAGAACGGATGTTGAGAAAAAGAACATAAATCGTATGGATTCTGGCTACAGAATTAAATAGTAAATAAAAATCACTGACAACTGGCTTTGACAGAAAGACTCAGTACGTATCTAAAACGCTTTGATTGGACAGGTTCAAATTCCTTAGTAAGTTTGATAAATAAGTTCTTGTTATATCAATTTTCAGTCAATAACTGTTTACTGTCAGGAAGTAAAGGACATCTCATGAACAGCTGCAGCACCATGGGTGTTACTCCTGAGAGTTTCTTATAGTCTCATCTAGTTGGTTATGTTAGATTCATACATGCCTTCTATACGGATGTCCCCAGTCCCCGAGAACTAACCGCAACCTACTTTGACGTTATCTGAGAAGATGCTGGTAAGAGGTGAAGACATCATGTGGCAAATGGAGAGCAGTGGATCTCCACAGATGGTGCTCAGTTATTATCCTTAACCCCGAAGAGTGTGAAGATCATTGTGTTCGAGTTATCGAAGTGCTGGTACTTGTGTTGTAGAAAAATGCCTTAGATCAATTCGACCAGTCACCACAGAAGCTGCTGATGACCGGTCGCTAATTATGTTCTCAAAACATATATTTTCTACTCTAACAGAAACAGAGTATTACCATTCTTGCAGATGGAATTTGGGCATTCCTGAAACAGCGTACTTCCAAAGTAGACTCTGCGAATTTCTTCCTCCAACTGGGAACTTACAGATTTTCTAAACATCAAGGGTGGAGTCAATAAGTTCATGGTCGGTCCGGTGGATACAGTGGTGATGAGAAATCGCTCCTCTTGGTCAGTGTAGCAAGAAAGGCTATGGTAGTGAATTTGCAGGTATAGGGTTACAAGTGAAGCAATCTCACAGCTGAAATTTCTCTCTGAAGACTATTGAACGTCTTACAATATCTACATTTAGGCTGGAAACTATTCTTCAAAATATAACAAAATAGTTGAGATTAATCTCAAAACAAGCCGCTAAAATTCCCAACCTAAAAAAGTCCATGAGACTGAAAATCGTCAAACGTCACCTGCGCGTTTAAGATCTTAAAGGGGAGAGCAGATTCTCTGAGTGAACTCTTTAACGTAGTGTGTATTAGTATTGAACTTTAAACCTTTCCATCCTGTGAGTTGAGTAATGAGAGACACAGGTTTCGCCGTAATTGTTTCCAAGAACTGAAGTCATGCAAGCAATATGAACAAGCTAGGAGATTGGGCATTTGCAAGGTGCGGATTTATATGCTCAAGGGTTAGTCTCTTATACACAGAGGGACGATATAAATACAGAGGAGGGAAGTAAGTAGGCTGGTGGGCACGAAAAGGAGCTTCCGTGTCCGGTCTTCTTGGTAAGAGGTAATATTCTGGATTAGAATTTAACAGCAAAACCGTTCGCATATCTCTTATTTCGATCTGCTGATAAGGAACTCCAGTTGTCTAACAGTATCTAGCTACTAGCTCGATTTACTTTTACAGAAAGTAACTTACATAAGAAGTAAACTGAACCCTCAATTTCGGAAGTCAAGCCGTAGTTGTAGCACATGACATATTCTCATTTTTATGGCTAGCAATTGATTCGAGAATAGAAAGGTAAACTTTCCAAGGATCTAGTGGAGTACTAAACAGCAAAGTCGCATATCATTGCAACCTCAAAATTGAGAAGTAAGTACAGTACTATGTACAGAATTATGCCTGATTGATAAGCAAACTAGTACAACAACAGTTTTAGAATAACGTTTAACTACCTTACAATATTGCCACGGATTGCAATTAACTGCTCTTCAGCATGAGCCATGGACCAGATGGTATTGAAGGGATTGAAGAAAAGCACTAGTCTAACACATTTCACATTGGCCAGTCCCGCGATTGCATGTGAGACGAGAGCAACATTTATGGGGACACCCACAATCACATTGCTCTCCCACGCGCAGACATACTCCAGGACGTGGGTACCCACATCCTGGAGGAAAATCGTAATCTGTAAGCGAATCTGAGTTCATCTGCTCATTACCAGTGGACACTGCCGTGGGCTCCATATAGGACAATGGTGCTTCCAACTCCTCCATCAGGTTGTCCGGTGCGTTTGAAGTCGGTAACGATTCTTCAACATGCTCTTTAGAAAAACCTGCGCTAAGCTCCTGAATCATCCTTTCGTGTCGAGATTAAACGAACATGGGTACGGCTGTAATCAGCAGTACCAGCGCTATCACGCTAAAAAGCTTACCAACGGTAACAGTCATCGATTGTCGGCCTTTATTCGCCATAGGTCACCTTTCTGTCCTCCCGGTCCCTCAGAGTCTATGTTCTGATGAGATTCAACTGAATCCAGACAAAAGATTCTGGACCGAACTTGCAGGGATCTCACTTTTCCATAACCTGGAACGCGGCAATTGCAGACTGCTCGTTCCCTATGCGGAATGCCAGTACAACACAGTTCCGACATCTTCACGATATCAGATATATATTTTTCCCGACAAACTGTCAGGGTTTCCGCCATGAAACTACTAGAACTTTCGGAGTAAAAACCAGACGTTGTCTTCCTCTTTATATGTTCTTTAAATGCTTTAATCACTCACTGAGTCAGATTAAGTTCCTAATAGCTGAGCCGAATTGTGGGAACAAAGAGATGAAAACCATCACCATCTATCCACTAGCGTCATTAGGATGTGACATCTAGAACTTGCTTCGAATGAGGCTTCAACAGAACTTCAGATATTTTGCAGGGCTTAAGCCACTTGCGAGGACGAAATGCGCGCGCGAAACATTCCTATCAAACCTAAGTGCCAGTGGATCCTTTGAGTCTGGCTCAGCTGACACATTGTAGGTGCCCATGAGACTGATTACGATGGACAGGTCAGACGTACCCACACCACCTTCTGAGGTTAGAAATAAATGAGCTCAGATATGTTCGATAAGATGGGGATCTGAAATATCATCTAGGTACTGGCTAAATGTTCGCGATATTGTGATGAGTTTGGGGAACCAAATTTCTTTCAAACGACGTTTGTTTCCTGAATCTGGACGTTCTATACATTCAACGGCTTGATCTGTAAATCCATTCACGCGAACAATTGCTGAACCATACCGAAGTTACCTACCTACGGAAACATCAAAGTAATCCAGAAACAGAGATTGTCGGTTTCTTCCGAAGTTGAGGCGTAAGCTGTCTTGAGTTAAGATGCACAAGATTCTACTAAGACTTGTCAAAGGAGAGTTATAGCGCTCTAGACATTCCAGAGATAGCAAGGCCACATCCGACTGCAACTATATAAATGCCTATGAACAGTGTTGTATCAATTGCTCAATAGTCAGAAGTGATCATGATACCTGGCCAGCTTAGATGTTCAGAAATCCTCATAGTGAGAGGATCGAACACTAGCGAAGTTTCCAAGACTCTGAGTCGGCCTTTTTCTGGGCCATGTGTATGGAGTACGAATCACATTACGGTGAGAAGTAACCCGACAGTCCGCGAGTTTAGACTTCACTTGCCATGGTTGGAAAGGTTGAACTTCCCAGGATGTTCTAAAGAACTGAAGCATTGTAAGAGAAGGAACAAGCTTCAGCGATATCTCATGTAGATTCTTTGATGTCTAGATCTTATCCAGAGAGGAAAGGTACAGATACTGTGGACCAAAATAGGTTAAAGGGCTGGAGATGCTGCTCATCAAGTCCACAGCAGATGATAAGCATCAAAGCAGATGTTTATGACTGTCAGTAGGATCTCTTTCATGCTAGCTATGGAATATTGTAGCATGTGGATCATTCACAGCAAGTTGTTTGTCTGCTGTGATAAATTATCACGGGTTTTCATTAGCTAGAAAATCGGCTGGCTAACAACATCTAACAAGTAGTCAGATTCCCTGTTACAGCCAAGTTACGGAAGAATGAAGTTATCGCCAACAATTGCGACAGTCTGCATTCCGAGAGTCAAGGCCATTGTTCACGGTTAGATAGACGCGTTCTCATTTTGTAAGTTGACCGATATGAGAAGAAAAGGTAAACTCGCCATGCGTATGGTAGAGTAGTAGACAGAAGGGCACATTTTATTCCAGAGCATCGATGCTCGTCCAACTTCAAACTTTAGAAGCAAGTACTGTACTGCGTATATGCACGTTTACAATCTTTGACTGATTGTTAGACGAACCATCACAAATCTATTTGGAGCACAGTTGAAGTACTCTCAGAATGGCCTCCCACGTATTTCAAGTAGTTCCTGTTCAGCAATTGCCATGAAAGAATCTTCGCAATCGAAGTCAGTGAAGAAAGTAGCTATAGTAGCTAGCTGTAGTCTAAAATATTCTACAGCGGCCGCTATCTTCATCGCAAATGAGATCAGGGCAACATATTTGAGGACACTTATGATGACAAAGGTCTCCCAATCGCAGACATTCTTGATCTGGCCCCACGTCATTTAGAAACACATTTACGTCTAACTGTTGATTATTAGCAGTAGACCGAGCCTTGGGGTGCGCACAGGACAACGGAACGTCCGGGTCCATCATATCGCCTGATGAGCTTGAAGTGGCTACCGATTCTTCAAAAGACTGTTCAGAGACACCATCCAGGTTCTGAGTCAGCCTCTCCGGTCGAGAGTGAACGAATATTGGTGCGGTTGTAACCAGAAGCACCAGTGAAGTCACAATGAAAAGTAAACGAAGGTTCACGGAGTGATGGATTTTGGTTGCCATCTTTGAGCGCTGATATCCCTGTTTCTCGGAATCTATATTCTGAGGGAGCTTGGAATTCACTAAGACTTTCTGTAAGAAAGTTTCAAGATAATGGAATGGATCCAAAAGTGGAAGGAGGTATGAGAGGTTGCAGACGGCTGATTCCTTTAATACAGTGGCCGGACATGCTCACAGGGGCGCAAGATTCGATTAAAGACAGTGACATTTCAAGAATTCCGGTCGACTGATGGATACTTGCACCTGTCCAGGAAGTGATTGTTTTGAGAGGGAATGATGTGCAATGTAATTTTCAAGTGTTTCAGAGCTCTTTGAGTTGAAGTAGCTTGTTAAAATCTGAGCCGAAACTTGCGGAAGAAGGAAGTATTAAATATCCAACGGAATCTAATCTGTACTCAGCCATAACCGATACTTCGGATCTTTTGTGAGAGGTTTAAGCCAAGTAAAATATCTGCAATACATCCATCACAGTAAGTGTAAGGGAATCCTATGGTTCAACTGGCCCTTAGTTACTGCTGACGATACTGTTTGCGGTGAGAAAGGTTCTGAAGACATACCCTGTTGGTACACCTCACCTACTTAAGCAAATCATTTGAAGGAAATATGTTTGTGAATAGGACTTCCACCTAATTAAACGTACTGTCGTCACCATCCAAAGTTCCGGGAAGTCTTATCTTCCCGGGACTTCTTCAATAAGCTAATACCATATCCTAGCACCTTGTGCATATGTCAAGTTTACATCCACGTTTCAACATTACCTATCCATTCGCAGTAATCGTTAATTGCAGCAACCTCTCGATGTACTGCGGCTCGGCCATGAAACCTTGATGTAATTAAATGATTGGAGGTTCTCACTTAGCTTTGAAAGAGAGTATCGGTGAAGGTGGACAGTGTAATATAGACTGAAGTAGACTGGAATCCAAATTCCAAGAAAGAGAATGGCTGGTACAACTACGTGCATCCCGCAAGAACCAAAAGAAACTGTTATGGTCCAGATATGGACATTTCGCCACTGCTGATTGGCAAAAAGAACGACTGTGACGCTGTGGTCGATCAAATGTGACCTACGGCCCGCAACTTGCTCTGTGATTGATGCCGGAAATACAGAAAGCTTCAAACAAACATGATTTGTGCTAAAGAGCAGAGAAACCACCAAACGTGTCACTAACCGATGGAATTGACTGACAGGGAGACATCTAATGTCCTTTACTCCACACCTGACAATTGTTATTATCGACCGAAGAGGACATGGACGGACCCGGGGCCGGGGCCGCTGTGTAGGGTTCTTGCCTCGCTGTTTTCTACTATTGAGATTCATGCTCAAAGAGGCAGCTGCCCGCGCTTCGAACATTACCAGCTGACCCGATCATAAGAGGCAGAGTAAAGAACCTTCCACGGTACATAACCAACATTTTACAATTTATCCTAGTTTTTATGGAATAAGATCCTCAGACGAGCTACGCCTCCATGTTGACCCGACTCACCACGCATCTTTAAAATGCTATTTCAACTGCTATTGATGTATTTAGACTGATTTTTCTCCTGATTTTCCAAAGGTCCTTACGACAAGCTTAATTTACGGCAACCAATTGGAACGTGCAAAGTGTGAATGGTTATCATATCCAGAGTCTATGTAATATGTTTAGGCTCCTTAGTTTCTCAATAGCATCCAGAATTGAGAATTTGGCATGTCTACATATAAGGCGTACTAACTAGTTAGCGCGTGTACTGAGAAGTGAACGAAAATGAAAAATCCCTAACTTGGACTGATCCAGGAAGTCGATTACATAGACACCTATCCGGAACTAAAAACATGGTTCTCTTGGATGCCAAGGTAGCTCTCAGATAATTTTATCTTCCCAACTAGATATAGAGTTCTTCGGGATATAAGGAATATATAGTTGGTCTGGATCTAGTCTTCTTGACAATATCTGACATGGCTTGATTGATCATGACATTTTGCAGTATAATCAGTAACAAGTGCTTTATTACAACACTGATCAACAAGGATGATTAGATTTTCATTCTGATCTTGACGTTCAAGATAGGAAGGTTAATCAACAAAGGCTCAATTCCTGTAGATGGCTTTTTCTCGTGACAAGATAAAAATGAGCGATAGGTACAGATGAGAAGGTCTCGTCTAAATGGCGCACTGGTTCCTTCTACAAGACATGAGCTGATAACCATAGCAATATCTGATACCAGATAAGAAGGGCGTTTGCCTTACTACATCTCTAGGATCATGACGACGTTTCTGCCTCTTGGAGCGGAAGACCATGGTTTGTGAGTCTGTCCACATTAGTATCCACTTGCTTTCGTAGTGACTGAAGGCCGTATGCATGGTATATGAAACCTTGTAAAATGAAAGGTTGCGATAGTTGACAGGCTTTCCAGATTAATCTGTTGCAACCATGCGTACAGAGATAAGCAGCAATAAAGTCCCGAGATGGACCTAATCTTGGTAAAATCGTTCTTCTTTCATGGCTGCGATCTCCTTGAAGGCGATCCTTGTAGCGTGTCTTCACGTAATTGTCGTCCTCTCGAAAGCTGCTTGGCGGCGCACAAACTTTGGACTCTGTTTAAAATGAGAGAACACGTCAACTGTTGGGTAAACTGTTGATGTAAACCCTTGATTTTGGAGTACAAAGCGCTTTTCCTGTACATGGTTTACTGTAATCAATTTGTTAAAGACCAACGTCAAGATCTTTAATAGGTTCTGGAGTACCAACCTATCCAAAGCTGAACCCATTCTGTAACTTATCTTGATATGGTACATCACCCGTTACTCTTGAACTTCAGAATTATAGAAGGGAATTCTTTCGGTGTGCATATCATGAACTATGTTGTACTTTTGAGCAGATGACACATGTTAACCATCAATCCAAACGAGGAAATGATTGACTAACATAAACTATGAGCGTTTACTTCTGCAATTATGGGTCCTTTCAACTCATGGATGAATTTCAGTGATACACAAAACCCAAAGGTACTACTATTGTTCATCAGCGGGACTTTTGGGAAAGCTTGCGCTCCTCATACGTCCAGAAAAAGAGCCAAATCAAGGAATCTCAAACACAGTACTCGCTAGTATGTACAGCATGAGTTTCCAAATTACAATGATAGACAGTTCTCATGTGGTATTGGACTATTACGTGCGTTAGAATTGTTCATTATTCGCTGTACAGTTTTGGAAACGCTACAATAACCTCCATGTTTCTGGGCTAATTCTTGCTGCATTTAATTATGATATTGGAGCAAGAGCAAGGTACTGTACATCTTACCTCACAAAGAAAGGAGTCGTTAAACATGAAGGAGAAAACTGGCATTGATGTTCTCCGGAACTCAGATTACACCATTATAGGTGTAGCTGGTAGAAACCAATGACCTTCTCCGTTCAGTGCCATATGATTTTATAGTAATCAATAGTACGAAAAATTACATTCGACTTATAGCTAGTACTATTCGATCAAGTACTGCTGCACCTGCAGCCAAGATCTGTAGTGTCCCGCCACTGAACAAAATCATGTCCCACCACGAGAACAGAAATCGATATGGCGAGGGAATCAAACCTTAAGATCATGTTTCCTAGTACGTTACGATGGTTAAGATCTAGTTGAATTGTCCAACATTAGATCATCCAGAACCATGTTTGCGAGCTCAACTTCAGGCTATGGATCAAGGTGCCTAGCCAATTACCCTAAGACGCTCACTTACTAGTTAGCTTCTTGAGTGAGCTCACTATTTTTGCATAAGACATGGATTTCTACCAGCTGTAAATGTTCTTAGCTTCTAGAACTAGCAGCCCCCTCATCGCGCTTCACCTTGGGATTTGAATTGAAATCCCAATTACTATACATTGTCCACTCGGCTATCAAAAGCAGAGTATTCAGTTCTCACCTTGGAACTCTGGATCAGATATAAATCCAGTGGTGAGAGTGCTTTTAAACATCTTGCAACCTGGAATTAATCTCTGAAGACTCTCTTTCGTCACAAACTTCAGGTTATGGGCCGAGACACAGCATCCATGTGCGTCGATCAGATTTGCTAAGCAGACTGCATCTTATATCACCAGGAAGCATCAGTCCTCGTGTGATCTATTATGCCATGACAGACAATGAAGGAGACTTAGAAAGTTCAAAGGCTGGAAAGTACAACATGTCTTATTGTGACGTACCCAAACTTGTATATCCATAGGGGTACAAAATTTGGAAAGATACACTAGCACAATTCTTAGATGTGTACGATCTATTTGAGGTGGTGACTGGTGGTCAACAAAAGCCATGGCCAGGAGATAATAGTGCAAAAGACTTGAAGAAACTGCGAGTTTATAAGGTAAAGTTCACTCGGCTCTCTTTCCTTCAAATAGTTGATAACCATTGGTTAACAGTTCTGAATGGAGTAGAAATTGCTCCTGAGATTTGGAAAGTCTTGGCAAATAAGTTTCATTGCCAGAATGCAGAGACTTTGCTTCATCAAATTCAACTCATCAACTCATCAACACCATGCGCTATGATAATGCTTCATGAAAAGATTTCATCACCAACTTTGAGATACAATGGAGCAACTTTCAATCAAGATGTAACACTGCATCAACAAGCAGTTCCACATCTACTTCAACAGAATTCCTGACACTCTACAAATCAATATCTCGATCGTTAGTGGCAAAAGCATCGTTCCTTCTTATGGCACTCCGTGCATCGATGGATAATGTGAAGCAAAACCAAGGGCTTTGACTATACTGACGTATAAAATAAGTTCCTTGATATTGCTAGTATAAAAGAGAATCCATACACAAAGATTCTTTGAAGTTCAAAGAATCTACTAAGAAGGAGACGATTTGTAGCTGGTACTACAAGTATTTGGGGTGGATCATCAAAGGCCATTCATGGCGAGACTGTCGTAACAGAAACAAATCAAATGAAGAAGCTGAGAAGAAGTTTACTGCAAAGAGAGCCAATGGTGGACACGCTGCAAATCTAACAAGTTCTTCAACGAGTCAATGTATTAGTGATTCCACAGTGTTCGTAGCCCCTTCTACAAACATGAAAGCTTCAGCACGTAAGCATGTTTGGTTGTTTGAATCTGGTGCTAGTTCACACATGACGTCACGTACAGAAGAGTTCTCCCATACATTCGTACATCACGGTACCATAAGAATAGGAGATGATTTTTTTCAAGAATGTAACAGGTAAAGATGAAGATGCTTGAACCTACTATAACCAGATGATTGTTCAGCTCAGTTGGTACTTCAGAATGTTCTGGTTGTACCTGATCTGGTAGAGCTTTATTAATGTCCTCAAAAGCTCTCCAGCATTTTGTCATGGAGAAAAAAGTGACATCAAATATCAAATGAAGAGAAAAGATACCTTCAAATGCTTATGCTGGCCAAAAGTTAACCCGCAATGGCTTTGTCATACAACAAGCAAGCTTAAGAGATGAGGAGTTAGCTCAATTTGCTACATATGATGAAGCAGATCAAGCCTTTGGGCATACTATAATCAAACAATCTGATGTTCAAAATATGCTGGTGAAGAATTTGAACTACCATTGCGTCCTATGTTCCCTTGCTAAATCTATGTATTTAGTTCATACTCCTCTACAGATTTTAACAACAACAACAACAACTCTTCAGTTTCAGTTGATACATTCACTTCGGATCTGTCCAGGAATTTTCCACAAACTTTCCTTGATGGTGCTGAATATTACATATGTTTTCTCGATGACTACGCTTGATATTCCAGTATAGTTGCAGCATTTCTCTTTGGTCAACACAAGGAGTTAGTCTACATGCAGTTGCCGGAATTGAAGGTCAAGAAGGGATGGTTGCCTTGCTTCACAGATGTATATACCATTCGAAGCAGAGTCCAAGACAATGGTATGAATAACTTACTGATCACCTCATAAGTATGGGATTTATTATTGCTGCATTCGATCCCTGTACTTTTATATACACATCAGGCAATCTATTCCTATCACTTTATGTGGATGACATTGGTTTATATGGATCTGACAATGATCTCACTGCAACCATTGTGAGGGGTTTAAAGGGTGAGTTCCAAGTGATGGCTCTTGGTCAATTGGTTGCTTCGATTGGCGATTACTGAGTCTGAAGAAGGGTTTCAATCTCAGCAAGCTACATTAACAGTGCTACGAAAGATGCACAGTCTATCTCCACTCCACTTCATGCCAAATCTCAACTCATTGCTTGTCCAGACGAGTAAGTTTTAGAAGACAGTGGCTTCTACCAATCTATTGTAGGTTCTTTGATGTACCTTGTTACAGGAACCAGGCCTGATCTGGCATTTAAGATCTCATTTCTTTCCCTGTTTAATGATCATCCTACTACATCCTGTAGTCAAGCAAGACGACTGCCACCTGTGAGTGAAAACTTACCTACCCTGGAAGAAGTTCATCTTCGTTGTACCTTAACGGATTCTCATATGTTTCATGGGTAACGATCTGGATGGTAGAAAATCTTTTTCAGGATGTGTTTTCCATTTAGGAAAATTGCTACCGTCAGTTGGGAAGTTCCTTAGCGGAAGGCTATTGCAATTATTACAGCAGAAGCTGAGTACTATGCATTGTCTGCCACCACTCAACGCATGTATGGTACAAGGCTGCTTTAGAAGAGCTTCAAATTTCAGTGCACCTGAGAATTTGAGCGATAAGATGGGCAACATCGACTTGGCGCGTAATCCCAGAAGCAGCAACCGGGCAAAACATATTCAAATTAAATTTCAGTTGGTTCGTGATCATGTTCACAACAGAGATTTTGATCAAGTTTATGTCCTTACTCGTGACAACACAGCTGACATATGTACAAACGGCCTCCATGGTCCTGCTCTTAGTGCAGTAAGCTCCATTATACAGGCTATTAAATCCCTGAGGGGAGTGTTGGATAAGACATAAATTGTTACCAACCGTAACTGTTCTTGTCTCCTAAACTAGCAGCCTGCTGCACCTTGTGATAGTGAGTTAAAATTTCCTTGTCTCAACGACTAGGAGAAGCAGGATATTCACTTCTCACCTTGGAACTCTAGATCAGATATAAACCCAATAGTTTCAGTGTTTCGAAATATTTTGCGACCTGCAATAAATCTAAAGACTCTCTTCAGTCAAAAACTTCAACTATATCTCTAGTTCTGCAATCCCAGTGTCGTATACCTACCTAGCTAGCAATACATGTGAATTTATCTCGGAAACGAGAGTACCTCTCTTGATCTACAGCTCTTCGAGTAACATGACATCAGAGTGATCGCACACGTCGAGGTTCAATGTTCCTTCCAATTTCGACGTACTTTTTAGCTTTTTTTGTTTCACAAAAGGTAGCTAAGAACTACACTTTCATATAGAGTGAAAGGAATGGCATTCAACATGGCATGGTTTTCCTTTTCTGTTTCAAGAACTTAACTTTACTGATAAAGCCACAAAGACATAGAAGAACAAGAAAGGGAACCGGCACCCAACAAAAGTGGAAAAGGAGGCATTAAACTGAAAGCGGGAACATCTGTCCACTGGAGAAATGAACGGGAATCCAACGACGAAACCACTGCAGCATGCAGTAGAATCCGATTGGTATATGTTCATTCAACCATTAGACTGCTGCTGCGGAAGTACTCAAACTAAGCTAGCATGTTTTATTCACTTTCCATACCGATCAATAGTTATTATGGAAAGAGAGCTGTCTGTAGCTGAGCCTCCAAGGAAGAAAAGCAGATGTATCTAACAAAGCTGTTTACAGATCTAGATAATGCTGAACAGCCATATCATAAAACTTTGTGGTGGATTGCTGATTTCTTCCTCGGCTGAATCACTTCTCACCAAAAAATCTGCATACTCTTTTGTCACAAATATATCTTGGGCAACAATGTAATAATGGAATCTTGTGGAAGCAAATTTCTCCCTCCTCGCGACACGGCTTGAATCTGTTTGGGTCAACTGGTGGCCACATATTTCGAGGAGTGAAGTCAGACTTGTCTAAGTCTGATCCAGACCCCTCCTTGACATGATCATGGTTCTTCAAGTTGGCAGATCGAACGGCGCCCAGCTGCAGTGACACAAGGAAGATGATCGCAGCAACCAAGACCAGGATTGACGTGTTGGTTGAACGGTTCTCCATCATGTTTCAAGTCCTTTCGACGTGGAAATGGGCACTATGAAAGACGAAACAAGCGCCACAAAGTGATGGCAAAGAAACACTGCAACGTTTGACAATCTGAAACTGGAGTAGAATGCATATGAGTAGCATCCTCTAGTTAGTTATATAACAAGTAGAATGTGCCAACGCAATTAACAATCGAATGTAATTTTCTCAGCAAGTTACCTCTAAGACCGGAAATTTTGAGCTCTGATGTCAATTCCCGTCTAGCTTATCTAGATTTAAAATATCTAGACTTATTGAGTGATCATGAAATGTTATGATATTCTAATTAACAGTTTTGTATGACTCACAGTGTCAGAAGTTAAATGAAGCATAATAGATATATATGATTGATATGTGTCAAACCAGACCTAGGGGTTTTATTCAAATCGTTCATCAGTATCAATATTACTGAACAGCTAATGACAGCGACGTTGACGGTTGGTACTGAATACTTAGCCAATATAAAAGTATGCATCTCTGATCTTCTTGACTTGATAAGTAGACTATTCTGACGAGCGCGCATACTAGATAGGAAACGTTTCTATGACATCAGGATTAGTTATCAATCACTATCTAGCAACATTGAAATTCATCAAATGCTATACTGGACCTCGAAATCTCTAGATCCGGTGTTCTGGAAATTCTCGCTTCAGGTCTATATCCAGGTCTTCTTAACAGAATCAGCGTGCAGATTTCAATTTTTTGGGGTTTGGAGACCTGTAGATTGATTTCCGAGTCAGCTGCTCGAATCATTTGAGAGCAATAGAAGAATGAAATATTGCATAGGACATAGTGCGAGACAAGTCGGCCCTAATAATTGATATCTGGAGATGTGTGAATGGAATTATTCATCTGATTATCACTTCTGTATTGTATATGAACCTGGCTTGTGTATGAATAAAATCGTAGTATTGAAAGAACTAGTTTGTATGTAATGAGTATCAAAAGGAATCGCTGTCAATGGTCACCAAAATATGTTAGAAAATACCCACATTCACATTTTGAACGGAGTACCTTAGGCTTCAGGTACATACAGTTGTGGTAGAGTTTTGGAGTGGCACACAATCGTGGTTTACTCCTGTTTTGGCTTCAAAGACAATACTTGGCAAGGTTGTGTTGCTGATTGATCTGTGACTATCTAAATTATTCCTGTGTATTAGTCATCATGTGGTTTGTTCACGAAAGAGGTAAACCCATGATTGAATGGCCCAGCAAAACTGTGATGGTGAATATTTCATGGTATATTTTCCAAGTGCTACTCTAGATATTCTAGAGTAACATTTGATTCTTTGAAAGTTTACTCAATGTGTGTAACTATTAGTGCATCAGTGCAACTTCAAGTGTTGTACCAGTCTTATGTGCAGTTCATATCTTTCTTTGTTTGCCAAGCACACCAGGTGGCGTGCACATGTGAGACACATGCATGTTTCTCGAAAGTGATATGGTATGGTATTCACAGGCATGTGTAGGACAGAAGAATAGCCTTTAGCCATAAATATCCAACATTATGTCGGGTAGTTGGATCGGTCTGGAACGTGAAGTTCTCCTCTCAGACTACTTACAAACATGGAAAGGAGAACTATCAGTAAATACCTTCTACATCTGATCTGCAGTGAACCACACTACGAGAAAAGTCTCAAAAAATCTCGGCTACATCTTTCTATCTCTTGTACGTGTATGTATGTTTCTTAGAGCGATAAAGCTGGATACACAACATGTCTCCTGGACATAGGAACTGTAACTAGTGCTTACAGAGATTGTTGCTGCAGTATAAGCCTGGGCAACATTTCAAAACCTTCAAGACTGCTTTCCGTGAGCACCGTTCTCTCCACTTGCGACAGGGGAAGGGTCTTCCAAGGGAGGAAGTATTATATCCTGGCCCCTCATCCACATGTGCGAGAGTGAGATCATTCACTCCGGCAGACTGAGCTGTGTTCGATGACAGATGCAGAATGAGAGCCACGGTGAGAACCAGAATGAACGCTATCCTGGACGCCATCCTGTTCCAAATAGATTGGAGTTAGATCGGAAATATAAGGGAAATATAAGCGATTCAGAAAAATGGAAGTAAATTCGCAAGGTTTTCAGAATGATGGCCGGGGAAGCATGAGGACACATTTTTGAATCGTGAATGAGTAGAAACAAATTAGAATAATATGAAATTGCTATATCGAAAAAAACTTAACAGCTAGTAAACAGAATCTAAGAAGTAGCAATTCCCAATATTGATTGACCTGAGGAGGGCGAAACGCGGGCCATCATCAGTACCTCTACGGGGCAGTCGAGGTCGCGAGAAGACACGAATCAGACTACTCCAACACGGTGTTCTGATACGAAGTTGGAAAGCGGCGGTCTCTGCCGCTTTAGGGAGGCACTCGAGCTGCCAAAACAGTAGTCCAAGCTGGAGCTCGGAACTGGAGGAGGTGGTAGGGCTGTGAGAGGACCTTTCTCTTCGAGCAAAACTTATAGGCCATCGCGGCCTGTACTGGACGATGCATGCACTCCCGCCACTTGGTCACACCACCGCTCAAGAACAGGTTGTAGAATCAAAGACGAGCAAAAATGGAAGAAGCTGCACAGTCCGGTCGCTCAAGAACTGACCACTCCCTGCCAAATTCTGCTCGAAAACGATGGCTCCAGCCTGCACGACATGCAAAATTCCACCTCAAACAAACACCAGGCGCTAATCGCCACGAGGAGCCGGGCTCGAACACTTCACTGTACTCATTGATGACGAATGCGAAGAGGCAGTCCATCTCGCTTTCATCTGCTTGCTGTCAACCTGCCCACAAGCAGATTTGATGCCACGATTCACGAATAAATAGACGGCAGCAATTTGATAGCTCAATCAGGCCAGCAGACCATTTATCTCCCTCTCCAGTTTGCGTATTTCTTGTATGAAGACTCTTGTGTCCAGGAGCACGATTTCTTCGTGAAACCGGAGGGTCACCTTCTGCCAGTCCAGGCTAACAATACTCATACTTAGCCTAGACCTAACCCATAAGACATACCGGAGGAAGATACATTCTTTGGTTTTACCGATGTAAATATACAGATTATTTATCAAAAATATTATTAATAATTTTATATTATTAATTTATTTATAAAATTAATTTTAATTTTTTAATTATATTTTATTAAATATTTATAATCTTATTAATTAATTTCGAAAGTATTTAAAAAAAATAACGAGCATGGAATAGACATACAGCAACTCGATTACGCAACCTGAAATCCCGCCCATGTTAAAATTCAAGTCATCTGGTACATCACATCCGAATCTCAGGATCCAAACTTGAGACATTCCTTATCCCCACCTGAAAACCCCCGGCAGCCCGAAATCATCCACTCTACCCGAATCCTCGATTCCATCTGTAAATCCTAAATGCCTTGACAACGCGTTTCCCTTCATGCCTTTGCCAACAGGAAGTGCGGAATGCCCAAGTTTGACAAATGTCTGCACGTTAGACCACTCTTGCTGCCAACTTGGGTACCGTAACGTCGAAGAGCCAATATCGGTTTGTTAAGTCTTCTCTGGAATCTAATCATTTCCCCAGTCAAATCTGATGTCTGCGGGTTCAATCGCGAGGGGTATGAGAAATTGAGCGACTACAAAACATGTAGGAGAAACAAACCCTGGACTGAAACACACAGAGGAATATACGTGGGTCGAAGAATTGGCAGTTGTAGCCTGAGCAACAAACTATACTCAGGAAGCAGACATGTTCGGAGCAATAGTGCAGAATGCATCCTCCTCTGTGACATGCTAGTAGCGATGCAGACGTCTCATTGTTTCTTTGAATGCGACCGCCCACACGCGGTCGCATCTTCATTTCTTTGAATGGGCCCCCGGCTCGTATCCCTTACTAACGCCAGCACCTCGTATACAGGAATGGGGGCCACCAAAATTAAGACTACCCTCCGGCTTGAACAGGATGCACAACTGAACGCACGAGTAACCCACAATTCAATGACAGGCGATTCCTGACATCCCGCTAAGAGCTGATAGCAGTATGAATGAAGGTCTGCATCTCAACTCTGGATACTGGCAACATAAACCCAGGAAACAGAGAGTGCCTGTGCAACGCAGCTCCGTCCCAGCCCGACATGCGACGACGGAGGAATAACAACAATGGCTTTTCCGACTGTTCTCATCTCGCTCTGACCTATTGATGTATTTGACTATTTTGGCTTTATTTTAAATAGATATCCTTGTAATGATGGTACATTGAACAATCATTACGTACAGAACCTGGAATCTATCCGGTTTCATTGAGCATATTGGATTCTAATCCAGAGTAATCGGATAAGGTCTATCAGATCACATCTAAAATTTTCCATTTTTACGTATTCGTGAATTTCGATCAGAAAATTACAAGAGAGACTTCATGCGTGTGCCGAGTCGTGGAAGAGTACAGAAATGTGCGCTTTATTATGATGCGTCACCTGACAAACATAGTGGGTGTGCAACAACATGCCCTAATTCACAGTGGCAAGAAGTGGACGGAATCATGGATTTGTGATGAAGCACTGTGCCCTAGCTAGATAAGCGAAATCCTATCACTGTACATGTGACAGTTGGCCCCAAACTGCAGGAACTTCTTGATTATCTGGTTCCTCCTTGAGAGTATCGTTTCGCACTCGATGAAGTCATAGAACACATTTGTGATTCACACAAACGAGACCTACGCAGCAGTTCAGATCGTTCCTGCATACTTCTCCCTCCGATCCACAGTCGGGCTGGATCACGGATCCAGCATCGTTATTCGCAGGAGTGAAACCCTCATTAGCCTGAGCAGGTCTACATTCCACGCTGTTGAATTTTGATGCCAGAAGAACTCCCATGACGACTGCAACTGTGAGGGCCCGAAACAGGGCTGGGCTTGAACTCTTAGCCATCATGTCTCAATCCTTTTGAACTGACTGATAAATAACAAAAGACCTAGACTGCAAGGCGAATAAGAAGAGTAATCCAAGAAAGACCCTCCAAATTGGGTTGAGTAGCAACCTTCCAAGATGACATAATTATATACCAAGACAGTCTAGGTCTAGATTGCTTATCTAGATCTGATAGATCATTATTTTTGCTAGTAAAATTGCTACTTGAACATATATGAATACATTTTTTCATGAACTTGAATTCTTCTTCTTCAAACCCTATATGTAGCAATCGCATTGGTTGATCACGAAGTCACAGCAGAACTTTGACAGTGTGAGAGCTAACCCTGAGATATTGATCAATGTTTACCCCAATTGAATTCGAAAGAGATACTTAGCGCATGTGCATCATGTACTTCTCCATCGCTATCGAAACAAGTACTGTTCATGTTCGCGACTGGCTTCATAAAACAATAGCTGTATACATAGCACATTTTATGTAGGGCTAAGTTCATACTTGTAGGAGCCTGCACTGACAGGTGTTCCTGGTGGATATGCTTCACTCATCTTGATGAATACAGTCTTATTTTCCCTTCACACATTTATTAACGTACTCAGTTGATTAGATTGTAGAATGGATCTGTGGACATCCACTAACAGCCGGAGAGTCTAAAAGATTTCTTTGACCTCGAGCTAATTCATATGCAGCCATTGTTCCAACGTACCTACGATCCAGGACGGGTACTTCATCGATTGATGAACTAAAGATAATTAATGTCCAAAGATCCGGATGAGGGTTGGGGCCCGGCCAGGACACGAAACAGCTCATCTTTGTTCCATTGTTTCTACCATTTCTGAGATGGCAATAATCACTGCAGTACAATATTCCACATGACAATGACGATACTGACCCTTTGGAATGAAAGTTTATATCATCCTTGCCTGTTGACATCAATGTAGAGCCTCTTCGAATGAAGAGCTTTCGGCGAATTTGTACAGACATATTGTGCTTAGCCTAGTAAACGTCTTTTTCCTTGTCAAAGTAACAAATTGGAAAAGAAGCAGCACAAATAACTACAATATTCATATTGGATCATAGAAAAACGCGACCGCTTGTGAAAACAAGAAGGATGGAAGACCTCATCAAAAGGTACAAGGAAAAGACAAAGAGGGTAAAATGGGGCTAAGCCCCAATAGTATCGATTGGAGGCTTCTGCCCTACAAATTAATTAAACCATTAAACTACTAATATTGGATATTTACACTATCAGAACCATCGTGAGTCCATCAATATTCAAGCTATGGCATACTATCGATTGATTGCAGCAAAGGTGCGTATTATGTGCTGTAAGAATCGAGGAGCCTGTTTTAGTACTGCATAATGTCATAAACAAGACTTTTTCTGCTAGTTTGCAATCTTTCAGGTCGTACCCAGCACTCACTGCGAGTTTCTGCTTAATTCTGGAACTTAGAATCTGTTGTACATTACTTCAAGGAAGCCTTAGGTATTGAAAGAACTAAATGTGGAATGGAACTCATGATGTGCACGCGTACAAGCAGCGCTCAACATTGTTTTGAATCTCTGGGAAAAGTCTGGTTTGAACACCATATGTGAACTACATATCAATCATTTAAAGGCATCACGCAGGAAGACATAAACCTAAACGATATCCTGACAAAGATATCATGTCGGCTGTTACTGGCAGCCAATGTTCTCTTTAACTTAATGATTGTACACATAACTTTCAACGGTACAAATAGCACTGTACGTTAAGCATGTGCGTAGCATTATACGATAGGAACCAAGTGAGAAGATTATCAAGGAGAAAATCACGAGGAACGTACTTATGCTTTAGCTAACAAATTCATGTGCATGCCAGCCAGTTGTCAAGCAAGAGCTGTTCGTGACACTGATAATGATCACTAATAACTCACAAAATCCCCTAACGTAATCAAGTGTAGCCAGTATAAGTCGGACTCATCAACGAGGGACTTCACGTGAGAGTAACCGCCAGTCACAATCTGGCTATATATTAGAGATATTGAATAGTGACCCACCTGTCATGTGTCAATTAGAAATTCCGACAGTACAAACGATGGGACATTCATGTTCCGTAGAAGTTACCGCTTGCGTTGAACTTTGCCTGAAGGTCCTTGAAGTCCTCGCTTGATAGACAAAAGTTGTAATCTATACGGTAATCACGCGCTTGAAACTGGATTTGCCCTAAGATGTGTGGTCGACTTCGGAATGCATCCGCTGACTACTAACGCCGATAAGTTATATCGTTGATCTTGTACGCCACAATATATGTTCATTCCTGTCTACGTACATCTCTCTTCGAGCTCACAAATCCCAACTACCTTGCGTATGGTGCATATATGCGACACAAAAACAATTATTTCAGTATTAAGCATAATGCCATCGGCTTGTAGGGTTTAGGGCAGTCAATCTACCTAGACTCTTTGCACTTATTATCATGAGATTTATGACGTTTAGAATCCGTTTTAGGGGAACAGAATCCAGCTTCCCGGAACGAGTGAGACAATTTTGACAGTTAAAATCAAAACAATTATGTATGATGTTTGATATGACATTCTATAGCTCTTTGAACTTTTTATCAATTGAGAAACTCAGTAACAAGAGAAGGGGACGAGACTCATTGGACTAACATTCGACTCAACTGAAGCTCATCAAATCTAATGATATAATAACGTCGATGCCTAGGCTTTATTGATTCAGAGCATTTCAAACGTGAATGGTATAGCTACCCTTCTCAGGAATGGACTGATGATGGTTCTTGTGAAAGAAATGAAGGCCACTCATCCTACGAAAGCAAAGCACAGAACTTATCGTAACAAACAAGGTATTCACAACAATGCAATTGCCTGTCGCAGTATTCTCCAATCAGATGACAAGTACGTGGAGGATCATTTAGTAACGCCTCTGCGCTGCCGGCAAGATGTTTTTCTGCAACGGTCTCTTCCAGGTCCGTGTGAGGAGCGTGCTGGTTGTGGACTTCATTAATCTTCGAGCTCTGCAGCACATCAGCTCCCGAAGCCATTGAATCGATATTTTGACCAAATTTGTCTGATCTGGATTCAGAAGTGTCCAATGACACGAGCAAGAGCACCGCGACTATGCTCATCAATAGAGAGGTAACCTTCACCATGATTCACCCTGGAATTTTGGCAAGAAGACTGACAGTGCGCAAACCAGTTCAGAGCTCCAAGTAGAGATACAGGAGCAATATAGGTATGAATGCGGAATGAGTAGATAGATACCAGGATCAGGGTTTTATACCGCAACTTCAAGGCCTCAAGTACTGAAGGACGTTTCCTTTTCGCCATAGAATCTGCTTAGAATCCGAGGAATCTTTGAAAGTATTATAAAGCTACTAAATACGAGCCTGTAGCTCAAATTAAACTAACTAAAGTGAATTTATACAACAAAAATGAAAAGTATCAAGGAGCTCATCTCCACGACACAAATATGCTCATATTATACTACATGAATCTCTACGTTTCGTTTACCAACAACGACGCTTCACGCAAAATTTAACACACATAGCATGTAAACACTACACTTCAGTACCCCGTGTCTTCGCAAAGTAGGACACCAGCATATCCTTTGTTCATAACTATATGACGGCGATTATCTGAAGAAACTGATCTGTCTGGAACTCTTTCCACACTGAAACTACGCAATTCATATTGAAGAAACCAATACACGTATTATTTATGTAAGGCTTCACAACCCTGAATGACGTTTTCGCCACTGATGGTCCGGCTTATAATCAAATCTAATTTAGTTCCATCATGTTCATTAATGTTTTTGAACGAAGCTTGAAACATCGCTGCAATCGGAACTAGCATTTAATTTCACGTCTTGCTCTGTCAGTTTATTATGTTCATGGCTTCATAGTAAATGCATAATATAATTCGACCTGCTTTATTGTGACATGTATGACATGCTTGCCAGTTGTGTAGCGGAGGATAACAATTTCACAAGAAATAGCCTGGTGAAATGATCATGATACATACATTAATTTTTCTTGTTAATGAGTGGTAAAGATACGGGAGATTGAGTATATTCAGTTCCAGCTTAGACATAACGGGAATTTGCTGAAGAAAGTAAAGATTTTTTAAGGCCCGCGCTGATCACTAAAGGCGTTTGTATGGCGCTGTTTGTTGTCGTGTTTTGTCTGGCGGTCTTTTCTCCTAGTAACGTAATGCAAAGTAGGGTTCTCTTTGTTCATCAGTGAAGTCCCGCGTAGGTTTCACTTAACCAACAAAGCTACAACCTCTGTAAATGTAGATATATTCTGTTCATTCATGTTGTGAATAGGTTTCTGAATTCTTCCGAATTTTAACCGGTCCTGATGAATTGGCAATCTTCAAATGTTTTTTAGGATTCACATCTTTTCTTCGTTTCCTGGGATAAGCGATGAGTTGAAGAATGAAAACCGGCTTGAGAACATACTCTGGACTTTCACAGAGATAGCTATGAACACGCTGTTTGAATGTTAGCTAGACACTGGCGTGCATACACTTCTTTCGGCTCGCACGATTTCTTGATTTGCATACATACAATTGCATACATTCATTTCAATAACAAATCAAAGCAAAGGCACGTACATTCTCAACTCTATTGCCACCACTATTGCTAAATCTGGACAAACCCGTTTCAGTAGTTCACACTTCCTCTCTGCAGTCTCTTTCTAGACAACCCTAACTCGATACGGTGTTAATAGTACCTTTATCATCAGCTTTCAGTTTCTCGATAGGTCTTGACATGGAAAAATGCCGACCGCCTCAAAATACCAGAAGGTTCTGATATTTGATTTAGTCATATCTTCCTGTGCAATCTCATATCCATATTTCTTCTCAAGATGAGGGCAACGGGTCAGTAAATGCATTCTTATCAGCTCTAGCAATCTATCACTAGGAAACTGAGGACTGCTCGGAGTCTCTTTATAGAAATCGCCACAAAAGCTTAGTTTAGCTCATTGCTAAACTAATCGTTGTGGTTCGAGAAATTGCAGGTTGCACCTGCACCAAGTTATCAGGACCTGATGTCCCACCTAATAGTTTCGATGAGATCTTCAAGCCACAATTGGGTAAAGCGTATCTCTCCACGACAGATCAGCGACCAAGGTAGACTTATTCTGTCAATCTCCGGATTTGCTTGGGATTTCAGCAGCGGAACATAACAATGGAGATATTGAGGACACCAGATTGTCTTAAAATATCAGTCAAGTCGGGCGCGGAGGTGGGTAGTTGATGCAGCATTGGTTCTGCCTGCAAATCAGACCATTACAGCAGAACATTTGATCTTTGTCACATTCTTCTGCTAGAAGATGACAAGGACCCCTGTAGACACTTATTGCAACGAAGGATTGATTGCCATCGGTATTCACGAAGTCCCTAGCAGCCTCCTGGAGTTTCATGTGGTGAGCTTTCCCTGCTATCCTCAGATTGATGGGATCAACCTCAGAATTCTCGTCTGTATCCAAATTGCTTCGACTAAACTTCCCATCGGGGAAACGATCGTAACCGTTCTGACTCCAATCAAACTTGGCATGGCGTTCTCTGGCAGAAAATCCTATCACAGCTGATCCAACCACCAGAATAGCTAAGAACAGCATACGAATGGTTTTGACAGTCTCTGTCTGCAGGGCTGCAATCACCCTTGCCATGTCTTCCACTCGCAGGCTTCTAAACAAAATCGAGCGGGATACGAAAGCGAGCTCTGAACAATTGGACATGGAATGCAGGAGAGCCCTTGAACCAGCGGAACTTGGATCATTTTTTCGATCTTAGGTGTTCCAAGTGTTCCATTCGGCAGGTTTATTCAATATTCAGCATTCTACATCTATAGAGATTGTACTGAACAAGACTCCTACCAACCGCTACCTACCTACAAACCTTCTTCCACGTCGATCACCGCTGGTGGGACATTGATTGTCCGTCTACAATGTGACATTTTGGTACTTCCACTTCTGCGGTATTGGGTGTAGCAGTTGTTTCGTGACTTGTCAGAGCTCATGAAAGGACAGTATTATTACCAGCGTATTCTGGGGCGGACCAACATGAGAAAACACAGACTGGCGAAGGGAGACCGCTAACTAGCACATTTGTTATGTACATAGAGTAAGTGATTTGAAGAGGAACTCTCCTGAGAAGCCCAGGTGTCCCACGAATATGACACAACCCAATTCTAGAGAAAGTCTTTGATGAGTGACGTCAAGGCTTCCGTACTAACTTCGTCTAAGCTCCAGTCAACAAAGTCCTCCATGAATGCAAGAGCCGGCTTAGCTGCTACGTCCAGAAGGCCTTGGTTTCCGCGTACCGTGCGCCGTTTTTGTTATCGTTGATGACTCATTCAAATACCGTCGATCCTTGAGAGTGTCGACGACGCATCAGTCTCGTCTATGATTAAGTTCTGAGCATATGTGGGTCCTGTTAAATGAAGGGAGTTGCTAGGTTGACACTCCCTTCTTGTTAGGGTGACACCCCATCCACATCGCAAGAGATGATATTGTTTCGTTACTAATAAATAAGTCGAAATCCTCCTTTGTGGAGAAGGTGAATTCACTTGAGTAAGTAAACCCTGCATCACGCTAGCAGATGTCCGTGGCTCAACAATCTTCCTGGACCATGCCAGTGGAAGAAATGGAAGAAATGGCCCTTTAAACCAAACAACATACAAACCTTGCATTTACTTCACAGCCACAAAATCGTTTTGCACTTTGTTGCCATGTGAAAAGTTTTCCTCGAGTACGAGAGCATGTACATCAGTATTGGTGCAATAGCGCAGGACTCGCTTGAGAGCTCTAAGTTGTGGTACTATTCATTAAGGTCAAGGATTTTATTCCAAAGGTGTCAAGAAAGGGCGTTATCTGGTCCATTAATAGCTTACAAGAATCTAGAGGAAAAGCTTAAGGCATGCATGTAAGTCCTTTTTGATCTTGTCTAAACTCGCCACCTTGCAAAGTAACGGTAGAACGGAATGTAAGAAAATGTTGAACGATGTACAGTACCCACTTCCTAGCCATAGCATGTAAGTTACCCTGCGTTACTCCTGTCTGTCACTTTCAGTTGGGTACGGCTCGCTATAGGGGTAGCAGCATTTCTCTATGTTGAAACCAAGAACGGGCAGGTGAGATGAGAACTTAAAGAGGTAGTTCTAAGTGTCCAACACAATTCAAAAGCCAAATCGTCAACTAAGCTAAACCCTGGAATTTATGCTCACTCTTGCGCCCATGATCTGAATACCCTGTCATGAAGTACACGTCAGGTATACAAAAGACTACTGTAGCAACAAATCGTAGTTCGCCCATGATCGAAATGGATTGCAAATAACATCGCAAGTGCATGTCTCTCAGCAAAACCAGCTGATGCAGAGACTCGACTAATTTCCTAGATCGATCCCTCGGGTTATATTTGGTGATCCATTATAAACTGAGATGATTCAAGCCTTTAATTCCAAGTACCCATGACGTTGTAATCGTATTATGATAGAGCAAATGCTTGAGTACTGGATCAATCTCACAAGCAAATATCAACTCAGATATCAACTTTCACATCAAGCGGCAGAAAGTCAGCTTAACAAATATTTACAATACTCAGCACTGAAGCATGATATGGTCTCCACAGGCCGCCATGGTTTCTGGAGATCTGCAACGTTTTGTAACACCTAGATGGTTCTGGATCTCATCCTGATACCTATCATGGTTGTTTGCACCAAATTCGATTAAAACCTTCTAGATCATCAGAACGTCAGCAGAAGATTTGTCTGTCATTCTATTGAACTTTTCCACGGCAACTAGCAACCTGCATCGTGTGTTCTGATCCTAGTAGTGAATTCCATGAACTTTTCTGAATGACTTGGCTTCAGCTTTTAGATTTTATGATCACGTCTCTGAAAGATGAAATAGATTTGCACAAGTTTGGATCAGATCCAAAGTGAAATGGCCTACTGGCTTCGATAAGTTTGTGTGTCAACAAAAGAGGGTCTGTATGCAACACTTCATGGTCTCCCTTCACATCTACCAATTTGACTTCGGGTCCTAACCTAATTTTGATTAGAACTAAAGTGAAAGGGTCACTACTGGCTTCGATAAGCTTGTGTGTGAACAAAAGAAGTCTGTAAGCAATACTTCATGGTCTCCCTTCACATCTACCAATTTGACTTCGGGTCCTAACCTAATCGAGAAAGTCGAAATGAAGTCAACTGCTTCAATTCAGCCAATTGACTAACTCCAAACTAGAGGCTGAACACAAATTTCAACACTTAGCTATAAATGATCTTAGCTCAATGAGAATTAAACCCAGTCGAATCCCAGAACCGAACTGTCGACCATATGGACGAGACTTTATATGGATCTGGACCTGTTATATAATAAACAAACAGCTCCGAAGATGTCCAAATATTGAATGCGCATGAATTCTCCTCTGCAAATCGATGCATGCGCGTTTGTTTTCTCTGAGGTGACCACCAGAATCCTGTACGTCTGGCCGATTCCAGTCCTAAGATTCGACGGCGCTTCAAGCGCATACTTACTTCTGGCCAGTTATGTTTTAGCACTACGCAATCTACTTATCACTCGATTGCAATTTCTACTTGCTGAGAGCCTACTTCAGTTGGAACTTCTGCAACAGTGGAGCGTATCATCAAGATCTATTAGATCCCAACTAGAACCTGGAAATTTAAATACTTGAGGATCAGGTCTTTTCATATGTGTGTTTCAAATCCAGTGTCACAGTCAAGAAGACGTCAGTCTAGACGTCAGGAATACAAACAGTCTAGACTGACACACATTCTTCCCTTGCGCTTGTGCAAGGTGGACTCTCTTGGTGTGCCCTTCAATCCACGCTTCGACGACGTTCGGAGCTGTACTCCGAGAGTGTTCACGTGAAACCATAGTTGGCATAAGATAGATAATCACAGCGCCAGAGGATCGATTCAACAAGATCTCTATAGCTAAGAATACACTCACATGTACAGACGAAATTTTATAAAATTTGTTCAGTAGAGGATGATACAGGTCGTTCCTGTTGAACCATCAGGTCTAATCTTCCTGCTGAACAGGATAAAACCCATCGTTTGGTCTAAACTGGAGAAAAAGTTTGTTTTTCCCTGTTTATCCGAGGTCAGATCCACACTCAGGCACATATTAGTATCCAACATCCTTATGACGGTGGTACACGATCAAGCAATTCTTTGGCTATCTTACTGGATCACCGAGCTTGAAACCTGTAGAGTGGCATTCTATTTCACAGGAATGGCTTTCAGCACAGCGATACCGTATAGTTCGGGCATATCTAGCTCAGGCTGAAGTTTTTCTGGGTGAATTTGGAGATCAAAACAGTGCATTCTTGGGGTCAGTGCAAGGTTAACAGTCAGGAATCCCATGTTTACCCAAGGACATGATGTCTTTCCCCACCCGAATGGTAAGTACTCGAAATGTGTATGTATTTGTCCTGGCACGACCTCCAGACGATATAGTGTGTTTAAGAATCTTTCAGGCGAGAACACATCCGGATCTCGTGCAATTGCATGGTAGTTCATGAAGAGCTGGGTTCCTTTGGGAATGTGGTACCCCGCTGTAATGCAATCGGCAGCCGATTCATGGGGAATAAGAAATGGAGAAGGAAGCTTCATACGAAGGACTTCTTTCACAGATGCTTGCGTATATTTCAGATTCGGCAAGTCGCTCTCTTCCACGAACCTATCAAGTCCAACCACCTCATCCAGCCTTGTCGAATCTTCCTCTTTACCTCCGGGTCTCCGTTACAGTAGCAAAGGCTCCATTCTACTGTTGCATTCGTTGCATCATTGGCTCCTAGCATTAGCTCCTGTGAAAGTCCACAGTACCACTTAGTACTTCTTGCTAAGGTACCTGCACGTGAGTTTAAGGGAAAAAGCAGGTACTAGGAAAAAAAAGAAAGCTGAGTATGGTCAAATAGGCCTTGGAAGACCAGTAACTGCAAAGTAGCAGATATCATCACAGTCATCAGCTCTTGTTTAGGTGCAGGACTTTGGAAGTGTAAGTCAACGATCTGTTGGTAAAATCTTAACGATATCTTCATGAAGCTTCCCTGCGCCATTTTCACCAGGGAGAGACAATAACACGTCTATCAAGTCTCTCGCACCGGTATCTTGGTCCTCCTACCTTCTGTTCGCTGACTCTTTGTGTCTTCTTCCAGTATACCTTCCATCAGATCATCTATAGATTTGCTTATTCGTTTCGATCGCTTACCATAATTACATCGGAGTCGGATATTAGTTTTTTGGATATGGCCACAAGAGCAAAGCAGTGATGTTCCTACCATTCTATATTCCATTTAGTTATGGATTATTTAGAATGACCGAGACCAGTAGAGCAAATAACTTAAGAATTCGAGAGAAGTATACCTTGGAAGTCGAACTTCTTCAGAAAGGGTATGTAGTTACCAACATTGAAAACACCCAGAAGGATTATCAGCTTCAACAATCAGCTCTTGTAGTTGTTTCTATGTCTTTCGTACGGCTGCTTCTTGGCCTGGACGACAACACACACTTCGAACGACAAACACACTTTCAAGTTATCAGTTCAGTAACTGTATATCTTAGAGAGCACCTTATGTAGCATTCGAGTATTAAAATTCTTGATTGACCTCATTTTCTCACCGCTAAAAAGCACATCATCCATCAATGATGCCAGCTTCACCACGTGCACTTATGACAATGGAAATATCAATTTGGGTTACTGTGGACAATGTATCGTGTTCCGGTTGTTTGGAAATTCTAAGCATACTTTCGCTCTTAAAAGGTATGCTCTTAAAATTGCATGACATTGTGTTTCTGTGGAGTAAACCATCCTTATCACACTCTTCAAAGGAATATACCGCAGAGGTAAATGAAGAAGAAAGAGTCAATATCCTCTAGTCTGTCGACTATACGGATTACCTGCTTGCCAAAGTTCCCACACAGGCCAGATGGTCAACAGCTGCAATGTTCATGTCAAGGGCTTTATAACTAGTTAATAAACAAGTATCCACTTAAAGACCAGTATGTAGAGATATGGACAGTAAGCGTCTTAGCAAGAACTATGCAGGAGATTGAGTTTCTTATTACCTCTTCCTTTGCAGCATCATTTGCGTGAGGGCATTGGTACTGAACTCCAATATGCTGTCTCGCATAACAACCGGTCCCCCGGACTTTGGCTTCTCGTGAATTGATTGAGTCATGGTCAGCATCTCTGCTCTCCTTGCACCCTATCATGAACAATCCAAAGTCAGGGTATGCTCTTGTAACTGAGGCATGAAGATTAACATTTCCACTTGGAAACACTTCCATTGCTCAGGTACAATGGGAATTAAAGTAGTGTGATGCAATCACGCAGTTAAGCACTCTTTGAAAACGGAGCTAGCTATTAACTATCAATAAAAAAAATGTGTTAAAATTCTGTAGCAAGAGCAGCTGGTCGCTCTTGCAAATTGCTAAAATGTGTGTGTAAGTAACACTGTACAGGTGGACAAAATGCATGTTAAAGTTTCTTCGTTCGGCACCTCGTAGCTGTTGAGAAGATCTCTCGAGAAACCAAAGTCCGAGCAAAACGACAATAGTCCCCATGAGTGAAGGTGGTAGCTTTACCCCACCCTATGACTTTTGATGCAACCGACTCAGGACGTTTCTCAAAGAGATGGTCGTGATTCTTGAAGACCTCCTCAATCATTTTTGGGCACGAAATTGTCACGATCGGAATGGAACCTAAGTACATAAACACTATGGGCCCATAAATCTGTATGAGATCCCGCAAGGAAACATGTGGAAGTTTATCGAGCCCAGGCTGGCAAGGATTGGCCAGTGCCGAGGTCCTGGAGGCAGGTTCAGATTCTTTTTGTTGCTTTTCTTCCATGCGTAAAGACAAGCGGGATGAATGCCAGACTTGCTGATGCGAGAAGGAACTCATCTCCAGCGGTATAAACTTCAACCGTAGCATATCAGCCACCATGGGATCCAGGAACCTCGTGTTTTCCACCAGTCCCGGTCCTGACGGCCATTTGTTCTTGATATATTCAAGCATGTCGAGTTTCACTAGCTTGATTAGAACTATATTTGAAGTATTGGACTAGTTTGAAACTTCGAAAACTGATCAAGGAATCATGATTAGGTACACTCACATCATGTTATATTTATATGGAGTGGTGGGAGGCATCAAATTTGACATACTTTCTGTTTTTTGGCGTGAGCAGTAAGTCTGCCAGAAGTTGGATTTCTTGCTTTCCAAATTACAAAGATGAGACATTCCTATGCCTTGGAATTTTCCGCCGCATTTACAATGCCTATATGACAGACAATTAATTTCGTCTAACAAGCGTCAGCAACAATGGCCTCCAGAGAACTATGTCATGACGTCAATGAACCGAAACTCTGACCATCAATAATGGATTGCGTGCTCCGACATTACCAGGTGCAGTGATATGAACAGTGAAGTTTAACTCCAAAAATGGAGCATCGGTTTCTCCGGACGCAGCTGGTCTCATCTGCATGGTTGTTTGCTGAGAGTGAAACCGCTTTCAATTTGACAATCCAGCGTTCAGTTTTCCGACTTCTCTTGAGGTTCTCAAGCTTCGAAATCTGACATGCAATGCAAAACACGCCCGGCAGTGTCATGCAAAAGACATGCTCCAAGATCCAGTCTGATGTCAAGTTATGGCTCATTTTGCTCTGTATATTGGATTCTTTATTCCGGGCAATCCCGGAAATTCGAAGTATTGCAAGATCACGAGCTCGAGTGCTGTTCATTTCAATAGCGTTACTACACGTGAGGTTCAATGCAATATATCGTACAATCAAACTTGGGAGATTCAAGTTTCATGCTCTAACTCGGATACTTATATTCACTCACACACGGAGGCACTGACTGACCCTTATAATTGGACATCAATAGACAAGGAATGGTCATATTGGGATTTCTATTAACCGTGAGAATCGAATGTAAATTTTCTCCCATCATTGGGTGCCTATGCCAATATAAACTTCGGGACCACTGGGATCTCCATTACTGACAGGAAAACTCATTGGAATATACCTACAAGTCACGTCCAGTGAGATTCATTTGGAGGGATTCTGCTGCACGCAATATCAATATCGAAATATTGTGCATTCCACCTCGCCTGCTGCAGAACTGTACCGAAATGGGTACTTTGAATATTTGGCTTGGATGCAGTCACAAAAAATCTTCTAAATTATTGGACCACAGATGCTCATTTCGATATCTAGGTACTCTCCAAAGATTGTTCGCTCAAACTCCAGCTATACCAGTGGATAGCAATACTTGGATATACCTGGCTCCTAACGACTGACACGAGAGTCATTCAACGTTATGTCTCAAGGATTGTTCATTTCGAGGGCTCTAATTCATGTGGAGTTCTTATTCAAAGGATTGCACAGCAACTGTTCAAGTGGATAAGCTGCCTGGCCTCACTTGAATCCGAGATACTGACGGAAATTCCGTTCGAAGTTTTGGACAAGTGATATCGGGAGATGTTCATCGAAGCTATTATATCTGTGACATCAGAAGATTTTGCCATCAAACTTGGTTGCTTGTGTGGAAATATGATGTTCATCTCGAGATCTTTATTGGGAGTAGAAGCTGAATCGAAACACCCAGCAGGAAATGCTTATTCTGGTTTAGTTGGCATGGTCAGAACCTCCTGGAAAAATACAAGAACGAAATCTCTGCCACTACTTACATGCGGGTCATGGAATACGAGGAACATCGCCACAGCTGCAGAGTGAATTGCCCACCAAGTTAAGAAACGTAAGCCCTGAGCTTACCAAGTTGGCTGGTACCGTCCTCGTCAATTTGTTGTAGGACAGATCGAGATATTTGAGAGAAGGTAGATTTGAAATGTAGTCTTCAGGAATTCCTCCGAGAATCTGATTCTTATGAAGATCCAAAACAACCAGGGACCTGGAAGGAAACGACGAAAGCTCCCCTGAAAGCTGATTGTTAGAGAAGTTTACAAATTTGAGATTCTCTTGTGCAAGAAAGGTTGCTGGAACTCCTCCGGAAATCTGGTTCTGAGAAAGCTCTACAAAGCTCAAACTGTTCAGAGATCGAAACCACAGAGGAATTTGTCCCGTGATATTGTTTCTGTCCAGTTTAAGATACTGAAGAGGCGATACATGATCGGGGATATTTCCTTCAGCGAATCTAGTCAGCTGATTGCCGGAAACCTCGACAAACTTCCCTCCTGTAAAAATCCCGAATAGTTCGATGAAATAAGTACCTCTCATATACTCTCGTGCACATCGGTCGTATCGAAATGGCCACACCTATAACTAGACCAGCCTAAACGGAATCAGAGTTGCAAACAAGAATTCAGAAGCTGTAAACCTTTTGACACCTCAGATAGAATTGATCAAATTGAGTGATCAATTCTCTCTGATTGGTAACGTAGTTCCAGATAAGCTAACTAGCAATAAACGTCGATAGTGTATCCCAGGTGTCAGTTGAAATTGAAATCAAAACAAACAAATTATTCAGCATCAGTAATAACCCCACTCCACCTCATAAAAAACCTCCACTACACCTCGTAAACCCCCTGAGTGGAACTCAGGTTGAAACTCATGGAAGCATCACCATACCGTGGCCAATCTGAGCAATTGTATTCGATATATAATTTAAAGTAGAACCATGCCTGCAAATAGAGTTAATCGGCCGGAATTATAAATCATCTACGCCCTCGTCAAGTAGTGTTATAATACTAATTTCACACGAACATGAGTTCTATCATAACACTAATCGCAATGTGCGGGATACATAAAGCCTTGTGCAAAAAGAAGGGTTTTGTAGGAACAGTAGCACAACGCATGTCAAAGAGTCCTTACAACCTTGTGTCGTCATTGTATAGGATTCTTAGACTTTGATTGCTAGATCGACAGGGATAGATTGACAGGCCCTTACCTGCCAAGGACAGTGGAAACGCGCCAGTGAAGAAGTTGTAGCTGGCGTTGAAAGTCATCACATTGTAGAGCGAATCGGGAATGGCACCTGAGAGCTTGTTGAAAGTTACGTCTATCTCTAGCCTGTTTTTTGCAGGTACGTATCCCAGCGATGGTGGAAGAGTTCCGGTCAAGGAGTTGTTATTTAGTTTGAGGATACTGAGGTTGGCAAGATTCCCGAAGTTGGCAGGAATCACGCCAGAAAGGCTGCAATTCGTCATGTACAAACTGACCAACCTCTGTAGGTTGGCCAAACCCGGAGGTATAGTTCCTGTAAGTGGATTGTGATCCAGAATCAACGCCTCCAAACCCTTCATCAAACTGATCTCTGGCGGAATCGGTCCCGAAAGTTGATTTCGATTCAACAAAAGTAGGCGGAGTTTCGTCAATTTGCTGATCATAACAGGTATAGGCCCAGTAAACTGGTTACCAGAGAGTGCCAGAAAGTCTAGGGTGGGACTCAAAAAACCAATCTCATTCGGCAGAGGTCCAGATAGTTGATTCTCATCAAGCCGTATGGTCTGGACATTTTTTAAATTGATGGTGCATGTTGGGAAGGGTCCTGTGAGCTGGTTTCCACCGAGGTCAAAGGTGACAATTTTGGCTAAATTACAGAGCTCACCAGGCACAGCGCCAGTGAAGCTTGTCTCTGCCAGAACTAAGTTCTGAAGATTTGAAAGATAACCCCACGAGAAAGGAATACCTCCAGTGAAGTTACACCTTATCAGCAGCAAATCCGTGAGAGTAGGCCACAGCTGCCCTATGGCCCATGGAGCCAAAGTGTTGAAATAAACGTCTACTAGGGAGATAGACTCTAATGCGGCAAGTCGTCCCAGAGAGCCCCCAACAGATCCTGCACAATCATACATTCAATCAACAACAACAACAAAATCTTTGTTGACGAAGATAACGTCTAGAAAGAAAGCAAAATGTGCTAGGGAGAGAACCTCTGATATATCTCCGTGATGTAGAGTATATGAGTTTAGACAAAATGAAACACGCTTGGAAGCTTTCTACGAGTATAAAGATGGAGTACTTAACCAGTACAAGAAATAAAGAAGATCGTTTTTATCACAATCTAAAGAATGTCATCGAGATGGCGGTGAGCTTCTAATTGATTGTATACATTCGTATGATGGTTTGGAATTTGTTATTCAACAAGGGATTAAAGCTTCTAAAATATAATCAATCAAAGGCGGATGCATAGAAGTTATACCTCCGAAGTCAACTTTTCTGACAAGGGGCAATCCACTTTTCACCTCGGGTCCCTCAACCGAGAGGCCCTGAACTCTACCACTGGCACTGCAGTTGACTCCGAGCCACGAACAGCAATCAGTATTCGGAACCCAAGAGCTCAAGATTTTGCCGGAGTCGTTGAAGGCGGAGGCGAACTCCAAAAGTGCACCGCTATCAGAGGGATCGCATGAAGCTTCCACTCCTTTACTGCTCGCAACTATAAGACTCAGAAGCACGATCACCTGAGTATAAGATACCATTGCAGCAGAACATTTTGCTTACGGATGGCTAGTATCCTCCACAGTATATATATATACACTTACAGCTTCCAACCCACAATATTCATATGGTGTAGACCGTTGGCTTAGATCCGGGAACCAATTACTTGTGTTGTTGTGCATATATGATACGTATACGTATGTACACCTAAACCCTCGATATTATGCGAGGTTATCACTTACAGCATTACGATGACTCTGAAGGGTTCAGAATGTCCGGTTCGTTTTGCCAATCTTCTGTGCACAACTTAGTTTCTAGATTAGAGACGATATCGAGCGAGATACATACTAAAAGCAGATTGTGACCTCGTGTAGACCATATTTACCCCATCTCTTCTCTGCTCCTGAAAAGTAGTTCGATGCCCTTCTAGAGCCTTCGTTGCGCTGGAACATTATAAAGCATACAAAATTTGAATGAAACGACTTGTCATCCATGGGCACTAACGAAACCTGAAGACTTATCGTCGCACCAGAACATCCCAACCGTATTGTACATGTACGTACATTTGCAGGAAGATCCCACGTGCACTTTCTTGGTTCTCCCTGTTGGTTCAAGCGCTTTCAATGAAGGGAGGTCATGCGTTATCTGTGCGTTCCTGGCAGTGGTACAAGATCTTTGCGCGGCCTTTAGTACTAACAAGACCAGATGTTTGCGAGTTCAGCTTACTCAATTTCATGATAAACTTAATAGTTTGCCTAACCTTTCACTTGTCGAGTCCCGAGTTTACCATCTTAGAGAGGAGATTGCTTTTCTTCAAGTTTTTTGTCTTGGTGATTGCTATGCCAATTCCTAGTGATGTCTACCACACAAATACGCCAGCAGTGCTTGCAAGCTGTTGCACTCGTCGATATCTCAGGATTTGAGGTTACTACTCAAATCATAGTGGCTGTCCAGGAAACAGAGCACAAGAGAGTGGATTTGAGCAAGTTTGATGTTGAACCGTCTTCATGCAGGCTCGGGAACTCGTTGGTGATCCATAATTCAAAGCACAGGACTTGAGATTTTTCGGAGTGCGTAAGAGTCCTCAAATTGGAGAGGCTCTTGAAGCCTTGTATATCTGGTACGTGTCCATGGCGTGGTGAACAGTCATATGCATAGTTGACGCACTCAGTCATGTCTTATGGCTTGTGTCAGTGAATGATGATACATACGAGCACAGAGTTACTGGACCACACAAAAAACCAACCCCCATTGTCCGTGGTTCCATCTAATTATTCGTACTGCTAACTGTGCTTGTCAGATCCTTCTTCTGCTATTACAGCATGTAATTCTGTAAGAAGAGCACTCAGCGTAAAACTCCACATGTTTTATAGCGTGAAGGGTTAAAACCAACATTTTAAACAAATCTTCCAGTCAAGTGCATAGTGCAGAAGGACCACTTTGCACCCTACCAGTACAGGTTTGCTAGAAAAGATGTGGAAATCCCATTTTTATCCAGACTCTTGGAAGTTGCTCCAGTGTACTCTTTCAAATAACTCCAGTTAGTGCCTGGTTACCACTGCGCACTCTGGGACCTAGAGTCCATGTCTTATTTCTTGACCCGTTTAAATTCCAGAGCGATGAAGGAAACTTATCCTGGAGTTGATTGCGCTTCTTGAGAAATAAGTATCCAGCGTGCTGCATGTTCAGGTCGTCGATCGTGATCAGATCCAAATCGTCCTGCAAACGGGGCCATGCCACACATGTGAAGTATAAGTCTCTTGAACGACGCCTTGACCGCGAACTATGCCAGAAATTAGCAGCTCTCTTCGGAAAATCACATGAAGTCAGGGGAGTAGAGGATTCTTGAATGACTGACAATTCTAGAACTTTTGAGTTTGTTCCGTTCGTAGGGACATCCTGAATTCCCTACTGCTGTACGATGATGTCCTCGCTCACATGGTTCCCAAAGTTGTGAGGAAGTTGACGCGAAATGCTCCAGAAGCCAAAACGAAAGCATCCACTGCAGACAAACGCTTCCTGTACAAAATTACGACCGTAAGACATGGTGAACCGAACCACTTCAGCCACGCTCGACTACTGATTGCTAGTGATGTTTGAATGAGTAGATTAAAGAAGAAATGGTCCTAATCTTGAACAGGGTAGATGTTAGGACTTAATCCAAATCTTGACTACCCTCTCCGAACTTCAAAAGTTCCCGTCATACCACTGTAGCAGTGGTCCAGTTTCATAGGGGTCTAATTGTGTAGATACTTCCATTTTCATTATATCAACCTTTACTGGCCGTCCGTATTGATTTCTCAGCTGCAGCATCTTTTTTCTCTTTTATATCTGTACTTAATGTGTTCATATCAGTGACGCGCAAAAGAAGCGAGGGTTAGAAAGGGTTTCACCAAATATTAAAAGTTGAAGCAGAGCTGAATTCCCTGCTTTCACGATAAATACTTGAGAAACTAATGCCGGACTGCAAGTACAAGGTATGCGCACCAATTCTATTTACTCGCAATTATACCCGGAGGTCCTGTCATTGAGCTCCTAAAGTTGATCCGCCCAGTGGGGATCAACAGTTTACTGATCATTCAGCGTACAGGACCATTCTAACGCTATAGAAAATCCTGATATCACACAGTGGAATCGAACATGTCAGTAAGAACTGTACTGAAGGGACTCCTGATGCTTTAGTATTACTGAATCGTTTAGCTTTGTTACCGCAATGCATTGAAACTACGTGAATCCCGGTGGTAAAACCCTGATGCAAAAGAAAAGTTGAAGTTCTACCTTGATGCCGAGGATTCCTACGCAATATCACTCGGACATTAGAATTCTATATCCTGCAATAAGTATTGATGAATTGCCTCAAAGCAGACTACCATATACAAATGCTTCAACTTCCTGCCTTCCATGGTGTCTACTTAGAGGACGTTTGCATTTAGCAGATAAGATCGTCCTTCTTTATCATTAAAGTCTCCCTGTTGTGAGGGTATAGATAGAACTATGATTATCAGTTGCAACCTGTGACCATGTTTGCAATGATTGCAAGCACCGTAGGACATACTCTCTGTAACCTCGCCACAAGTACTTTGTACACCTTCAAACACAAAGTCCAATGGCACCGCCGGTTGCCAGAGAAAAGAGCTAAAGTTGGACGAGCCGTCTTGTAAAGTAGGAGACGGATCATCTGAACAGATTACTGTTACAATACAGGGATACATGATTGGTGGAGGAGAGAGATCTCAATATACCTACTACCTCGCAATCTGCATGAGTTTCACTGAGCCATTTGGCATTGTATACGCCTCCAAGCACAACCAATTTCATATACCTACAACGCGCTCATAAATACCCACAAATTTTGTTATGAAACCCGCTTTCACCAAGCACTTATGTATCACCTGCTTTCTGATTTAAGCTTGATCCTAGTGAATGTCGATAACTACTACCGTGCGTGCGTAACCCTGCAGTAACATGCAGCCAAGGACGAGCACACTGTAAGGCGTCTTTCATTGGACACTGCCAAGGAGAAACCATCAGAAAATTCTTGCACGGAATTTCATGTAGAAATACCTCCTTACCTCCGGGAAACAATAGGTTCTACACGTGCCGATTTTGAGTGTACCCCTTTACCGTGAATAGTGGCACTCTACTAATGAAATCATTGCCTTGGAAATCAAACCCTAACAAGAAGACATGGAAACAATCACGCCAATCGCAAACGACAATAGCGTGCTCAATGAGAACACAGCACTGTAGCAGGCATAGAGCTGTATTACAGTCAACTGACTACCGCTAGTCTACCCTCGTGCAATAACTCCAAACGTCGTCTAGATATGACAAGTTCCTGGGGCTAGTACAGAGTCGCTGGTAACTCACCAATGAATAACCTGGCTTGAAGTTCGTTGCAATCTAGAATGTCTCAGCCATTTCCTCGAGCTCCCTAGTCTTAATTACAACCAACACACAAGAGGGTTTCAGAAATAGTTAAACGAAGTTTTATAAATTGTCATATGGATAGTTACGATACGATAAATTGACTAAATGAGTACGGGGTGTGACCGGGAAATAGAAAAAGTATCGTTAAGGAATTCTGGCCAAGTTTAACACACTCGATATGAGGTGATTAATAAAAACTAAAAAATAATGAATTTTCGGTTATCACTCCATAATACATTGATTATGTAGTAAGGTTAATAAAGTTTACCATTTTAGTTTAGAACGAAAGTGGTGGACATCGGAAGGAACATATTTTTGAGAACATCCATGGTAATCAAAAGTTTGACAAATTTATGTACTAGACTATTAAGTACACCAAAGGGAATATCTATAATGTTTTAGAATAAACATGATAATAAAAAATTCACAAATTTATGCACTGGACGAGCGGGAATATGATTTATACGAGATTTAATATGTTAATTTATGATTAAATGAGATTTTTCTTGTCACTCCTTGTTGCTACTTGTTGTTGCTCGTCGCCGCTCGTTGTTGCTCGTCGCCGCTCGTTGTTGCTTGTTGCCGCCCGTTATTGCTTGTAGCCGCCCATAGCCACTCGATGGCGCTCAAAGCTCAAAGCTCGTTGGCGCCCTTACACGCTGGTTATCACTGGTAGACGCTGGTTACCACAGGTAGTTAGTCGCTTGATAATGCAAGTTCATTTTGCATCCAAATGTGAGCATGCATTGTAATCAGATTTTTGCTAAATTTTTGTTTCCATTTTGGAGTAAATTCCTTGATCTCCAATTAATTTCTTGGTTGTCGTAAGATTATGCAAATCATTTTCCATAACTCGTGCTATCTCCCTCACCACACTAATATATATGGATATGAACCAACACACCAATGCAAAACTACAAAATACATCGGTTTAGTTTAATGACAAGAGCATTTGCATAGCATTCGCATTTGGTGAATTTGAATTTGAATAGTTGAGAGCTGCATTTTGGATCCGCCAGAAAATTTCATAAATCCCACTCTAAAAATCACACACCAGAAAAACATGGCAATTCTCTCAAGAAGTCACCTCATCTCTTTTGATAGTCATTTATTTCACTACTGAACTCCTAAACATCCGGAATATAGTGTCTGATTTTATAAATGAATGCAAATTGTATGTGATATATTATATAATAATTTATGAAGTGTTCATTTATTAACACTTCATCTCCTTACAGAGTTCACTAAAAATAGTAACAAAGTTTGTTATTTACCCCCTACACATCAGTCAAACCTATTTTTGAAACCCCTACTGCATGAGCTTTTGAGGAGCTTCACCTCTCATGATTCCCTTCCTCGAGTTCATCTTGCCCTTGAATAGATTGCAACTACTCCTGAAACTTTCGAAGTAGCTTTAGAAGTTTTTTACGGTAGTAATGAAAGTAGGAACTCGTGCACTGCTTTAGTCTACTCTTCACTTGAGAACCAGGTTGATTTCGGAAGACGCTAAACTTGAGACAGATGTTATAATCTCGGTGGAGAAATTCACTTCAGGATCGCTTCAAGGACTACTTTATCATCAAGTCGTTCTGGTTGAAGTCGCCAACTTAATTACTTAGACTGTTGACGACAATGTTAAGAGAGACCACCATATCCAGTTTAGTGAGCTGTTTCATTCCAAAGGAACCGCGGGAGGGGAAAAGATTTGCAAACGCAGCATGTGTACACGTTAGTCATGTTCCTGTTTAAACAGTAGTTGACTAAAATGCCCTTTTGTCCATTCATACCTCGATCCCTACACTTCTTGAGCTTCTTACATACAACGCTAGCTGAGCTTTATTAGTACGTCGATTTCATTCACGGTACATATCTTAATTGTGAGAGAGAGAGAGAGAGTATGGGAATTTGTGAACTGTATTCAAATATCTGAGATACATATTACATCAAAATCGTTTTCTTTTATTCGGAGAATTCTTTTGGATCTCAATCTTTAGCTTTTTACTTATTTTTATTTGTATGTGTAGTCGACTGAGATATTAGTCGAAAGAAAATATAGAAATCATTCAGCCTTTCTGCCCTACAGTCTTGAACTTGTTTTCATTCTTCTAATTTTTAACTTTCCTCCATTAATTTAGTGTTTCTATCCAGATTTAGATGCTGCGATTGACACTTTTGGTGCATCGAACTTGATATTTTTGTCATGCAAGAAAGATCCAATAAAGAAACAGTAGTTTGACGCGCATACACTCTAAGACTTACTATAAGCACATTACTCAATCGCGGATCATCTCATTACTAACTTTAATCCCTAGCTTCAGATTCTGCCGTGTCTGATCTTTCATTAGCTGCAACTTGGTCACGGTGCCTACCACCCATCCACTGCACTGCAGTGGTACTTCTAAACGTTACCACAGATATAGCAAAGGTATCAACTTTTATTTACTGATTTTGAGATTGTTTTACATGTCTGGATTGTGGATACTATCTCTTTGAATCACTCCATCATGACATTCCAATGTGTTTAAAACTCAATGTCTACCAAAAATTTCTAGATATGGTAGATATAAATTATGTATGTAGACTTCACCCCACTTTTGAACTGAATATCAACTTAGAAAATCCATGATAGACGTTGTTGTGAGTACAGATTGTTTGCTTCAAAGGATTAGATTGTAGCAACAGTGAGGAAACTACTTTATCATTTCTTTGCGTCGCATTCAAGGAGCTGAATTCGGAAGGAACGGGGGAAATTACTGAGTAGAGTAATTCACATATGCTCGGGAATGGGTCAGGCCCAGCAGTTTTGACTTTAAACTTTGTTTTAAGTAGAGTAGAATGGGCGACATTCTCCCGTCGGTTCTAGAGTGCGAAAGATTCGATCGAGGCCCACTCCTGCCGACGATTTGCTGTTGATGACTGGTTCATCTGAACAGGATTTGAATGAGCTTCTAATCGCATCAATTGCTGAATGGGTCGTACAATACAGTGGAGAACCATTTCGTTGCACAAGTGGTAGGTTTATCTGTGTATGGTTCAGGTGGAATCAGCTTACGGTGAACCTAATGAGCTATACATTCTTTTCTATTATCTTGTCTCCATGCCGGAGGAATGGGCGCCTTTAAAGAATGTGCATAATCATGATCCGTTAACCCACACACTATTCGCGTTAGTTGTCAGATATTCATGAGACAATATCCTACGCTTGTCATCTCTGCTAATTTGAACGCATGAAACCGGCGGGGTTATGTCCCAGACTCTTCTGGATCAGCTTTTGTTATTATAATATGAAATCAGAGGGTTGTCGATCCTCTTTCAGAAACTGTGCACGACACTTCATTGGTGCCTTGTTCCTGTATTTTACGTATGCGCAGTTCACCTGGATCTTTTCGAATCTCTTGCAGATTTTTGTTACGTCTCTACCACCTATCCTGGGCTAATATCGGATCACAACCGGTCTCCATCAGCTTACTCATTCAGCTTCACTTCTATTTGTGAGGAGATATCACATCAATCAACTTCAATATCTGCCCTGTTCAAAGTGATAACAATATCAAGGTTTCGCTCCCAATGCACGTCAGTGGCTCAGATCTCTCCTTACTGGGAACGTCAGCTTAACATCTGCAATACTCAAAGATACTGTGCTTATTTTGAATGCTCCTTATTCAGCTTGTCGATTGCTGGAAGATAAACTCTTTCCACTTTTGATCATTTCACATTGTACGAACTCCATGCACTTGGCCGTGAACAGTGTACTTTAAATTCGTGATAGGTGTACGCGTAATGATTAATGTGCTGGTTTCCTTCATAAGATTCCGAAACTTTAAAGTTCAAAGTGTCTCCCCTGAACAAAGAGAAACTTAGGTGGATTGTTCCGCAATTTTTACAAGAGTCATGACCAGTGGTCTTCAACGTATGTACCGATGATGAGTACAATCTTCAGTCACTACATACGCACCAAAAGTGATGTCTATCGTTCATGTTCCAATGATCTAGGTCTGCTCAGATCTGTTTATCTAGGTAATCAACCATCTTCCTGAACACCGCGTGTTTTTGGGATGATCTGCTCTGCGTGTTCTTTTTCCACTCGGTTTGACTCCTCTGTTTCTGTTCATTACTTCTGCTATTTTATGATCATTTTGCCTGAGGGTTCTAGCCTTTCACATGTAGTTCTTACGGATGATGCAAAAGCATACATGTCCGGTTGTACGAGTAGCGTGTAGATCGTGGTCAAATTTAAGTGCCCAAATCGGATGCGAGGGAGAAAGAAGTATACTTTCTCCGACCTGGTAGTATTTACTACGGCGAAAGACTGGGAAGGGTTAAACTAAGAGGAACTTACGTGCTTGCCTTAACTGTCTTCCTTCACAGTCTTCATATCGTTTAAAAACTGCTCATGGTCACGTCATTGTGGTGGACTGTGCAGAAGGCTTCAGTGGCGTGATTTCTCTGGTGTGCGTCCGACTATATGGGCTGTTTAGACCTTCATTCGCATTACACGGACAATGCGGACGCGGTCATTTCGGAGCTGACTCATCTCGTTGAAGATTTGCTCCGCCTGGGAGAGCCGATGAGTTAGGCACCTCCTGTCGAACACAATGACATGTGGGGAACATCCGTCTGACAGCGCTACATTAGTTTATTTTCGTCAGAATTCTTTTCTACTCTCGATTACTAATACACGTTCTGAGCAGCTTGTTCATATGGGGAAAGTGCGCTGCGTTGTCAAGACCACTAAGAACTCGTAATTTGAGGTAAATGGAAGAAACAAAGAGAACGAATCTCTGAAAACATCCACGAAGGGATCTCGAGACTTTCCAGTCCCGGGTTTCCTTCACAGTAATAAGTCTTCGACGACCAAGCGGCAAAATGCATTCGTCCCACCAACCAATGGAAGATGAAGCGCAAGCGGTACCGTAACACCCACCAAGGCAAGGCATTGCTGAGGGGCTGTGCCACACCATCCAGTCACTGTACTCTTAGCTAAGAACATTACTGAGAATCCCATAGACACGAGGTTGGAGATGCTCGCTTAAAGAACAATGTTCGGCTTTGTCGAGGCCTTACGAACAAGGATTTAGGGTTAGCGTTAAAGCACGATGAGAACGAGAAGAGAACGGCTGTTGACCGTTGGAACTCATACACGAGGGGTATCGACACAGATCCCAAATTTGAAGGCAAGAATTTGAGAGAAAACGTTACAATAACGGAATTTGTGCAGAGGCCTCCAAATAACTTACGTCATCAGTAAACCGCAGAAAAATTCCGGGCGACTGCACTTCAGAGTTTCAATTGCTGCAGTACATAATCATTCTAAGCATGACTTCGCCGCGCTCATATCTGAGCGTGATAGCCAAAGAAGCTCATAGAAATAGAGATCCTTTCTATTATCCTCTTCAGACCACAAAAAGAAAAATAATCCAATCATGTGCAAGCCGAAAGAGTGTCACGGATACAGACAGCCCCTATTAACCCCCTCGGACCATGGATATAAAAATAGTCAATCATATTGCAACCAGACACTTACAAAGGTATCAACAGAGAAGAGTCTCGAGCACCTAGCACAGGCTAGGTCTCTCACATACACTGCCGAATCCCTCACAGTTATGCTCGGGTTGCTACACTCAACCAGCATCCCGATCTATTCAAACGGTTCAACCTCCAACTTGACCTGGTGACCACCCTGATGCTGACATGAACCACGGAGGCGAAAACATTGGTCTTAAAATCCGTGGATCTTAATCAGATCCTTCTTCACAACGCCAGCCTGAATGAAACGGAAATGTCGATTAGAACCGAGTACAAAAAGATGATGCAACTAGGCATCATGGATGTTTGATGAATGATATATGAGATTACTCCTCTCCAATGTCTGCGGATAGACGCATTGTAGGCCTTGCAGGAGAGAAACTAATCCTGAATTAGCCATATTCGGGAGGTTTACCGCAAAACAAACTGGGAGACCACTTAACCAACAAGTAGTCAAGCTAGAAGCGAAGTTCCGTGATATAAGCTACAAGTTGCGCAGCACACAAAAATAGGCCATTCGGCACGAGCTGGAAGCCACCCATAAACTGTTTGGTACTTCTCAAACCCTAAAAGCCAATAGCAGTTGTTGAATATCTACCTGGACGAGGAACTGTGACACATTCTTTCGCTGATCCCCTTGCAGCTGAATCACCTGAAAAAATCAACGAGTTCAGAATAAGAAGCCCATAGAGAGAGAGACATAACAACTCACTCAACCAAGCCGACCCCACATAAACTAAGCAAAAGGGATAGCAGTGCGTGCATTGCAAAAGAATAAGACGCAGAAGAATCAAAGAGGTAAAACCTATACCTGACCCAACTCGGGATCCTGCACCACTGTGCCGTTGCAACAAAACTCCTGCAAAGATTCAATAAGAGACCATGTGAGTAAAATCGGCGCACAACCATGAAACTCAGGAAAAGACACATGAGAGGGAGATGATGAATCTTATGGTCACCTTCTTGAAGTCCTTCAGGATTTTGTTGTAGTTGAATTCCTTCTTCAGGCCCTGTACAGTGGTCAAACTCTTTCTTCCGTTTCGCTGCTGGACCCGCACATGGACATAATCCTTAGAACCTGCACCCGAATCCTCAGCATTCGCCTCTGCAAATGGGTCTGTGGGGAAATTCGAAGGCACCCACCCAGGCCAGAGACGTGAGAAATGGCAGTAAGTCCCTCACCAAAACAAACACCAACAACCTGCGAAGCAGAAATCTGCAGGTCCCCTCTCTAGCTAACCTAAACCTCTGCAACTAAACTAGATGCTCCGCCGTACGAACATCCGAATATCGAATGTTCCATCAGTGATCGTGACAACGGGTAACAAGACCCAAGAGCTCAGAAAGGAGAAGTGTGACAGCAGGAGTTAAACCAGATTATTTAAAATAAACCTGTCACCCAGTCAACATCCTTAAAAACCACACCAAAGGATTACGACCCAGAACCATCAAACTAATGCAAGCGTAAATAGACGAAAGTTCAGGATCGCCCCAACGGAAATCGAAGCTCTTGACAGATAAGACCAGGAGACATCATCGGAGAGGGAAGGGACCGGATAACGATCCCGTCGGGCCTCGATAAGGCTCGATCACCCAAGATCTGTTCTACCGCTTCCATTCACCCTCCGCATCAATTCGCGAGGCTTGTCGAGCTTTCAAATTGTAAGAGAACTGACCGGCAACAATCGCAACAAACGTCTCTACAGAAAATCAATTGGTGATAGTAGCAGAAGCACGTACCAAAGGCGCCAGGGATCTGGATATCTAGATCTGACATGAACCTTAACTGTTGTACGCGGACGACCGGAGGTCTGCTGGCAACCGTCCTCTCTCCTTCTTTCACCCTTCGAAAAACCAGGATCAAGAAGCAGCTTCAGGTTAAAACGTTCAGAGGCAACGAACAACTCCCAACCTAAGAATTATCAAGCAAGGACGACGACGAGGACGAAGAGGCAGCGGATAAGCAATTCTCTAGCGACCTAGACACTTGAAGCCGTCGAGTAACCTCTCGTGCTTACGAAATGGGCAGACAACACCACAGCAGAGCACCACGACTTCTTCTTTCCAGCAAGCAGACGGTAACCCGCACCTTAAGAAACTGCAGAAGAGCAAGCAGCAGAGGATGATCGCTAGCAGCAGACAGGAAACCGAGAAGAGAGCAGGACGATTGAAGACGCTCCTTGAAACGAATCAAAATAGCACGCCTCTCTTCTTCTCACGCAACCATAAACCAAGCCTCGGAGCCCCACTCCCTACAGCAAAGCCCAGCACGCACTACAGCACGGCACAGCACAGCACCGGCGGGCGGGCGGGCACGCGGACGGGCGGCTCTTTCACTCAATCACACAGTTCCCTCACGAATAGCGACCACAGCGAGCGGCTTTCTCTTGCGAGGAAGCATTCAGAGAAGTGAAGGAGGAGGGCCGGTCAACAACGGCTGGGCCGGGCCGGGCATCACGGGCAGAGAGGGATTTCACCCTAGGGTTAACTGGAACCACCCAGGTCTAACCCATGCAGGTCGAGTCGGTCAAGCGGGCAATGGCGTACTTCCTCTCAGTACTGTCCTGCGATCCGACCGGGGAAGTTCCACGTGGGGTTCGCCGGTTGCGAATCGCCGGGTATGTGAACCTTCTCGGCTGCCAGATCTGCCACATCAGAGCATCGTCCCGCTTTAGAGCGATACTTCCAGGCAAACACTGCTGATGTGGTCGTCATCGCCAGCTAAGCAGCATCGACGATCGACGGCCAACATTCCCCGCAGATTCCACCGCTGGTGCCGTCTCGCAGCCATCGATGCTTGCCCCTCCTGCTGACGGGTGTGCTATTTCATCCCAGTGTCCTTGAGGTGTTCCTAACGAATCCATGAACTGCCACTCGCGCATGTTACCGGATTGAATCAAATGTTCTGCACGACACATCAATCCGCTAACGACACGTTTTTTGTGGCCTTGCTTGAATCTTCCACCGACATTGTCGGGTACTGCCACATAGGACATTCTTTCCTTCCAACGAAGTCAGTCCGCGATTCGGTATGTAGTTCTCATGGTAACCAGGGTGGTCAAAAGATTGCAGAAGGGATTCTGTACTAACCAGAGGTACAAAAGTCGGACTGCTGGTGCAAGTTGCACCCAAGTGAAAGGCTTCTCAACCAACTCTCGACACGTCCCGGGATAGCACCAATTGAGGAGTCATGCAGTACGGGCCATCTACCGTTACACAGAACGGACAATTATCTTCCCCCCAGTGGTTGCCTCGTCGGAATCCAGGCACTCGAACAAAAGCTCCCGCCATCCTAGAGGATTTCATTCACCTAGAACATAGATTGTGATTACCTAGAATTTCATTATGGGTCTTCCCATCCTGCGTGTTTTCTACGCGGTCGCCCTTTTCTCGAATTTCAGTTAACGAGGAAAGGCGACCGCGTAGGATAATGAGAACGATCGGAAGACCCCATCAAGTCGTACAACGATAAAACACAATTGGTAAAATCGGGCTAGGCCCCAATAGTATCGGTATGAAAAATCCGTCCTACAGCACCTAAGAATTTCCTTAACCTAGAACGTAGATTGTGATTACTTACAGTGATTACTCAGGAACGAACCATGCCAAAAGTTACAACGAACGATGATGTCTGTGTGGAAAATTGAAAAGTATTTAAAGTGGATTCGACATGGACGTTTCGGTCAAGGTATATTATCTATTCCGAGTTGGAAATAGTATACGCTACCAGGGGAAATTGCATGGATCCAACCATTGGATGAAGAGAAAGCGACCACGAGTTTTCGAGTAGAATATGCTGTATGTGGCTGAGCATTTCTCAAGGGGCTTTTAGCTTCGCTTTTCTCCTTAGATCTACGTGATCTACTGTACCTCGGTTCCCAGTACCTCCTTTTCTTGGAATTCTGGTATTGTGACATCTTCAGCTTTCGAGAACTGCTTCATAGCTTGAGCTTTGTTACCTCTGGTCTCGACCCCAAAGTGCACAGCATCTTTATTCTAATCCAAAAGCGTATTTCAAGTCTTGATCCATCAATATGCCGAATTAAGAGGGATGCAAATCATTTGCATGAAAAGTCTCTGTTACTGACGTCACTCTCATAAAACCCACACATATATGATAGATAGTTTAAGACAGATTTAAAGTAAAAGTTTGAAGGTTCATAACCTGATAAAGTATACAGTAAACCAAGACTGACAAATTTTATGATTATGGGCCCAAACCTTTTGGTATGTATAAAAGATACATATTGGAGTTTCAATTGCATATTTATACCACTGTTTGTTATGAAAGTGAAATCGTTTTGGTAAAAATTTAGGAGACCACCTAGGTGACATGGACCTACTAGACTTGAATTAGACCGAGAAAACGATTATGGCTTCAGACCCAGAAATCCCGAAGGGGTAGGTAACACAAGAACACGACATTTTAGCGAAATGAACAGAATTCCTCAAAATCATGTGTCACCTACAGACACACCCGCAAGTGCCTATTGAGCACCCGTTCTGGGTGACCTGCGGATCTGTAAAATCAGAAGGAAAGAACCCTACTGTTGTTATTAATTGTTGTTATTATCTTCCCATCCTTCGTTTTTCCTACGCGGTCGCCTTTTTCTCTATTAACGCCCGGGAGGAAACGCAGGATGTAGACATGGAGAAACTTTCTTCCTGATGATCCTCTTGGAGTTTCCCCCCTCACTTCTATAGCTGTATTGGGAAGCTCTTAATGGCATGCCAACCCCAAAACTCGAGTCACTGGCCTGGAGCGTTGATGATCTATGGCACTGTAACTCTATTGTTTAAAGTAGTTTATGAAATGATAGCTGGGCGAGCCGTGGTACGCCGGTTGACTTTCGTGGCTATCTGTCATTCCACAGTCTTTTGTTCATTTATCGTGTTTTATTGTAGCAGAAGTCACGAAATCCATGTGTGAAAGGAACTCATCGTCTTTTGAAGGCACTGTTCAGAGATTGCAAATGACTTGAGGCATGACTAGATGAGAACACGTAGCGAAGTGGGAATTTTTTTTCTTCCTTGACATGGTGAAAATTACGAGTGCAGATAATAACCAGAATACATTTTGAATCATCAGAATGACTTTCTCTTCGTTCAATCTAAACTCAAAGGAAATATCATGTTCGTGTGATGGTTAAGATGAAGAATTATGGCTATTTGGAAAAGAAATCTTAATTTGAAAATGAGATTTGTCTTCCCATGAAGAAGATCCCATTCAAAAATGAAATTAAACAGGAGTACCTTTCTCTAACGTGATGCACCCGGACCCAACGTAGACGTGGGTAAATAAACCATTAAGAGGAAGTTGGAATCAAGACAGTTCTCATATATTATAGGAGAAGATTTAATCTTGCGTTTATGAACTAGGTGTAGAACACTAATAATTTCCTCAAATCTCATACATTTATTTTTTGTTCACCCTCTGGTCGTCGTAGAAACAACTATGGGAGCACATATCTATAAGCAAACAACATTGTATACAAGGCCTTCGTTCCACAACGACTGATTTCTTATTAAACCATTCGCTTGTGCAAAACTTGCATAACTATATCCATTGCTGCCTTGTATATGTAATTTCGCTTTCATTGCATGATAATTTCAGCGGAAATCGTCTCTACTGGTACTCTAACGGCTTTTAGCAAAATATTTGCATTTATGTCTGATAGATCAGGGATCTATGAACAAAAAATTGGATGCTATTCTTAAATCGTGTTCAGATTATGTATTATGAAATAAGACTATCTTGAAAGTAGTAGCTTCTACGTTAAATATGTCATGTAGAAATGCTCCCCTACTTTTGGTATGCTACGTAACTTTTATTATCATCAACTCCATATCTTTCAAACAAATGATACAAACCCGGGTACGAATCCAATTGCATTACATTATCCATATGTCCCAAGTGAGAATGTGCAATGCAAGTTTACTTTACTTTACTTTCAACCTGAATATAGTCTTTTTCGTCCCTAAATCGGAATTGAGGGAATTTGAGGAACAACTATATTGTAAGCGACTCTATTATTGACTTGTCACTAGTAATATTTAATAAACTCAAGCGCGGTCAAAACTTACGTAAAACATTCCCCATTTTTTTTATTATAGCAAAACATACTGTAGTCGGATAAAAAGGGAATGACATCATAATGAATAAGAGATGACTGAAAAGTAGTTAAAAAGCAAATACCAATCCCCTTCTCTAATTCTTGTCTAATTTACTATCCCTCTTGCTGTCCTGGGTTCTAGACCTCTTACGCGTAATCTCCTCCGAACTCTTTTACCTTTACCTTGACTTCTCAATTCTTCTCGTTATTTCTATCGAGCGAGACTTTTAGAATTTTCCTTAACTTGTCATCTTCTTCACACTCGTGTGGAAGATTTTAGTATATTGGTATAAGGGTCCACTAGGACCCTCATGCTAGTTTGATATTATCGTCTTAAAACCATAAAAAAATTAAAGATGCCGTTGTAACACGGTCTAGTTCTACTGTTCTCTTCGTCCGTCAATAAGTGGCAGGTGGAATCATAATATTCTGCATGTAGTACAAGTTCAAAATTAACTTGTACAAGTAATGTTCTTCAGAGTACCTGATAGTGCTTTTAAATACACCACGAATATTTGAATAATGAGATAAATTATTAACATTTATGTGCAGAATATACCAACATATTTTTCGAACCATCCATAAGAACCTTTTGTATGGAATCAATGAGAGCGTGAATTGATATAAACTTCTGCATATTGCTTATTTTACAAATGGGGATATTCCGGCTTGTGGGATGTAAAGAAGTATTTAGAATCGGACAGAAGGAATATATTCTTTTCCTGGGTTATATGAACTGGGATCAAAGGGTGCTTGGATTCAATGATCATCTACTCGTGGAAGAAAAGACAAGGGATAAACACACATACCCGAGATAGAATAAGATGCTCATCTGGCAGCATCCCTATGCCATGTAGATCCTTCCAACGAGGATGAGGGCTGAACCCCTCAACTCCAAAGTATTATCTTGGGGAATGAAGTGAATATAATATTTGCTTCAAAGCTCGTGTTTACCGGTTACGCCACTTTTAGCGTTGATTTCATTTTGTCCATAAGTTTGCTTGGTTCAAGGAGTTCATGGTATCCTTTAGTTTACTTTTCTTTTTTGTTTTTATAGTGACAATCGGCTAGATTGATCTCGTTCGAAACTTTAACTGGAGAGTGAGATTCACTATCTAGAAACGGAAAGCCTTCCCACTAAGCAGCATATAAGATCGCATCATTCTCGATATTGATGGTCACCCAGAGATAGACTTAACTGACTACAGATTTGGCACTTGGACGTGGCCGACTTTCAACTTATCTTTCTGACCCCCTTGAGGCTTTTGACGAGCTGCGTCAGTCCTATGTGGCGATGTTGAACGCAAACGCGTAATTTGAGACACGAGAACATTGGTTTCCCAGAACGACTTGTTCCACGCCAGCTAAGACTCACTGATGCCACATCGTACCATAGTTGAGGCCTGACGGGGCGCTCAGTGTAGGTGGCAATGAATTATCGCAACACGCAATTGAGACACAAGAACAGTTGCTTCCCAGCACGAACTCACTGCATGCCAGCTCACGGAGGCCACATCGTACCACGCGGCATATGGGGGTCGGTTAAGTCTTCCCCTGAAGATTCAAGAGAGAATGTTATGTCGAATAATGGTTGTAGTTTCCTATGATATATATTCCTATGGAGATAAAATACGAAGACAAAAGGAGGGTAAGTTTCACATGAGGCGGATGTCACCAAGTATGACTTTTGAGCACAGGAAAGACTTTTAGAGAACCTAATGGAGCACGTCCCCACCCTCTAATCGATCGCGCACATGCACTGATTCCTGCCTTCGGTCTCGACAAAGTCCATTCGTGTGTGGGCTGCGCAATGTGCACTCCCATTTCTCAAAGAAAATCTTCGATTTGCCAGTTGGAATTTGCGACGCTTGAACTTTTGACATGATCTAGAAGTGGGATGCGACCTCGATACTTTAAGCATGTGCAACCTCATGTGTCATGGTTTCCGAAACGCTGGAGACACGTTTTAGATTGTTTTCCGTCATGCCATGGAAAGTAAGGTATCATGGGAAAATAATATCCTATGTACAATCTATGCTACATCGGATACTCACTTTTCTGACCATGAAAGCACGACTAAATCACCATAAACCTACAGAATAAACTCATAGGCTCTTCCTTGAGATATTTTTCTGATTGTTTAAAAACCGATGGAGATAAACGTTGTGTTAACATCTTAAGGCGTCAATCGTCACTAAAATCGTCCAACTAAAAAGGTAGGAAAAATATTCTAGTACAAATAATGAGCTAAAGTTTATTATGTCTACAAGACATATACAAGAAACTATATATATATATATTCTCGATCTTCTACAGAGTCTGTATGTCTGAAATTTCATATCCTAAAATATATATTTAACTTTTGTGAATGAAATAAAAGTTCATATATTAAACTAGCTAACTTAGAATCCAGGATTAGATTACTAGATAACTTGAATAAAATTTGAGAATATTAAAATAATTCTCAAGAATTTTAATTATAGATATATTTCAATTAATAATTAATAGTTTAATAATATATTAATTACATATAATTTGACTTATATTATAATTTTAAGATAAATCTCCAAACTATAACAACTTTATTATTCATCTTAATTCTGGTGCTCCACAGTATACTTACATAAACGTTATTGAGAGTTATCATAAGTTTATTAAGAATAATCGTACATTTTTCTTGAAAGCATATATAGAAGTACTTTCTGGAGTGAAATGATGAAATTATTTAAATTCTATGAAATTATATTTAGATTATTTTAATTATTTAAAATTAAATTCTATAAAACTCAAATCAAAATATAAGATGGTTGATTTGACTGTAATCATATGAACAGAATGGTTGCTCTATTATCTAATAATCATTATTATTGTTCCAATAATTTATAGAAAGTTAAACCTAGTCTATATTCTCATTCTATGAACTCAATAATCATGTAAATTAAAAAATTTATAACCCCATAAAATATTTATTATTTATTATAATTAAATAATTAAATAAAATTTAAATTTTGATCGCTCTTTCAATTTGTTGGTTGATTGATTTAATAAAAAAATTATTTCCGTAAATAGTTTTTTTATTGGAATGACCATGAGAGTCTAATTTTTGGATGTTTTCCTTTAGAGTCGCTTAATAACTTTTTAATTTGATGAATCTCATATATTGTAGATCAAGACATCAATAAACATAGGAGAGTGAAAAGAAGTGAAAAGGAATTTTTTTTTGGAATTTCTCGTTAGCATCTTTGCATCCTTGGAAATTGTTATAAATTATAATGTACTTTGATGTGTATGACGGTTACAACTTGATAGCCTTTTTTGTTTGCTATGCAATTATTTTATTAAGGATCATTCATAATTTGGAATTTGATTATATATAAGAGCGTTATCAAATTCTAGAGGTTGGTCAATACTTTTCTTTAAAGTATAAGGGATAAGTTAGAAACTCAAATGATTATAACTGAGAAAGGGAGATTTATCAGCTTTAAAATTAAATTTAGCGTGTTCTTCAATACTTAACTATACTTCAGAGACCCTAAATTACATCGTTAGCTCTACATACTAGAGACCTTATTTAGAATTCAGAGAATTTATTTACATTCCATCAGTATCTAAAACAATTCTTTTTCATAGTCATCCAAATTTGCTCGTAAATGCTCAGTGCCAAAATTGTGTTTTAATTTAGAGAAATGCTTTACATGCCTTTGAATGTTCCTTTCATATTTATCAAAATTCACTCGAAATCGGCCCTCTTTCCAAAATTTAGTTTCGTTTAGAGAACTGCTATATCCTCCAATGAGTTTAAACTTATTTACAAAATTTTCTTATAATTATCCACAACATCACGTGGTTATCTGAATGGTACAAACCTTAAAAGGTAAGTATAGCTATTTCAATCGAGCAAAGATAACAAAAGTCCCATAGAATTTCAAGATTCATGATCCAAATGTTCCAAGGATTATCCAGATTTGATATCAGATAATAGAGCCAAAACGAGGTTGATTCCCTTGTCTAAGTACCGTATAGTTTGCAAGGATATAATTTGGAGTCAAGGTATAACGAAAGACCAGTATTCGCTGAAGTGTGGGATAAAACAGCTATAATTAAATACGAGAAGACTGAGAACGTATGCCTATTTTGGTAACAAGCTATATAATACCTTTGAGCTATCCCATCCTTCGTGTTTTCTATGCGGTCGCCCTTTTCCCTTTGAGTTATTTCGAATTGGTTTTTTAATTAAGGTTGCTTACCGGTGCTACTATGAATACTAACAAATACGGGTGCTACTCCACCAATAAAAACAAAATGTATCGTTAGGAACTTCAACGAGAGCAGATAAAAGAGGATAAACTACATTCTCTTTCGGCAGGTATAATTTCGTTGTACCTTCATAGATCGACTACCAATAGTGTTATTGGCCTCGAAATGCGTGGTCGTGCTGGTAGGATCGAGCTTCGTTGAGATGCCTCCAGTTTCCAAGACGCGAAAGTTACAGTATCTTATCACTTTGCAAGTTAAGAAGTTCCCTATTGATAGAATGCTTGACATGCATTTGCTACAGTCTCCTCTTTTTAATGGTTAACTAACAATGAGTTACATCAAGTCAAAGAGTATTAGGCTTCTCCATTCCTTCAGTAGGACTTAGCTCCATATTACTTCTACCTCTAGTTTCTGGAGAGGGCCCTCAACCATGAAAGAGATACATGAAGTCCATCGAAGCGGCTAGGGGAGATGGAGAGCACCTTGTAAATTAGTCATACTTTTTTCTTTTAGTTTCTGAGAGAGAACTCAAACATGAAATAAAAAGCATGATGGTTATCAAAGCGGCTAAGCAGGATTAGAAGCAGTCTAGGAGACTAATCATATTGTTGGAGAAGTGTTCAACGAAGGAAAGCCTTATGAAGAGAGAGTACGAGATGAGAAACTTGTGGTAGGTGGGGTAAAGGTCTAGTTTGGAGATTTATAGAAGATCGTAGCGGGAAGTGATTCCAGCGGAACGAATTGGAAGTTTTGACATGGGGCTATGCTTTTCACGGGCCCGTCACGGATGCTTCACACTGTAGGTTAGAAGCATCTCGATTGCACCTGGAGTGAATCGACACCGGAATTGATGACGGATCACTCTTCGGGGCATTGGTGGGTTGGGGCAGGGAGAGGGGGTCGTTCAGACTCAAGATTGAACTTTTCACGTGCTCTTTCGGAAAGCCAAAGATTTTTCTGCCTCGAAATTTTTCCGACAAAACCCGGTGTGATTCGACGCACGGTTGACGACAATTCGTTCTTCCTCTAAAGTTTCCATAAAGGTGGCGGGGACTTTTATCCTTCAAGCTCTACTGTACACGCGAAGCTCCGTCCCTTACATGAGCAGGAGGATGAGCTTCTTTAAGAAGGTGTGGGTGGGATTTCGACTTTGCTTCTTGAGCAATCGCATGCGCTTATTTTATACCTCAAATTCAAAGTGTAGTTTCCAAGTTTGCTTCCTTAGTGTTATTGCTTTCATTGATGTAGCTCAGAATTTCGTGTGCAGTTTCATGGGCGTTCGTTTCGTGAGACGTTTGAAGTCAAACTTCTCGTCGCTTCCTACTTAAGTTTACCTTTACCTGTCAGGGAGTGGAGGAAGAAAGTTCCTTGTGGTCGTTGTTTGGTTTGATTTATCCTTACCATTCTGTAAAAAACGTGACACGTAAGACTTTCGTGCCTAATCAATACGCACGCGGATGTTTACTGATTACTATAAACCTTGATCTTTTGGGAGTGGTTGATTGCCAACCAACTTGGCCCTTCTCCCATCGTGACCGACTTACTGATCCGGGATGTTGACTGCAACTCAAGAATGCAACTTGAAGACTCTGGGTATATGGTACGAATATGGTAGACTCGGGGGGCTTATGTCCGTTGTTGACTCGCAAGAGGAGATGAAGTGAGAGGGCCAATGTGGAAGGAAGGAGGTATCGCTAAGCCTCCTTGCTCATATCTGACTGAGGTTGTGAAAGATACTTGATGTCCTTGGTTAAGCGAGAATTGCTGTTGGGCGTAGTAGAGAACCTGTTCCTAACCGTCTAAGTCACACAGGGAAAATGAGAACAAAGAGTATAGCGTCCAAATTACATGCAAGCCTCGGTGAACCACTTTTGAGTTACAGACATATCGAAAGACACCAGACACGCACAATTGGACCATTATATTCATTGTTAGTCTTAAGTGAATCAGGATATGAAGGAAATTAGCAAGGGAAGCATGTATGACATCAGTATCAGAGCTTAGGATCAGAATCAGAGCCACATCTTACCCCATGTTCAGGACAAGCAATAAAGGACTTAGTTGACATACAGTTACTATACCATCTAAATAATGACTAAACTTAGAGATAATCTGTTCGTCCTGCATGCACCCATCAGGAATCCGATGGCTGCACACGCAGGTGTCAGGTCTGGGCGATATGAGCTCTAGGCTAATTCTTCACACTGCAGTTAGAAACTTACGGATTCCGGGGTCTCAAATGCCACAGCAGACGCAATGTAGCTTAATTTTGTAGTATTAGCTTTCCATATCTCCACAGGCCTCAAAATCATACGCGATGATTGAGCCAGCCCCTCGAAGTACTTCTGACCTGAAACACGTCCAGATACACTGTTCCGTGCACATATCTGGGGACTTTACAGAAGTGAAGTGTATTGGACGATGCAAATCTTCTACATGCACCTCATAGAATTTGAGGTCAGTGTAGCTCATTCCAAAGGGAAGTCAAACTAATACACCTAAAACTCAAGCAGACTGCCTTCCTGTTCTTGAATTGTTGAATTCTTGGTGACAACATTCTTGATTGAACACTTGAAACTTCATCGTCTATCACAATCTCATGTAAGAACATCCAATGGTTGAGTGAGCAAGGATCTGAAGGAATTAGGAAACCTCAGCCTCACCAAGCCTGAAACTAGACTCGATGAACCCAGAGGGTGCAATACTTTATACACACGAAAATCGCAGGATAGGACGTGAAGACAGGACTCCTTTACTGTACATGTAGCAATGCACCAGTGAAGCAATGCTCAATTCTGTTCTAAGAGCTTACAAATCTTTTTGGGGTTGATGATATCAGATCTGATCAACATAATAACATTGGTGCTCTCACAACCTACCTGGAGGAGCATTGACCATCACACCCAACAAATGATATACAAATGATATGAACGTTCCGAAAGCCTCAAGCTCAACAGAAGGCAGCCATTATTAAACAATTTCTCCCATATCCACCTTATTTATGGAGAACTCCTCAGGAACCTGATGTTGGGCTCCCACAAGAAGTTCTAGTCTCTGAAATCCAAGGACAAACAGGCGTTCCAATAGGCATCAATGAAACATAATTTGCCAATAGAGGATTGTAAAGTGATTGATGAGCTATGTAGGACAGACCGGGGTCAAGTTACAAAGAAGAGAACTCACTTTTACAGAAGCCTCAATTCCGTCCAGCCTTCGCAGAATTGCACTGTCATGCCCATGTGTTTCCCTTGGTTGGCCAGCCAAGGGTGAATACGCCGTCTGTAAGCACCAAATCTGACACATTCAAGTCTATCTCCGGTGAACAGCTTCACATCACGATTTCTTCTTGCACGAATATCAATGATTTAAACCAGTAGAAGTCTGATGACTTTTGCATGACGACTTTTCATGGATGGAAATCAACAGACACGGTGACTTATTTACTACCGCGGAAGGGCTTTGGCTTAGTCAGCTCGCTCAGCAAAGATCCAATTTACTGTGAAGCATTACAAAGGTCAATATATGATTGGGCATGGGCAACAAACCGATAGAATATTCGGAAATCGTTATTACTGGGGAACTGGTTTTTAGATACAGAAAGAGAAATCCTGAAATATTGTGGGTGGTTTGAGAGGTCTTCAAAGTTTCCAAGAGCATGACAATTTGGCTAACTGTAACGGTTCTGTCCGGAAGTAGGCAATCAACATAGAACGTACCTGCCAAGAGTTGAGACCTGCTATCCCTTGTCTCCAGGCCCAGGCTTCAGAGCTTCGCCCACCATGATGTGGAGGAGGTGGAGTCTCATACATCAAAGATTCCTCGCTTGCACTTGCCTTCGTCGGATCATGCACTCCCGATTCCTTTCTAATATTGGCAGTAGCCATAAGCACCACCTGTTCATGACATTATTTCCAGAGTGTCAGTGGAAGGCGGATAACACTGTATGGAAAACTACTACGGTAAATTAGAGTACACTTACTGAATTCTCCAATTGTGATAACTTTAAGACCTAAGTTTCAAGACCGACTCAAACTTCATGCTCTATCATGATTCTCGAATGCCCTCCGTTCCAAGGGAAGCATAAGCCCAGCACATTTCAAAACATACCTTCTTGAACAGTCTTGGATTTGCCATCCCTTGTATTCGGACATCATCACCTGGAGTCGGCCGACTCTGAACTGGTATACCCTCAATTCTTATGGATGATATACCATAAGAAGATTGCAAGCAGCCTGCTGCAGCACAGCAGCAAATTGTTTCAACTGAACATTCGATAAAGCGTGTTTGGCAGTCTCAACTATTAAGGGCGATCCTCACTACTCTTGAAACTGATTGCAGGAATGACAAATGTCACCCATCCCAAACCGAAGCTCTAAACTGGTCAAGCTTGATCCAATGGTAACTTTAGTGGCACATTGTGTACTGTCATAGCATTATTCTAGTTAAGTGAGCAGTGTACTTGTACAAGACCAATTTCAAGCCTTGGCAGAGCAAGCTTACATAAATGGTGATCTACATACCTTGTTCAATCACAACATCCGTTACAAGATGTAACAACACATGTTTCTCTCGCCTCGAGAACCCGAAACAGGGGAAAAACACTGGTCTCGTGACCTACAGGGGAGCAATTCAGAACAGGAAAGAATAAAAAGTGCAGGTAAGTCATTCGGTACCATAGGGGAAAGACTAACAGATACTTCGCCACAAAAAACATCTCCCAGAAGATGTTCAAACAGAACTCTGGTAGTCCTCCATCACAAATACTACCCAGACGGTAGGGCGATGCAACTAAACCATCCTCTTAGATATCCTTTTATATCACGCTGTTACTCTACGGTCTTTGCTGGAGACTGGGCAGGTTGGCGACCGAATGAATGCTTTCCTTGGAGTAAATGTCTTATCTTGATCCTCTATTTGAACCACAATCCAGGCAAAGAAAGTGACCAAGAATAGGGTATGTACTTTGCAGACGAACCTTGTAGACAATGGCGTCGGTTGTCACGTACAGCTTGCGGGTTCGGATATCCTGTCTCACCACATGTCTTCTTATTGGGACGTAGAGCAGCATGAGCAGGCCAACTCCATACACCAATATCAGCAATAGTGAGATTAGAATCCACTGTACGGTATCATAGTTGACGTAGCTGTTCTCCATCTCTATAAATGAAGCTCGATACAAGACTCTACCTTGATCCCCGCCTTCCTCGTCATCTTCTTGAGATACAGGATCAGCAAGAAGATGAGCTTCCAGGTAGTCTCCCTCGGGAATTTCTTCTATAGAAGCCATTTAAAGTCCAATCTGAAAGACATGTCCGGGAGTGTGAGTTGCTCCAGTTAAGGCACCTACGGTTTACAGGCTTTGTTGACCAGCATTTCTGTAGCAAGAGGTAAATTTACCATACAAGCCGTAGGAAGTCAAGTTCATCGCAGTTGTTATGTCTTGAAATTTCACATTCGCTGCTTATGAACAGACAATTCGAAATGACGTGACACATTCCAAACACATTCTAAAGTGCTACATCATGACAAGGATTTTAATTAACTTTCACCTGCCATGAAATGGTCGTAAGTGTCAGGGTACTCACAGTTCCGAGTCGAAATTTCGTCAGATGATGATGATGAGCTCAAATTGGTTCAGCCATTAGCAGGGAAACCTGCCGCAAATTGTGTGGCAAGAAAATCTGAAACACAAATGCGCACAATTAAGTTGGAAGCTCCAAGAAGAATAAGAATGTGCGATCAAAAGGCATGAAAGCAAGCAAAATTTCTCAAAGAGAGTACCCTGAGGGGGCAAATCACAGATCGAACTGTTTGCAAAGCGCAAACTGATACAGCAGCGCAGCTGCACTATTAACGCTTCAGAATCACGAATCTACTAATTGCAGGTTCTGAGATTAGATAACAAACGGACTGCGCTTTCAGGGAGGATTTGAAGCTCAAGATTTGCAAACTAGAAGAGATTCTTACAGCGTCACGTGATCTCGAATAACGGTCATTCCACATGGCTGTTGTTATTGCATCATGTTCAAGACCCTGCACATACTGGAGCAAACCCATATTTGAATCCAATCTTTTCCTCTTTTCTTCAGCCCTCTTTCAGAACCATTTAAGGCACGATACACCTGGCCTCGACCATAAAAACTGCCCAGCTTGTCACTTCCCAGTGTTGTCTGCTTAGTGCCTTAATTTATTCCAAAGAGAAGTCCGAATCATGTGAACTAGAAGCCCAGAAACCTGAAAACGTTCTTCCTCACCATAACGAACTCCCTTCGTCGACAGGTGTTAGAGAGAAGATCCGAAACAGGACAACCAGAACTCCACAAAATCCTAGCTCCGTGACATGCCTCAGAATATGGAATGAAATAATTTACATTCTTACTAAATCTGCCATCCTGATGACACAAGATCGCAGAGTTACAACTGGCAACATCAAGCAAATTCTGTCCATACTCTTGGGAGATAAGAGCCTGGAAAGAAACGACGAAAGACTTTCAAATCTCACCCATCAATTGTGGAAATCTCAATGCTCTCGGGAAATTTTCAGTCTCCCCGGCAGAATGACTTGTCCTCCAACCCAATTTCGAAAACCGAGAGGATCAGGGCTTGACTAAAATAAATATTCGATGGCCACACTCGCAATTCATGCACTTACTGGGCAGGTTGGTGTCCACAGAAAATTACTGGCAGACGCAGAGAGAACACGCGAGCTCCTAAGAGAGGCGGAGTCTCGGTCCTCCCCTGGAACGAAAAGACTGGCCTCGTGTATTTACTGAGTCTTATTCTCCATCAGGGCCTGGTTAAACGGAAGTAAGTTGGTCAGAATGGAGGAGATGCTTGCTTCATTCCCTACATTGAAGGCCGGAATCATTTCGGCATTCTAGCCGATACAGTCGGCGCCCCGTGTGGGCAGGCCTCTGATTCCAGACTACCGTATCATGTGGTCTCTCATGAATTAACATCCTGAGATGATTAGAGGAAATCTGAGTTAAAGGTAATGACATGCAGCACTCTTGGGCCTGGCACTGAAGGGGAGGAGGCTGGAAGGGTTTGAATAGGCAGATACTCGTCTGGCTGTATAAGTTTCCTAAATCGGAACAGAACGCCAAAGAATTGTTTGTTGCTCAGTTTTTTGGAGGGATAGGGCTTCAAAATAGGAAGTGGGTTTCGAGAATAGTGGTAGCTCTGCCGGCCAAATCCGGAACGTAGTTTAGACAACTTTACTCCTTTTCTGCCAGTTTTACCTTGACATCGATGGCGGCAAACTCATTTTGTCCGGACTCCCGACTCTGGTGAATGATTGGATGCGTTGCAATATTCCATATTCTCCCTCGGGGAGTAAAAAGAACAACTGGTTTATTTGGCCACGAAACCCCAGAGGATAAGCGAGCGAGGAATCGGAATCCATGGGCACAAAAAACAGCGGGAAGAAGAGAAAGAAAGAGAAAGAGTCAGCAGCAAAAGATCTCATCCATTTGCTTTAGAAGTGTCAGATGTAAAGGACGCTGACTAGGTCTGCGCAGAATGTTTACAGCAGTAAACTGAAACTCCCAGTGGATAATGAGGTCGTAGGCCTGTTCTGCAAGAGAAGACTCGACCCCCAAGTCCTCGTTGACTACCAGCAGACTCTTAATCCGTACTGAAATTGCAAGCATGATCCCATCTGGACATTGATAGCCGGGTGCTGCTGGTTATTTTCTTGTCTGCTGCTTTTGCCAGCTCACTCAGCAAGAACTGTTATAAATCTCTGCGTGGGCATTCAATTCGGGGCCCCAGTCTTTATGATGGCGGGCTTTATGATATTCCTTCTCCTCGACTGATTGAAATGTATATCTGTAGCAGAAGTTCAGCTCAACTAGTTCTCTGGTAGGTGTTCGTCCTGAAATGCTGAGCTCCTTATTCCGACTACTGATCGTGATTTGGGCTATAAAACCTGTTCCCTTTTCATGGCTTCAACAGGGGGATTTGGTAAAGAGTCGAGTTTTACAAGTCACTTCACGGTCCCCAAGTGCTGGGAGGCGCAACAAGTTGTTCTCTGTCCTCGGGTCGTTTCATAAGTCTATGCAGACACATCTGCTACACGTCTTTTTAGAGACTAAGTCGACACATCCTCAGTGACATTTACTTTTGGAACCTCAGTATCGGTATTCACTAACAGGTGTACATGAGGAGTGCCAACGATCAACAATCTACACCAGTTGCTTTACTCCTATCGGAGAAGGTACGCGGTTGAATTCATTTGGATGCTATCGACTGAAATCGGTACAATCTCATAATGTAGACATCCTGTCCGGAAGCATGTTACGTTCTTGCCTGCAAGGGTAAGAACGTAGAATTGTTCTCTCTGCAGACACTCCAATTCTGTCCATCTGCCAACGACCACTCTGCTACCTTTCGTTCCGATGACTTTTTGACTCCGAACATAATTTCAGTCTGTTTCTGTGCTTAAGACCGCGGGAGTCGGTAGGAATTGAAGTAGTGATCAAGCAAAGTCTTAAATTAGATCATTAGTGGTAGATTTTATCAGAGACTTCCGAAGTCTTCATCAGGATGAAGATGTACAAACTGCAATGAGGCTTTTCACGAGCGTGGTCTCGGCACTTGCAGACTCCCTAGGACGAGCATCTCCCGCTAAATCTCATCGCTATTTATCACAGTTCACTGGTTGACCTGAAAATACATCCACCTCCATACGCTTCCTTCCCTTTACCTTCCTATATCTTTCTTTCCTCCCCGTTCAGGTCTTTGTTAGTCGGTAGTCTATCCATTCGTTCATTCAACCATTTAGTCTGCTGTCGCAGAGGGCAGCTCAGAATATCTAGAGTCTCCCTAGAAATCACACAATCGTTTTCTCCGGAGGTCCATTATCGACGGCTAGAGGAGAGGTAAAGGAGGCGATTATCGGCAAGGCGAACAATGCCATAATCTCGGGCGGGTGATCAGGGAAGATACCTCCAGAGCTGTCACAACTTGAGTATCTCTCCGAAAGCTGATCTCGTCATAGAATGAGGAGCTCAGCAGAAGTCCCCAGACTTTGTCGGGGGTAATGGGCTTATGCCCGTTACCATGCCATCAACCTACAGGAATGCTGAGGGATTTGGCAATTGGCACAGCGTCCATTTACACGTTATTCAATTTTCGTGAGGGTTGGGACTCGCAACAGATAGTTCTTCCTACCTTTGTTTCGGAGGGTCTTCTAGATACGTCTGATTCACGTCTTCTTCAAATCTAAGTTCACACATCCAATACCACGCAATAATACTGAAGCTTAGGAAACGATAAATTGTAAGAGAGAAAATGGGAGAGTGCCGGTGAGTGAAAGTGCTTCATCGTTAAAGAAGTGATGGTAGGCCAGGGATCCAATTCCAGAGTGACTCGTCCAACTATCGTGCAAATTCGGTAGTAACCAGGAAATGTTTGTCTCACTCCAAGGGAAGAAAAGACTGTCGGAGTGGGATCTCCATGGCAAAATCAAAAGAAGTTTCCATCTATTACTCCGAACAAAGAGTCCGCCTCGGTCCAGGTTCTAATTTGGTTAGCCGTGGCTTACGTAAAAGGTTAGAGGATTTTGCTGTAGAGAGTTTGGAATCTCTATATCATTTCTAGCCGCAGAAGTGCACCTTGCATTGGAGCTGCCAATATTGAATTCTCCTGCTCTTAACGAATGAATGAAGTCAAGACTGTAAAAGCTCGTGGTTACAGGTAAAGTCCACAACAGGGAGTCGCAGATGCATGTGACTCCTGGAACAGCTAATACTTGGAAGGCCTCGAACAGACATTGGTCGACTGCGTACCTCGACGCTATAATTCTCAAGTTCTTAGAAACTGATATCAGCTGTCCGTTGATCTTGGAGAATATAATAGACGACCTACAAGCGGATGTAGATTGAAGCGTAAGCAACATATTGGGAACAGACGCAGATTTTTGATGTTCACATTGATGCTGAGTTGAACAAACCCTGGATAACAAAGACAGAAGTATCTATATCACAAAACACTGCATCATAGTCTCTACTATTAATGATATTCAAGAGCTCAGGACCTTCTCACATCATGACCTTATCAGTTATGAGAAATGCATAGGAACCTGGAAACTTCTTGTTAAACTATCAGCGGATGAGAACTGCGAGTCGGGAAACTTCTAATGTAACTACATTGTCAACGGATCAGAGGGAAGGACTATTCGGCTCCAAGACAGCATTTGCTGATACACGTGAGCTCAACACAGCACAAACGTGGTAAACATCTTGAATTTTCGCATGGTTGCCAAGTCTGTGACATGCCCACATGGATTTTGAAGATCTTACTACTGAGATGTAGTTCGTCTTGAGCTTTTGCACATTCTGGACCTGAATACTCGTTGTTGGTGAAGTGGATTGAACTTTGTTGTTGTGAACTTTGTTGCGCCTGTGTGTGGTCATATGCTGATCATTAGCTGCTCATGATGCAACAACATGACGTGCCTGTTCTCCAAGTTCCGTAGGACTAGCATTACCAGTGTTCTTAACCACGGGCACGACTGAACGAATATTGTCAAGATTCTAAACAAAGTCCAAATCATTCGCCATTCGCATAATACCCTTAGACTGTGACATTGTTTGTTGAAACGAAGCAAAACTTTTTAATATGACACGGGGTAACAATGTTTTTATTTGATGCATAACCTGTTACTGAATTTCAGAAGTTCTATTTCATGATGAATGAACTCTTGAGGTCTGAAGGTGTCTTACTATACTTCGCGTTGCATCTATGTCTCCCAATGAAGTGTGTACACATCTCCACCAGTTTCTGACTGGCTTATCAGTAGAAGTTCCACTTCTCATTCAGGCATCAGATGAGAGCGTCGCTTATGTATCCAGAGTTCTTCATTCCAGGCAATATTCAACCAGAGAGCCATAGAATTAGTCAATCCAGACTTCCAAGAAACAAAGCGAGATTCATGGATCCCTTGGCGGTTCCGATTAATAGAATATTCATATTACTTCAGCTTTTGATCTATGAACAGCATATAACTCAAGTATCGGTACTGCATATTTTGGTACCAGATCAATATCTTTATTACTAGATTGTATCTCATATCAAAACCGAGTCACTTACAGCATATCCGGTCACCAACTATCCTAATGAGAATCAGGTAGATAACACGAACGTCCTCCTGAAATTATCTACTCCGATCATTCAACACGGTGTCATTGTGTCTTCTCCATGGCTCTTCAAACTTCTAATGACCTCCTGAAGAAACTAGTTAGTCAACAGTGAGAAGTGCGATGGTGAATTGGCGATATGTACTCAGTCGTGTGGAAGTGTGGCAGGAGTCTGGCAGTATGTATTAATACATTCGAAACCAGGACAGCATAAACCTGGTGGACGATTTGGACTTTCGCAGTGTTGCCCAAGTCCTAGACATGAAATTTCCCGGGAATACGTGAAGAAAATGTTTGGATAGTTGATTGTGCCGTCTGGCTGCTGGCCTTGGACTCCTGCGAACGCATGTTCCGAGGCTGGATCGGCTTCTCGAACCATGTCCTGTCTGTCGGCAATAGCATCTGCATGCAAAGTTTGATCATCATCTCCTCCCAATTTCCGAAGACGAGCCCCAACCACATCCCTGTTAGCAAATATGAAAACCAACAAACTGAAGACCAAGGCATACATCTTCGCAGGTGCCATGATCTAGTTCCGTCAAAGAAACAAGGGAGATAATTGCAAGTGAGATACAAAAGATGAGATGTACTGTGAAGACCCAATTTTCACTCGCACGTCGTGAAGACAATATTGAGACAATATCGATATATCTTGTAGATCTGAAGTCGCACATGCGAGGAAAGCCTGCAGTTGCTTCTCCGGAAGTCTCTAAGGGTTAAATATTGTCATCCAAGTGAGAGTCACATGTAGTCACGCTTACTACATATCAATAGTGAGAGTGATATGTAGTGAAGTATACACATCTATTGACATTTGTAGGCTATGCAAGAGCGGTGTGTTGAGACACGAAACTAGTCCTTAAGGTCATCAAGGTATTAACAAACTGAGCAATAAATAACATTATAGAATATGTGTAGACCATGCATCTCTGGATACAGTTTATTCTTCTCTGTTAGTGTCACCGTAAGATCACACGCTAGGAGCCACCATATAAGTCCCTCCAGCTTGCATGTGAATAAACTAGAACGCAGCGGGATTGATAAGAAAGGGGAAAATAACGACACTCTAATACACGCTAGGTTGTTGAACGTGACGAAAAGAATGACAGGGATCTCATGTCTATGCTTTGGTAGCGTATCTCGCGCAATCCTATTCGCTTTCATTTGGCCCCACGACAACACATCCTCCAATCAGTTCCAGAAACATACATCCGACATTGATAGTACTGAAATGATAGTATGGAGAAACTGAAAACAACTACAACACGCACTGTCAGGCAAAGTAGAATCAGAAGTCCTGGATATAGAAGCCGGTTTTTATGCAGTGTCAGCATCCAGAATGAGAGAATGAAGAATGTTTGTCGCTACCAGATAGCAAGCGTTTTCACACTTTATCATCAATTTACATCGCACTCACAAGCACCATTACATTTCCACACATGCACGGTATGACCCTGATATTTAGAAATTTGGTGCAAAAGAATGCCTGCTATACATGAAGAAACTCAAAGACTGAACAACTTCAGAGGTCCTTCGGTCATGAATGCGAGGTAGGAGATTGAGCCTGGTCTGTTCTTCCACTCAGTGAGTGTTGTAACCTCCATCTCACGCGAACAACAAAGGGAACACTGTCCAGAGTATCATATGCTGATAGTTGGGACCCCAACAGCATTCCCAAACAGGGACTTGTGCGCATGGGTTGTGTGAGTAATTTCCTCTGGTCCCTAGAGGAGTTTATCGAGACTTTTTGATCTTCCAGAAATTAGCAAAAAACTGAAGGTCATAAATTAAACCTGCAGCTTACGATCATCTGTCCGACCTCATCCGTGCAAATATTCAGTCTGGATTTGACTCAGTCTAGATTCGCGCATGCAAATAGCTCACGGGTGAATAAAAGGAAATTGTAATCTCATTCCAAGCATCTTAGATGACAAAAATCCCACCTGACGCAATTGGACCTCTTAACAAAGCTTGCGACAACTCCCACTTATTATCGAACTTGTCAGTACAGGTCATGTTAGTACAGGACTGATTTTGGGAGAGCCATCATTTTCTATTTGTTTATAGAGACTTCGTTGGTCCTCTCATTTTCTCATTATCGAACAGAAGATGTGAGGGAGACCCAATGCATTCCCCAAGAGTCTATCTAGAGAAACAGTAAGCTTAAGCTGGAATTTAGACTCCTGAGAGAATGCAGTAGGATCGTCAGTAATATCTTGCCTGTATTCTCTCAAGAGTCTAATTCCCAACACTTGCAAGTATGAAATTTAACTCCCAATCATGAGTTCTTATCTGTGAACAAGTTGAACAATGGTCTATCTAGAGAAAAATTAAGCTTAAGCGCATAGAACTTATCATCACCATCCTGCTGCATTCCCTCAAGTGTTTAACTCCCAACACTTGCAAGTAATGAAATTTAACTCCCAAAGTCATGGGTACCTGTCTGTGAAACAAGTAGAATTATAGTCTAACTAGAGACAAACAAACACGGAGTGGGAAGACGTTTTACACTTTTATATCCACATCGAAGTAGATGATTGAAGTTTATTGTGATACGGCTCTTATCAGAGTCACTAGCATCATTTTATCACAACGCATCTTGATGAGGTCACATTAGAGCGAATTTTCAGTCCTCTTCAAGATATTCATGTTTTCTGGGGAGGAAACTTGGGCTCCTTTAAAACCATAGTCCCTATTATGCAGATACTGTGCAGTTTATGGATAGATACGGGTATTTTGGTTTTAAGGTCAAACCAAGAATTTTCATGAGGTTCCGCTTAATCCCAAATTGTAAAAGTCATTTTATATAACAAAAGGATTAGACAAACTTGCAATTATTTGAAACTTATGTTTCTACTACAGCTCAGTCCAAAATTACAAGAAAAAATTTTTATAAGAAAAATTTAGCAACTTGCAATCACTTAAACTCCTGCTTTGATTACATCTTAAGCCAGACAAACCTAGACAAAATATTGTCTGTTTGGCGTTTCTCCACTTGAATTGAATTGAGTGTCTAGCCAATTCAGTTCATAGTCTATCTCCTTTAGCTAAAAAGTATAGATATTGCTCTAAGTTAGTGGGTTGATACTCGGTGAGTTGATACCAAACTCAAAAACAATATAGTAATACCTCAAGCGGATTTATAATCACATTAAAATTTATATTTAACTAGTACACAAACAATAATACAATGCTAACTTACAAAAAAAAGACATGCATATAGAAGAAAAAGAAACTTACACAACTTGGGAGTAAAATGATTTGAACTCAAAACTATAAGAACTATCACTATGAGTAAGGCTACATTTCCACAACAATTTATTGAGTTAGTATAATTAAGAATGAATAAATATTTATATTTATAAAATTATAATTGATTCTAGTAACATTATTCATGTATTTTTATTCTGTTTGATAATGAGAGAATTAAAAAAAAATATTTATATGCATGAAGAATATGTATATATTTGGCCGAGCCCCGTATATGAGTAATCAATCTCGAACTCCTGGGGGTTCAACTCTACCTCTAACGCCCTTTCGGTTTGGCAAACCTTGGATACTTCATCTCCTTGCTCTTGGTATATGAGGTTGTTCACAAAACGCTTCCCAGAAATATGCTTCAATAAGCCATTTCTCATTAAATTAAATTTCTTATTATTAAGCTTGTATTTTACCAATTTATGTAACGAAAACAGTTTTATAGTAAGCAACTCTAGCACATCCAGTCAAGAACATTTATTAGAAGACTATTTACGGATTGCCATTGTGTGTCAAATTTTTCATTTAAGTATGGTTGTTGACTTTGTGAAAGTGCATTTGTACTTTTGTTTACTAGGTCCATGATAGAAACATAGTAAAGCAATACTCAAATCTTCCCTTATTAAGGATCATTATTCTCCCTATCACTTTAGAATCACTTCGGTGCTCATCATCAACAAGAATAGTATTACAATCTGCTAGCATCTCAAGATTCCTTGGTTTTTCATCATTAACTAGTGTATGACTAGAGTCATCGACCAATGTAGAATTTGAATTACAAAAGTGGAGCTAAACTGAAATCTATCTATACTTTAGATACTTTGGCTTTCCATCCTCAACTAGAGAAGGATTACGTTATTGGAATCTCTAGATACCTAGCTCTTTTTCATGACAGATGTAGGATTGACTCGACTCATTATCATTTGAGTAGACTGAAAATCATCAGCAATGATTATAGGATTTGAATTATCATCAACCAAGAAGAGCTGAAATGGTAAGACCTTTGTATGTATTACTTATGTGGAAAGGACATGCTTTACGCATAACTTGATTTTTGAGTTCCAAAAGCTTGATGTGTTTGTTGCTTCAAAACGGATATCTTGTTTCTATTTTTATGTCATCCTATTGTAATATGTTTTTGCATTTCAATATCAATAAATTTACAATAAAACTTTATGACCAGGTGACTATCTTCTAACTCTAGCATACTATCCAACAAATACTCAACTCATTTGGTTTTATTCAGAACAAACAAGGTCCGTTTCTTCAAAACTTGTAGATCAATTTTTAGATATTGATCAATAAGAAAATTTATATAGTTACATAAGTTAATTCAAGTACTTGAAGATTTAAATTTCCTATAACCGAGATCAGATCAATGCTTAGATCATTTCATGATTGCTACTGAATGAATAAAGCATGCTTTATCATAATTGGTTGTTGATTAAGAAAAATATGGATTATATATCACTAATAAATTATGATTTATATAAAAATATTATAATTAATTAGTAGTCTTAAATCTACCCCAAGCTTAGTACATCAATTTAACTAAACCCCAAGTTGGGTTGAAATACATAATTATGCTTAATACCTTATAAGGATTATTGTGTTGATTTAATTCTAGTTGGCATAGAATTCAGATCAAACTAGATTTTTTTTCTTCTATAGTATCATTGTAATATAAATAAGCAAAGTCATTATAAAATAATTCACTTTGTTGCCTTTTATCCTGATAAATGGAAAGAATGAAAGAGTCTCTTGATATTCAAATTCTCACATTTGTCATATGTTTTTGAAAACCTGAAGTTATTATCCATGTGAGAGAGCATGGATGAAAGAAGACAATCTAACGTAAAATTAGGTGATTTTTTAAGAAAGAACATACAAGAAGGAGCAAGGAGTCAACATGCTATCTCAAAATACTATTATTAATAAAGAACTAGATAATTTGAGAGATTGGGACAACATCTTGAATTACTATAAGATTGAACATAGAAAATGAATTTAGGGAAATAAATGTCAAGGAAAAACTTGGAGATCCCTCCAAACTTGAGAGCCGCTAGGTTGACACCCTTGTTTTTGTTAGGGTGATATCCCTCCACATCGGTCGGAGGGCTCTCATTTACTTACAAATCATGAAACAAGATCATCAAGTGGAAGCAACCAGAGTCCTGCGTGGAGGGGTGTCAAGCTAGCTAGCTGCTCCTCCATACTTTAGGAGATCATTCTACAATTTGTAAATTCTTGCATTAAAATTGTGTACAGATTTCGATGGATTTATCTTGAACTTTGGGATCTGGTCTTGGATTTTATGTATGCTTTAAGCAACCACTATCTTGTACACTAATATTTATTTTATACTAATGAAGTTATTGACAACAAACAACCAAAATTATTATCGCATCTTCATAAAAGCTCAATCCTTTGAAAAAATTGCCATATAGATTGCAGTATCACTGGCTGTGTTTTAAAACAAGAAAATATTGAGGCCTAGGCCAAGAAACAGGCAAGTTAGAAGATCATTAGAATTCTTGGATTTCAAAGTGTATTTAAGTGCCTAAGAGCTGCCAATGATGTGCAATGGATTCCCAAGTCAAATCGTGTGATCTTTTAGCCAGACTATCTATACAATATTTTCCTTGAGCGTTGTTCAAAAACTGATAACAATCCATCGACTTGTACACTTTGGCTTCCCAAAACAATGACTTCTCATTTGGAATGCGTTCTTTTAACATTAAGTTGGAGACCTAATGTAACGAATTTCACACGGGATCTTGAATCTCAAGTGTGTAACTAGCGCTTTTTAAAGTTTTCACTTGAATCTTTTTTTTCAATTACGCATCTTCTATTTATCTTTCTTCACAATTCTTTATTATTTAGAAATTGAGATAAAAAGATGTAGCTACGTGTTTGTACATGAAAAATTAACATTTCTATATTGTAATCTTGCACACCTGGATGTACATCAAATCTTGACTAATTTTAATTAAAGACCATGCTACTAAATCATTGTAATAATCAATTCACAAATTTTTGGTAAATTAAAACAAAATTGGATATCACATGAACTCAAGTCAAGCTAAGTTAAATGGTTAAATCTTTTTGTGAATTTGGGGTGCGGATAGATCTGTGTACCAACCTATCTACGGGTATGGTTATCCTTATCTGTACATCTTCTTGTGTTAGAGTGATGGGTGCTTTATTTTCTTATCAACTGAAGTAATTAAGAGGAATTCTGTGTAAAAAGTCTTTCATCCACCCGAGAGGAGAAGGAGCAAAAGTGGAGAACCCTCCCAAATGCTGACGGTAGAACTGGAGTTTTTGCAGGAAAGACTTTCAAAGTGGAGACAGTTCGTTGTCAAAAACTACAGTTGTACCATCAGCATCCGGAAGAGATATCCAAAGTTATCCATTCCAGTTCCCAATCTGACTCCATGAGCGTTTTCGCTTTGAAAAGAGCATAAACGTTCTAACCGTGGAACGAGCCAAAACTTGACTCTGGAGATGTGAATGCACTGCGAGTCGACAGAGCCAGGAACGCCTTGCATAGTCGTTGGTCGCAATGAAAGGAGCCCGTCTCCAAAGCGATGTGAACGCAGAGGATTGACAGAGCGAGGAACACCTTACATAGAGTTTCTCTCTGAAAGGAGCCAATCCGACTTTAGAGATGTGAAGACATGGAGTCGACAGAGCGGAGAACACCTCGCATAGACAAAGAACTAACCGAGGTAGAAGATGTGAATTCTCTCAACACATGGTGGGATGACCCCGGAGGAGTAATAGAGCAAAACCTACTTGATCTCAGAACTGTAGATAGATCGTGAAAGTTCAAGACTAAGTTGATCTCACCAGAGGGAAATGATAATTCTCTCAACAGCATTTATGCTGGAAAGAGGCAGGAGGAGTAAAAGAGCAAGACTCAGTCGATCTCACTAGATGGATCGTGACAGTTCATAACTCAGTCCATCTCAGGCTATGGAGCGCGAAACTTCAACAACGTACTTCCATTATTTCCTGGACAGCTTGACTTGTACGATGCGTACCGAAATTTGGAAACAAGAAACACATGAAGTTCGGAAAAGCGACCCGCATAGAAGACAAGAACAGCGGGAAGACCCCCATCAAACCGAACAAGGATAAAGCTTAGGCGGTAAATGGGGCTAAGCCTCAAAAATTTAACAAATGTAAAAGAAGAACCGCATGAATCACTGGAACAAACAAGAGCGCATGAACCCTCATTGAATTGGTAGAATCTGTTCATGTGATCAATTTTGACAGTACCACAATTTGAAGTTGGACGGTCAACAACCTCAATAAGTAATAAGAGTGGTTAACATTGTCCTCCGGAATGGAATACTGCCCATATATATATAAGGAAGACTTTATATCTGGACGGGATAGTAAGAGTGAAGTTTGTTGCTGTATAATATACTGTACTTGCTTTGGAAATCTTTACGAAATATTCGATGAAAATTGGACCTGGAACCAAAACTAAATAAGAAAATACACTACATGCGATTACATGACAATTGTAAAGGCAGACTGTTTGAAGCTCATGTGAATGGGCTTCGGTTATTCTATCTTTGTAGCAAAAACGGAGGAACATGGTCATGGCAAGTGGAAGAAGACTTCTACTAATAAGTGAATGAACTACTTAGGGTCTGCTGACTATAATTGGGATTGTTAAACTTATCGCTAAACGGAACAACGCTTCCTTCATAGCATACCTCCTTGAGGACGTGGGAAGGAGAACATTCATCTAGCCTCTTACCACTCTAATTTTGATCTCCATCCCATGAAAAGAAATTGGATCATCATGTTTGATTCTGAATTCAGAATATTATAGGTGGTTATTCTACCTACGAAGGCTAATTATTAGGGGGTTCAAATGAGCGTTTATCGAGGTCGTAAAGGATTTGTAAAACCAATTTACAGGCTGTCCTAAACATTTTTCGGGCGGTGCAGGGCAGGATACCTGAAGGGTCTACAGGCCATGGCCTGTAGCCTTAAAAATCTTATGGGCCAAGATTTTTGGGATTTTTTTGACGGGTCAAAGTCATGTAATCTTCATGGCAGTTGAAAATGTGATGAACGTTGCCCTCGAGGGATTTGAGAAGTGGAGACGTGGCTACAAGACCCAAAAGGGGTTTAGAGAGTTTGGAACAAAGGGAAGTGAGCTCGACGTTGTTGCAAATTATTGACCCTCTCTTTTCCAACATCCTCGATCCACTCACATTAACTTCTAGCACCCGCTCACTAGAACAAGAACGTACACTAGATATTTTAGCTTGACCCATCACGAGAACAACACTCACCCGAGGAATTTAGCTTGCCATTGATTGTAGGTTAAACCCAACATTTGTCTCGTTTTAGTAACATTCGGTAGAATTTGACCGCATATAACATTCAACATGCAGTGTTACCCAAACTAATCTCCCCCTTACATGAGAAAAACTATTAGTATGACCCAACATTTGCTTTCCACTGGTTTGTGTGTATTGTGAGTTTCAACTATTGGTGCATCTTTGGTCTTTCTGCCTCATCCCAGCAATAGTTTACTCCGTATCATCATCCTAGAGAAAGTTTTCTGGTCCGTGTGGCTGAAGAATCTCTCCCCCTTGCCTTGCTTGCTCACGATAAAATTTTTTTTTTTTTGGTTTTTAATCATCCCGCATGGCTGAACCTTCTCTCCCCTGGTCTTGCTTGCTGACAATAAAAGTCTTTTGTTCATCCGTATCATCCTCGAGAAAGGTTTTCTCATCCACGTGGCTTAACCATCTCTCCTCCTTGCTTTCAAAATCAATCATGCCACTGATTAGTACTTACAAGCATCTTTCAAAGGAAATAGAAAGAATTATGTGCCTCACTCTCACTCTAGAGTTGGGAATGGAGGAAGTAGAGGAGTTAGAAAATGCTAGTATGGAGGAGTTGGCCGGATGGAGCACAGACAACAAGGAAGAGAGTATTGCTGACTCTGAAATAAGCCTGTTGGTAGAGTGGTGAGATTTTATGCACAATAGCAAATATGTTACCTTGAGATTTAAAATATTCAGGTTTATAGATTTTGTTACTACGTATTTTCATGTGCTTGAACATGATATTTTTAAAAATCTAGTGCTATGGATATAGAATCCTCCTTTGCTTTTGTGGAAATCATCAAAGATCATTTCGTATTTGCCCCAAAAGGTTAGGGAAAAGCCATAGTCCAATTTGGCTTCAAGTGGCAATGTGCAATAGCCACTTGATTTGAGAAGCACACAAGATTAGAACTCTCATAAAATCCAGATGCTCCAAAGGAGCACCTTGTCTTTATTTTATAGCAAATAAGATCCCCTCAAAGGGAGCTACACCCTTAGATTAGATACATGGATTGGTGACATATCTATCCTTGTCCTATTTGGTTGGTCAAACAAGTTTGACCAAAGGGGATATTTGGGGATCTTCTTATTGGAAGCTAAGAATAGCATGGGTTAGGTACCATTGGATAGATATAGATGAGACAAACAAGGTGGGAGAAGGAAATGCCTTTTTCATTCAAAATGAGGGAGGAAATATTATATTTTTTGAGGCCTCTAAAATTAGCTCTGAAGTTTTTAATATGTTTTTGACTTCTACCATATAATGTAGAAGTCCTCTTTTGGTAACTCATCTATCTGATCTAATTAGAACATCATTTATGATATCTTTAAAGATTTTACCAAGCTAATTTCACCTATAGCTAACTTGTCTAACTAATGATATTACATAATGGGTTTGGATTGCTTTGGACATAACAAGAATGATGCTTCCATACTTAGGGAAGTGAATGTTTAGTGAGCAATTGCAGGCTCTACCACTATATTTACAGACAAAGTTATATCAGCAATATTATCCACCATGTCAAGATTTTGTCAATGGCCTTAGGAGGAGGAGAGATCCCACATATCATTTGTTTATGTAGTGAAGGGATTCTTGGGATGTGTTGGGTTAGTAGATGGGACTTTATTCCTCCTTGTGCAAAGACCTAAGATAGACAGTATAGAATCCCTAAAGATATTGCCAAGAAAATTACCACCTCTAGATAATTTTTCTAGCTAATGATATTGCACCACTCCCCAATCATAAGTGATTTGCATGTGTAGTGTGTTGTTTGATGTATTTCCTTGCAGTAATTTTTGTATTCTTGTATCCTTCTTGTCCATTGTGGTTGATGGGATCCCTTGATTCAAGATCTTGAATTGATGGATCTTGAGGGGCAGGATTTCTAAGCCATGAGATCTTGTAAAATCCTTATCCATTGTTGTTGAGTGGATGCTAAGCCACAAGATCCTGAGATTGATGTAGTCCATTGCAAATGAATTTTTGGCCTTGTATCTTCCTTTTCCATTGTAGTTTATTGGATCTAGAGGCCACTGATCTTAGTACATAGCTTGTTTGCAAGAGTATGTAAGTGTATGGTCCTTGAGAATGTTCTAAGCACTAGAATTTATGGTCTTGTAGCTTCATGGGCAATTGTGGTTTAATTATTTCATTGTGTTCATGGTGATGGTGTTATATGCAAGGATGTTGGGTCTATATCACAATATGACATGTTTTAAGAAGTAATCTCTTTGGATAGAGCTAAATTATAGAGGTTCATGGAACTCTTTTGACCTCCACAAATATTTGCTTGCAAATTCAGGGTAAAGACAAAACTCACATCTAGTTCACACCTGCAAAATAGCTTGCATTGCAGAAAAATGAGACTCCAAAATATGTTTTATCTTGCACACAGATAATAAATGAACATTGCATAGGGGTTTTGAAGGCTAAATGACATTTTTTTTGAGAGTTACAAGTTCAATTGAATAGTGAAGCAGAAATGCATATTTGATGACATGGATTTCAACATGTATTATTCTACATAGCTTCCTTATTAATTAATGTGACACTTGGGAGTTGGAGGAGGAGGAATTTGTTGATGAGGTAGATGAGATGAACCAAGATGATCATGCTAATAGGGAATATCTAAGGGTAAATGTTATGGAAAAGTTTTTAGGGTTTAACATAAGATCAGGTTGGGGCCTTGTATCTAGATCAAATGAATAAAGTTTACTCCTACATGTACTTGAACATTTTGGTGATATGGTATGGGTGTGCACCATATGTAGTAAAAGTATCTTTTGAATTAGTGGTCAGAGAATGGTATAGCAAGTTTTGTTAACAAGAGACCACAAAGGTGTGGGTGTTCATACTCTACCTTTGAATGGAATTGACTATATTAGTTTTGGGACAGAGGTGTGAACACCCTACATTCCCCATTATCAATATAAGCAAGCTCAAGTGGAATATATACCTTAGTTTTTATAGAGATGTAAGGCTAGAAATCAAAAACCAAGGAGAAAATATGAATGTATAAGGGAGCTCAAATATCAATATTTGTAAAACTAGATATCAACAGTATTTTGTCCTTTATGTATTTATGTTGGGACTAGAAATAGAAAACCAAGGAGAAAATGTGAATATTAGAGAGCCCAAATATCAATATTTGTAGAACTAGATATCAATAGTATTTTGTCCTTTATGTATGTATGTAGGTGCTAGAAATCAAAAGAAAATCTCAAGGGAGCTTATGTTGAGTGTGGAGTTGATTGGAGATAACTCTTTGATAGGCTTTACAGATGTGATCTGGGGCAATGCTCTAGGAGTAGAGCCTCCAACTAGAGTCTCATTGCCAAGTCAGCAAGTAGGAGTCAAGGGTGCAGTGCCTCCGAAGAAAGTTTTTGTTTTGGTAAAACTACAATGTAAACAAAGTACAAGAGGTCAATATAGCCTGATATAGTTAGAGTTAGGGTTTATAGCTGGGGTTCAATTTGAAGGGTTTGGTGGAATTTGAAATTCCATAACTATATGCGCAAGGTTAAGAAGGGGTTAAAAGGCCATTACCTTAATAGAATCTCATTCACCTTATAAGTAATTTTAAAGAGGAGCACTTTAGAGGGTTAGTGGAGCCTGAGGATTTAGGGGTATAGCTTAGAGCCAGCACATTGTAGATCACATAGAAGTTTAGCAATTTAGATTCTAGGGTCTATGCAAGAAGAGAGGTCTACATAACAAGCATAATTCCATAAGCAATACATAGGTGGGTCTACCCAACACTAAATAGAGTTTGAAGGCTTACTATCTCTTACAATTTTTGATTCAATGGCTATCAATATAGAGGAGTATATCCATTTTTTTGACAAGGGTAACATGGGTGATACAAAGGAAGGCCTTGGCTGATTGAGTTCAATCCTTTGAAAGATAATATTACTTTTATTAACTAGTGTTGGATGTACAAAACTAGTATCATAAGTTCAATGGAGAACATCTAGGAGTCCAACCTAGATTTATTACACCTTAAGGTAGTCATTGGGATTGAGTACATGCACCCTCATGTGAGTTAAATTCACAATCACATTAATTCACTTGTATTCAACATCCAAATTGTCAAATTTTATGAATCCAAATTGCCAAATTTTATGGAATGAATTGTCAAATTATGTGAGTCAAATCATGCATGGACTTCTCAATTTTGTGTGCATTTCACTATCTATGCATACTAGAGTTCTTGCACATAGTTGTGTCTATGCATAACACTTCTTGTACACATCACAATTCCTATGTCTATGTAGCCTATTTTGCATTTGCACATTGCGGCTATTTTGCTGATATTAGCTATCATTGTGGCTTGGTTTCTTATCAAGTCCCAACATGCATGGAGTTTGTTAACACATGGGACAAGAACACTCATATGGAATTGTTGGTAAGAGAACTCTCACAATTTCAACTGACTTGATCAAGGAAGGAGCTGCCTTGCCTAGGGGGCAACCCCTAAAGGAGGATAAGTCCACATCCTTCAGTTCAAGATTGGTTCCTCATGCAAAGATTTTTTTGCTAGGAGTTGCTTTGCACTCGAGTGTGCATGTCCGGCATGGAGATCTTTCTTCTAGATAGGGTTCATAAAGACTAAGATGGCTAGGTCTAGTGATGAGGATTATGATTTGGTAGATCTAATGTTACAAACTATTGAGGTTGAGTTGGTAGTCTTACATAGGCAATGCCACCACCCATACAATGTGAGATCCAAGCATACTTCCATATGGCAGATTCTCACATATCTTTTTCTTGAGAGCGGTATCATTGGTGAGGATGAAGTGAGATATGACAATACCAAGAATACTTCATAAACAAGGCAAATGAGGCATTGAATGATGGTGACTGAGAGTATAGGTTATTCTCATGAGAAATTTAGGTTCACTTGTTTTGACACTTGTTATTATTGTTTAGAAACATTGTAATTATTATGATATATTGCTTTGGTGATGTTATAAAAAAAATTAACATTCCTTATGTATGATGTTTAGTGTTGTTTGTGCCTAAGGCATCATCTCCATGTTGTGCATGTTGATAACCCAATGAGAGATGAGGAGTATGTGGTGAGAGGAGATGAGGAGTACCCGGTGAGAGCTCAAGATGGACATGTGAGAGAGAAGCCCGATAATAGACATATAGGAGAGGTACGCAATGATGTGCATGTAGACATGGAAGTGGATGAGCCATGTCCTTCCTTGAGCAATGTACATTGGATAGAGGATAGTTAATTAGGTCTTAGAGTTAAGAGAGTGGACAAGGAGGTAGAGGAGACACCTCCTTCATAGGACTATAATAGCAAGAGGCCTTTACCTATTGTGGAGCTAGGAAAGATGGATGCACTTGAGGGAGAGGTAGATTTTGCAAAGAGGGAGCATGCTCTTACTGAGAAGTTAGAGGACCTGGACACTAAGGTGAGGCATCATACTTCAATGGTTGAGGCTTATAGGATGCAAGAGAGTGAGAGGTTGGAGAGAGAGCATGTTCACAAGGAGAGATTGGATGCACTAGACTCACAAGTGAGGCAGCTCAAGGTGATGGCTGAGGCTTATAGGATTCAGGAGATGTTCTATATAAGGGAATTTTCTATCAATATGGAGAGGTTCGAAGTGCATACAGTCTCATTTAATTTAGACCTAGAGTTCACTAGGTCAAGCAGGAGATTACTATACAAGGCTATTGGGAAGGAGCAGGCTTTTGTCCATGAGTCTTGCTAGACCTTCTTGGCTTCACTATTATGGGTCAAATCAGACTAATAGTAGTAAATACCAAAACTCATGGGACTTAGATTGATGGTATAGCAAAAGTCACTTAAGGATCTTAGATGGGTGGGTTAGACTTATTGTCTAGTGTCCAAAGAGACACATGTTCAATGGAGACATTGGCTAATTAAAACATAGATGGCTTACCAAGGGAGAGCCTAGTGTGTTGATACTTGACATGGATATTGTTGCATGGAGACCACAAGTTGGTGAAGCTCTTGCACCCCCACCACCATTTGTGAGGGATGAGTTTGATTGAATAGTTCATTCCTTGCCTTATTTTATGCTCATGAGAGACGGAAGAAGATTCTAGTGTTAGATATTGGTTATCTTGTGGATCTGATGTGAGATACTAATTGTCTTTGCTCCAAAAGGTCTTCCTTGGTATAGTGGCATATATGGGTGCATTATAGAGCAAGGAGTACTTTAGATATGTACCACACCCAAGAGTTAAAAGGTTCATGGAGTTTTGCATGTCACACTTTGAGGTTTTGATTTGGAAAAATAGCATGAGGGTAGATTGTGAGCACCTCCTTAGGGATATGTGGGATTGGGGTTAACAACCAGCCCAAGTACACACTAAGGAGTGCCTCATGGGAGTGCTTGATGATCTAGATGGGTATAAGGACCGTCAAAGAGGTTTCAACCATAGACCTTATAGTGCATTTAATACCTTAGGTTTGCACTTTCATGATACATTGATAGTTGATAGTGCATATCTTTCATATAGTAGGAATAATCCTCATGGTGCTATTGATCCTCTTGCTTTCTCTCCTTATTATACTAGTGTCATAGGTTCTGGCAACTTATCATGTGCAAGCTTGGTAGATCCCTTTCATAGATTTCACATTTCTCATTCTACCATTGAGCTTCTCACTTTGGAGTGCATAGATGATTTTTTCAAGGATTATAGCACCAACCAATATAATGGATTAGCCACTGCTTTTCAGTACCTTCTACTCTATGATGTAGAGTGGGAGTTGCTATGGAGATATAGTCCAATATTGATCACTTGATCCATCCATAGACACATGGATATAGCACTAGTGCAAATCAGAGTAGACCCACTTGTGCACTAATATCATTAGAGAGTATAAAATTTTAATACTTTGAGGACAAGAGAACTTTTCAAGAGAGGAAACACAGATCTCACACTCAATCCCTTGATGCCCCCAAAGGAGCACCTTCTCTTTATTATATAGCAAAGAGGATCCCTTCAAAGGAAGCTCCACCCTTGGAGCAGATACATGGATTGGTGGCCTGTTAGCAAGCTCCATCCTTAGATTAGTTTTTTGGATGCGTGACATGTCAGTCCTTTTCCTATCTAGTTGGTCAAATAGGTTTGACCAAAGGGACTCTTTAGGGAATCTTCTTGTAGGAAGCTCAGAATTGCATGGTAAGGTACCATTGGAAAGTTCTTGATGAGACAAATCATGGGGGGGAGAAAACAAGGCTTTTTCCCTTGAGAGCAGAAAATACTTCTATTTTTGAGGTCTAATTCATCTGTTTAGGCCTCCCAAAATGACTTTAAAGTCTTTAGGCTATTGTCAGTTTTTGCCCTATTAGTAGAAGTGCTCTTTTGGTGATACCTCTATTGGATCTATGTTCTCCATCATGTGACATCCTTCCAAATGTCACCACCCCAAGTTTCACCTTTAGATCATATGCCTAGCTATTGATTCTAAATTTTCCAAGCATGTTTTGGTTTCAGGCTTATTAGTAGAAGTACTCTTTTGGTGATACCTCTAGCTTATCTACTAATTCCATCATGTATAACATCCTTCCAGATGTTACCAAACCAAATTTCATCTATCTAGCTACTGGTATTACAACCATCCATCTCACTAGTGTACAATGAGACTTGTCCCACGTCTTGTTTCTCATTATTTCTATTCATCATACACTATTTTCATTTATTATCTCTATTCATTATACACACTTATCATTCATTATTTGCATTTCTTTGGATTTTCAATTTATTTCTAGTTAAATAATTACATGTATTGTGTTTTTTACCACCTAGAGATTTGTTAGTTTTTGAATTGCTTCTTTTCACATTAGTGAAGTTGCAATCAAAGTTGAAATGCTATGACCGCTTCATCCAAGAATACTAATCAAATGTAACATTGAATATTGAAGTTAATAATAACATTAAAATACTTGAGTGAAGTTTGTTTCTTATTCAAAGAAAAAAAATATAATAGTAAAACATAAATTTCTCAAGGTGGTACTATCATTAATCAAAATTGTCATTATTCATTATTTATTATTAGGTGCACTTAGACTAAACTTAACTTGTTAATAATTAGTGACCATAATGAGATTATATATATATATATATATATATATATATATATATATATATATATATATATATATCTCTCTCTCTCTCTCTCTGTGGGAGTCAATCCATATATAGTATTTTCAATTGATGAGTTAGAATGATAACCTATATTTGAATGGAATAGTTTCATGTAGAAAAAAATAAATCATTTCATTTCCAACTAATTATGATTATCTACATATTTTAAAATTTTCCAAATATAAACTGTTTCAGATATCTAATCTGAAGTCTATAGATGTGAAAATTGCTAGATAACAAAATCAGTTAAATTATTTGATCAAACTGTAAAACCTCCAAACAAGTTAGGAGGAGCATGAGCACTCATTCTGCAACTTCAAAGCAGGATTTTTGGTTTTCCATCCACTCATAACTATGATACAAACAATGAAAATGACTACAACAATGACAAGATCCTTGCTTAATCAATTTCTTTTACTTGTAAAATCTACAAGTTCTATGCGTGCATTGAAGAAGCTAGACATTGAGCATTTTGACTAGGGACTTCTAGCACATAGTGTTTTTCTTGCTTTGCGGTGGTCCTTGCAGATTTTCACTGATTTTTGTAAGGTAGTGTTCCTTAAGTAATATGATAATTTGCAATGAAGCATTTTTAAATTCTATCAAGTCACGTGCGCTCACATACAGCCCAAAAAAGATTAATATGGATTCCTGAATTATTTTGCCTCCTAGCGGCTCATGAATGGTGATCTCATTTGTGTTTAATGAAGACTATGATACCACATGGTTTGCATATTAAGGAATACCATGGTTTGGAGAAGGTGCATGTAGACATTCCTATATATACTCTAATACCATGGTTTGCACAAGATGGTCTACGTAGACCATGGTATTAAAGTGCATGTAGGACCTTAATCTTTGCGCATACCACCCCATGCAAACAAGGCTCTAGGCATCCTAAATTGAAATATGTGCATATAAAACGGCAGGTCACCTTCACAAAAGAGTCATACCACCAACTTCATCACTTCACAACCAATAGGCAAAAGCTATGAATTAAAAATAAGTGATAGGGGCACACACTTTACTTTACAAGGAGTGTAACAAGGAGTTTGAATTTTTATCCCTTGATGAACCATGGGTGGAATCATCTAGAGAATACATATCTAAAAAAATCCTCATTATCCCTTTCATTTCATCAGATGACTTTTTGGCTCTGGCTAGTTCCAAGGTCATACACTCTACTTGCTTGGTTTTGACCTTTCTTTCCTTGAATAGAAGTCTCTCTCATTTTGCTTTTTGTTTCAATCTTGGACTCAAACTCCTCTAATTGGATGATTCTCTTTGCCTTTGCTTTGGATCAATATTTCTCCATCTTAGCTACCTTCTAGCCTTCTATATTGGCTAATCTCAATCACTCTCTAACTTCCAAAGATTCAGTCCTTAATTTCATATGGCTAGCAATGTATTGGGAGATAGTGGACACAAGAGGTGACTTTGAATTCACTCTAAGCACCTTACTCTTCTTTCAAGACTTACATTCACGCCCTCTTGGTTCTCTCCTCCTCCTCCTTCTCCCTTGTTTTCACTTGCCTTTGTGGTTGCAAAATCCTCCATTGCATTATCTTCACACCACTCAACATATAATGAGAGGTGGTGATATGCTACCCTCCTCTTGCACCTCAAGCTTTTCATTTGTGCATGCCTTATACCCTTGTGTAATAAAAAATGTGAATTCAAATAAATCTATCCTTGGTTTAGTGCGTAGAGGATAAAATCAAATTGGGTAGTTCCAAACCTCATAATGTCTTCCCCAACATACTCTGCACCCTCTATAGTTTCTTCATGGCATGCTTCTGGCTCATTTTCCTCAGCAACATCATTCAACTCAATAATATTCATTCCATCTTCTAGATCCAAGTTGATTAGGGCAAGGGGAGAACTGCTCTACCACCAAAAATATCAAGTCCATGCAATGAAAATGAAGGCACCAATTATTCAATTTGTCATCTATGGTTTTCCAATCCTTTTTCAGCTCACTATTGGTTAAAAATTCCCTATGCTCTTGTCTTTAATGTCTCGGTCCAACTTGTATGAAGCCATATATCATTGCTACTTCTTCTTTAATCAAATTCCATTCATACCTTGAGGAACCTTTTCCAAATTTCACAAGATAGGTGATCATCATACTAAATCTATTGCTCTTCTGCATAGGCTTCTTGCAAGGGGGCCCCATGAAGAAAATGATCAGACTCCTCTAAATTTTCAAGAATTCGTGCATAATGATGATTGACCATTCTAAATTTATCATTGGATAGATGTTCCTCACCTTTTGCGTTGTGTGAAGTAGTAGTATAGGAAGTCTTGGACTGGTCTCCAAATCCATTCATGGGGTGAAAGGAGTGTTAGAAATCATGGGGTAGGAGAGGAAGGAGTCTTCGATGTAGAGGGGGTGGAAGTAGTTCAACACACCATTCTTAGCAAGTCTTGGAAACTAGTGAATGGCAATGGCACATGAAATGGAGTATCACTTGGATTGACCAAAGAGATAGGAGAATGCAAAACTATTGCGGAGGATGCATAAATAGGGAAGATTAGTGCACATTTACCTACTACATGGAGTGGAAAAAATAGAATAAGTGAACCGGCTGTTGCCAAGTTTGACAGAGGATGAGGAGTACCTTGATTGATCACTTTAACAATCTCCATAAATCCAAAATTAAAAACTCAAAATTGGCTCCAAAATTTTCTTCTTATATTTGCATGGACTACATTTCTAAATTGATTTCTAACCGCTTCTGTCTTGGTGCGCCAACTCGAACATCCAAGATTTAGTGCAATTATCTGCACTCTCTATTGCACTCTTTGTTGTATTAGTTAGTATTTGGATGAAAGGAACTAAGTTTCCCATGTTCCCCAATAATTTGGTGTGTGCAACCTTTTCAGATTTTCAAACTTGCGACCACGCTACCACACGGGCTACCCCACCTTTCCAGATTTTCAAACTTGCAACCATAACCATAAGAGGTACTCCACTTTGATGCCAGTCCCCTTTGAAGCACGGCAACTTGTTATTCCCCCATGGCCTTACCAATCAATTAAATCCATATTAGATGAGGTAATGTCACTCATAATATGTCACTAATCCACCAAGGGAACCATTTTGAACCGCACTAAACTTGCCCATATGTTACCGGTGAATTCAACCGTGACCTAAACAACAACATTTTACTGCCCATTCACTTTTGTCCTCTTTTTCCGTTCCAGGCACGGCCCTCAAATTTACAGAAGACTGTCAGGTTCTGTATCCCGTAAAGTTCCCATTTGAGCCCCCCAATTGAACCGTAGCACCTAAAGCGTTACTTTAGATCTTCTACATTGTTCATGCTTCCCCCACTAATTAAGGAATGAAATTAAAGAGTGTCTTCTGGTCCTCTTTGGACTCACAAGCTATTGACAAAAACCTTTGTTTGTACTAACGTGTTCTCCAATATAGTTTATAATTGCATGGTTAAACACACAAAATCGTAATTGATAATAGTGTTGACGTGAAATAACAAAAATGTTATGGATAGTGGAGATAGATAACTTGAAGTAACAAAACAGATTTGGATATAAAGATGACATGGAGTAGTGTTATGATCATCACCGCAGAGATTGATGGCAAACGAAGCCATCAATCTCTGCGAAAACGGGCCACAAACCGGCCGCAAATAGGCAATCACATCAATGCTGCCAAATTAGGCGAAATGGAGCCACCACCCTCACAATCACAATCTGGCAATCAAGCTTTGCTATTGCCACAGGCAGGTAAGGGAACAAAGGTAACGCTGTGAACTGGAGCTTTCGAAGCTGTTGAACATGTGAACTCTACCCACCGATTTGTTAATTCGATCCACGTGATCTGTACGAACGATGGTTCTGTCAACCAAAGAGCATCTCGAATGTCTTGTCGTCAGGTCTAAGAAATAGCCTCGTAGTGACATGAACACCACGATCTTATGGATTCGCTTCTAAGACGACTGTGGAAACTTTACTCTCCTTGCATTCTACTTCTCCCTCCCTCACTATGAAACATGCATTCTTCTTGTTCCGATAACCTCTGTGCATTGGAACAACAGCGATATACAGACACCAATAATTTTGATGAATCGATCGCCCAGAGCCGGGTCAAACACTTGAATGGATTCCATAAGTGTGTTTAATTTGACTATAAGTAATAATACTCGTTTTACTCTCTACTCTGCCTTTTCACATGAGTTTATTGAGCTCTGTTTACTTTGCAATAGATTTCCAAAATGAGAAGCACTTCCTATATCTAGCCTAACTGTGTTCTGGGTGGATAAAACTTCATCTAGGTAAGTACTCTACAGAAACAACTCTACAGTCTCTTAGGCTGTGGACTTTCACTTATTGATCAATTTGTCACAGCAGTTTGAGTTGTGTTCCCTAAACGAAAAGCACTTCCTAGAGAAATACGGGAGGAAAATTCATAAAGAACGAAACGAGAACCCACGTTTTATTCTAACTTGAATCTGTTACAAAATTTCAGCTTATTCTGCAATTTCAACTTGTATGAAATAGATCATGCTTCTCAAAATCCCTTGTGGATATCCGCTAGAAGTTTAAATTTTGAACAGTAATTAAAAAATCCATATATCTTTAAAAAGTCAGATCGTCACTATTCTGTAACTATCTTGTAAATCTAGTAAAGAGAACTTTTCCGGACGAATGAGATTACATGTAAATAACTTTTAGAGCATAGTTTCTCATATATTTATACTTGGTTTAGGAAAGTCTATTTACCTTTTTCCGATGTGAAATAAGTTCTAACCAGAAAGATACACTTTTTATAATTAGTGAAGTACTAACATAAATAACTTTATCACGACAGCAGTCAATACTTTCAACAAATTTATAACCTAAGTAGATTAGGAAGTGAAAATTTATCAACAAGTAAATTATAAAGTGTTTGGGAAGCGTAGCAATTAATATATAAATGATAGATTTTTTGTGTGTAACAGACCAAATATACCATGAAAAAAATAACAATAAATCTCTCTTAATAAACTTTCTAATAAAAGGTGAGCGACATCTTATTATGAACTTACTTAATATTTAATAAGTCTACATAAATAAAGTAAATAAATATATAATCTCGTATAAAATCTATGACCCTGGAATTTCGATGAATAAATAGAAACAAAGAATGGCAGAAATCCTTGTAGTATTAGTTGATCAGTAAAGAACTTTTATTTTTTACTCTGTTATCAATCAGATATACTCGTTATCTATGTTAATATTTAGAATATATTATTTATATATATTATTATATATATTATTATTATTATAATTTATTTTTATAATATTTTTATATATATTATTTTTATTATATATATTATATTATATATTATTATAAAAATATTTAGAATATATAAAAATCTATGATTATACAATCCATGACTATGCAATTTAGATAAATCAACGATAACGAAGAATACCAAAAAAGTCCTGGTAGCATTATATGTATTGCCACTTGTGGTCAAAAAATGTATAGATTGTTCATGTTTGTAATCTCAAAAATGATAAAAATTTCCAATCGAATGACGGATCACTCGTCGTTCCACATGCCATGCGAATTGTATATCAATCAGTTACTCAAGCTTTAGCGAGATGGAAAGCTGCAGATTGTAATCTATACAATAAGCCTCTTACTACTCCCTCTGACCGATCTGTCAACTAAACATAAGTTACATGTTAGAAACTTATCTAAGCTGAGAATTTCTGCCAGTGGGACCTTCTTACGCAAATTTTGTGTTTACAGTAAAACATGCCTCTTCGATAATTGTGCTAGTCCAAAGTATCTTGCTAATCGAGTTTCCATCATAGTTGATCATAGTGTAACATATTCTGGAGTGGATCCCATGTAGAGATGGATTGTGACAGGCCAACGATGCCGCGAATCTCGGGAGTAAGTTACTGGAGAAAAAATTATTAATTCATAGCTTCAAATGTAAAGTTGAGACTATTTAGCCCATGTTCACATTTATTGTTCACTTTTTTCTTGATAGAGGATCATTCACTTTGCTAGTACTTTATAGACCTCAGAGCTTAATTTGTTATATATTCATGTGTCAGGATATAGTCGTTACATAGAACAATACTCAACTATTGCTGTCGAGAGCTCACTAAAATCTCTAAATCCATTAACATCGATATCTCCAGCTTATGAAAGAAAATTTTCAGGATGAACATCACTACAGCTCACTACCAATACAATCTCCAACTTAAATTTATTACAGTTCTCCGGAGGTTACTGAGAGCTTCTCGACTAGAAGCTTCGTAGTGAAGGCAGTAAAGGCTCTCCGACGTGTGGAATTTCAGAAGTTAGCTCATAGTGACAGATGGGGGGGAGAAGGCGACCGCGTGACAGATCCGACTATGCCTTTATGAACATAAACATTTACACATCAATTTCATTGAAAGCTCCAACTTAGTTCATAAATATTCTTTAGATGCTACTACAAGCTTCTCTACCACAAGGTTCTTCGTGAAGTTAATGAGTTCTCTTTACATTTGAAAGTTTAGATGCTGCTAGATGCTTATGATAGATCTCAATTTTCTCTATTAGAACAGGGCGACCGCGTAGAAAACACGAAGGATGGAAGAGTCCATCAAGCCGTACAAGGGTGAGACAAAATAGGTGAAATGGGCCCAATAGAGTCGATATGATATGTTTTTATAAAAAGTAAATGAAGAACTTCTTTCTCACAAAGTGGATGCTCATACTCACTTCTGTAATATGTGATATCTTTCTTGTTTCTTCAAGGATACCATCGTGTTACTGTGATCATGGCACTCGCGATGGAGTATGTTTTAGCCTTTGGTTTTCTACTTTCCATATTTGCTAATGAAGATGTGGCTGGAACTCGTCTTCAGAAAGTGGAAGGAGCTGATATAAGTACGAAGAATATCATTCAATTAGAATATGCACGAGGTCAAAACCAGCCGGCAGAATCTCTAACCAAAACGCATTTCGTTGGAAGAGAGCATGCCGAAGGTTAAAGCTAGCAGTCAGTTTCTATAATTCGCCATACACATTTTTTCTTGCAGTATGGGAATTCGAAGGGCATTTCATGTCTGGAATTTCGCCATGTTCAAGTCCATTCAAACCATCAGGTTTAAGCTGTCCTGGTCTAGAATGCTTTGCTGATTATTGTCGGAATACAAATTCTCTTCCTTATAAATAGCTAGGATATTTTAGGTGCGGGAGGGTAGATTCCTCATGTAGGGCGGATTTCTCATATCAATACTATTGGGCCTCGCCCATTCTATCCATTCTACCTCTTTTGTCTCTCCCTTGTACGGCTTGATGGGCCCTTCCCATCCTTCTTGTTCTTGGGTTCGATGTGGTCGCTTTCCCCTTCCTCATAAATGATTTATCTTGAATAAATCACTTATCTAATATAGTGGGATAAAGATAACTACTTATGTAGAATGAGCAGTTCTTTCAATCTCGTTTCTAATCTCAGTTTTCAATTCTCATCTCATGCCCCAATTTTGGCACCTCAAGTTGGCGTGGTGCAGGAGTCCTACTTGGCACTGAACTTCGAGATTAACTAGACTATGTTCAATTCCTCAGAGAACATGACCGGTCATGTATATTTATCGTGGTTGGTAACTCTCAATTCTTTTGTAGTTGAGGACTTTTGAATCGACTATCACATATATGCTTTGGAGAACAATACATTCCTATTTGGATCTTGAGAAGACCAAATTGTATACGGGTCCCAGAAATACAAAATGCAAAATGAGTTTGTTACTAAGTGGCCAATGGACACCGGCAGTGATATGACCGATTAACCATAACTCTATAATCAAACCCCCAAGTATCCGTGCACTTCCAAACACACTCAAAAGCGTAACTTTAGACTGTTAACCTTTCGGCCAAAGAATACCTCCTATACATGGTGAACCTTAAACACTGAATCACTCCTTTCAGTTATCAAAGGAGGATCATTGCAACCCCGAGGATGAGGTAAGAGCAAATTCTACCAGACTAATGGTCTGCCCACTCTCGATTGAAACCGGTCGTAATATGTCCACGCGCAACATAGGGAGCATGGTCCCAACCATCGTTCTTTCTTTGTTGAACTAATGCAAACAGCTGCCAGTAGCTTCTACTCGTAAGCACGGTACGTAGTTTTCTTGAGAAGGAGATTGCATGTAGCACCTACAACAGACATTTGATATAAGGAGTGTCGTCGATTCCAAAGAATTGTTGAGTGACAAACTATAATTTGAATCCGGAATGTATAGCAACTACCCCACCGACAAGGTTCTCGTATTGCACATCTTGGAAACCTGCATCTGCAATCATAGCTGCAAATTTTTCCTGCAAGTAAATTGCTGAATCAGCCACTGTCTGGAAAGACGAATTGTTCATTTCATTCCGTGAACGAATGACAAACTATTGCTGCGACATAGTCATTCCTTCGTCCTTTTAAGCTATAGCATCCAGATCCCACATTTGATCTAAGACGAGTCCAAAGAACCAAAATAGCTTTGTAGCCATGAAGTTAGAGCAATAAACCTGGGGTGGGAATCTTCGTGCACTCTCCACAAGATACTGATAGGAATTTCTGTCTCCTGCAACATATTCCCCAACAGCTGGGATGACTGAAAAGGAGTACATGTCATATCTGCAGCACACAAAACTATCAGTAGCAAAAGAGCTGCCGTGGGATAACTCTTTGAACTTGCACATTCGAAAATATAAGCAATTCGGGTTGTTTGCTGGATATATTTACATTGCAGTCGACATTAATCTCTACGACCTATTAAACTCAGACATATATGCAAACAGGTTCTGTAATTCATTACGAAAAATATCCTGAATGCAACACAGCGACTCCGCTACAAGATATACCTGCCACCAGCCAACTACATAGAAAGGACGTCTCTACTCGCAGCAATCCAAATTTGAAAATGATGAGACAGTATCTATGACCACTTTCAGCTGAAAACCAACTTCTCTGCCGACAGAATATATCTGTGATTATGCCGTAACCTTCCTTTCCTCAGCGAAGTTCCATTTTATGACACAAAACTTACATTTGCTTGAAGCCAGGCATGTTCACATGGCTCAGTTCCAGACATAAGAATCTTCCACCTTTCTTCAAAACCCTGTTAGGAGACACCCCAAGCGTCAAGTTTTATTTCACTCAAATGCCTCACATTATTTATTATTCACTCAAATGGAAGCTGAAGTTTCTCTAAAATATTTTCTCTTTGATTTATACAAGGCTGCGCATCTGCTTCGTTCCTTGTACAGTGTGGTGGGCATATCACCTGCTTTTGCATTTGTGGTGATTTCGTCCTGTCGTCACAGGCACTGACGTTCTTTTATCTTAATCCAAAACTTATGATCCGTTAATTACAGCGTGACGAATTGGACCTTTGTTTAACAGCTCCTTGTCGATGGCCTAACTTGGCAGACAGAAGATGTAACACTCCGGACATGATAGCCAATTTCAAATAAACACTAGAGATAACAGATAATCCCTCGTCTCTAGTAAACATTGGCTCACTGAATCCAAAGCTGAAAAGTAGCAACTATACCTGTGGGCCTCTTTTAGAGCCTTATCTATATGAGTGACATTTCTGATTCCAAACGCTATAGTATAGCCATCCATAGATTCATCCTTGAATTCTAGTTGCTCCGCATTACCTTCCACCCATTGAAGGGACGGCAACTCTGCAAGACCTGTCAATGAACAATACAGCCCAACATAAACAATGGTGAATCCGAACCCAAACACAACCTTTGCACGTATACATGAGGCATGCTTTCAAACTGGCAACTGCTATTAAGGTGTCAGCTATAAAAACATTGTATTAAGAGATAAAATTTAACGTGCAACTCTGCACAGAATGAATGGTAAGATCCCTTACTACGATATGATAAGATCAGGATGCAAGATTACCTCGTTGTTTAGCTCTCTGTTTCCCAACCTCAAGCATGGCGGGATTTATATCACAGACATAAACTCGAGTTTCATCCTCTGCGTCTGCATCTTTGGTTACTACTTGAAGGCTTCGTTGTTCAACACGATTAATGGCCTCCAGAACATCAAACGCAACATCCCCTGAGAGAATGCATGTAAGTCTTAAAGTTGAACGAAAGATAACAGAGTTCTGAGCAAGTTAACACCAAGGTCAGTAAAGAAATGATCCTCTAAGGACCTGCATACCGCGAAGCCCCATCATTGTTGCTTTTGCAATTGAAACTAGTGTCAGCACATTAACGATGCTTTGCTGTAATTAACGGATCATAACCGTAATACAAAGCGCAATTTGCTGGAGAGCTACTCACCAGTTCCTCCAGCTACATCCAGATGCTGCATACCAGGAAACGGACGGAGCTTCTCAACTAGCCTGCATTTTGAAACCGTTTTGAATTTCTATATCTTTAAATCGTCTTGTCATCAGGCGCTGACTTGACCTAGACGAACGGAAATCAATACAGGATACAGCGGAAGACAACAAACAAAGGCAAAGTACTGCTTTCTACACTGGAAAGACAGAATTCAGCTTCCGATTTGCAATCGTAAGAAAGGAATGAGAAAGAGTAGAACCTGTCTTTCCAGAGCCGATGCAAGCCTAAGCTCATCAGGTCATTCATAACGTCATACTTGGAGGCAACCTTTTTAAACACATCTTCGACGAGTTTCGCTTTCTGATCCTCCGAGACTTGTTGAAAACCTGAAACGGAATTGCAATCTCGTAAACCTCGTAATTTTACTCATCCAATGTCAAGCGTGCAAGATCGCTTGCAAATATTTTTCTCGGTAAAGAACCAGCAAAAACCAACGATCGAGCAAATTTGAATTTGAACTCCAATAGCAATCAGCTAAAAGGAAAACAATTATGATATAAAATCAGATCTCACCAAAAGAAGTCGCGTGGGACGCATTTCGAACTTGCAATAAAGGCTGCAAAAGTCCTCGATGGTGTCGAGAAATTAGTCGGGCTGCTTCTCTGAAAGCCATCGTTCCCCCGTTTCTCTTCGCAGTCCTCTGTTTCTCGTCGCGTATACAATATCAGCACAGGAAAGCCTCCGCATTGCAGAAAGAGATCTGCGTAGTTTATGACTGCGCAGTTTCTTCAAGAAATGTGCAAACACCAACCACGTTCCTATCTTTACGTCAGTATTTATTCCGACGTTTACGTCCGCCACTTTGACGGAATGCAATATACGTTAAAGCTCAGTTGGATCTAACTTTGACGTTTCAGGGTGGCTCTACCAAATCTTTGGAAGAAGATTGGGATTGGATTGTACAGTCTAGCCATGTTCAGGAGTTGTTCAGTCGGATTGAATCCTGGATCTGGTTTAGAGATTCAGGGTAATGTTACAAATCTCTGAAAATGTATTGGATTCCGATTGTATCGTCTTTCTTTCGTGTTCAGGATTTAAGCTGCTTGAAGCTTTCTGGAAAGGACTTGGACATTCACTTTCTGGACAAGAAGTTAAAAACCTATTGTAATGGTTTATTATGGTGCAAGCAGCTGATCTATAACCATCCAAATCTCTGTAAATATTCAGGACCTCATGTGCAACTGCTGCTGTCATGAATCTTGCTGGGGTCGGGTCGTGAGCTCTCGGTGCGTAGTAGAAAAAGCGTCTTAGACGGTTAGGTTACTTGAACTGATTTCTAAACTTGCCAGTGTTACCGTAGAGTTGGAAGAGAGGTGAAAATGTTTCTGTTGAGCTGCATTACTGTAATATTGACAGGACGAAAGCATCCGCGTCAGAATTATTTGAGATGATCAACCGCTCCTTTGTATGTTGTCTTCCTCCGATAATGAGTAGCGAAGACCAACGGACGGTAGAAAGCTGAAAGCAATATTGCAAGTGGTTCAAAGCACCAGCAGGGAGACTAATAATCTTCTCGTAAATTGAAGAGCCAAATTCTTAATTGAGAATGATCGAATGCTAGTTCAGAATTTGTTAATGCAAGTGTCCTGTAAGCCTGCCAACACAGCAAATACCTGTAGATAACATCTGTAAATCTATAAATAAAATTGAGAAACTGATCCGATATGTTCAGCATCATAACGGCCAAGTGCGAAGTAGAAGTTTTGGCTGTCCATATTGAATATCAGGTATAGCTTCAGTGCCTTCGCTAACAGCTGCTTGCGAACAGGGAGGTCATGCAGTGTGCTCCCTGATTCCACGCAGCTGTCTCGGTGTGCCGTTGGCTGCCTCTGATCTTGCAGGACAATAGGTTGGTAAAGAGGTTGCTGTTACCCGTGGAATTCACCGTTCAAAAGCTACCCCACATGAATACTGCTTACTGGCTGGTCCCTTTCACGTCAAACTTAATTTCTCCGTTAGAAGATCTTGTCTTCTGATACTGACAGCAACTGCAATTAGCTGGAGCTTTGTTAATTTTACATTTTCCACCTGTACCTCAATTGAGACACAGAAGATTTACCGAGAGTTCGTTTCGCGCTTCTAAACTTCATCCCACCAGCCTTCTCATGTTACCTTACTTTGAGCATTCATGCAAACATTTGAATCCACAGATTAACTGCATGAATTGATAGTGAATAGGAAGATTCACCACGAGATCGATCCAGAGTTCGTTTCGCGCTTTTCTCCCTCAGCCTTCTGAAGTAATCTTACTTTTCTCTTTCATGCAAAAATTTAAATTCACGGTTGGCCTGCATGAATTGAAGTGAATTCGAAGATTCACCAAGAGATCGTTCCAGGGTCCCCTGCACCCGCTCTCTAAAACATTTGGCTATAATAAGTATCTTACTTCAAGCAACTTTGAGTTCGAAATTTACCGGTATACAGTAAGTAACTTCCGCTTGTGATTTGCTCTGCTTCTCCAATTCCTTCGGCCAACAATGTGTCCCAAATCTTGGTGCGCGTCCGAAATAGCTGCAAGGATTATGGATCGACACGCTAATAGAACAGTTCGACTTACCCTGGGCACTGGTACCGTGTGCGACGACCTTCCTCTTCTGACTTAAGCACACAAGAACACCGAATCTCAACTCTACGTCGTACAATCTGGCTGAAGTTCAACGCCTTGTCAGGGATCAGGCCACTTGATTTGTAGCTCTCCAGCCAAAACACCGCCGCTTCATAAGGTTCCCACTGTGCAGTTGAAAAGTTCATTGTTACTTGTACAAGACTTAGTTTCTCGCTATTCTTCCTTACGCGTGATCAAAATACTTTAGATTACTCTCGAATGCTGCCCGATTTCACGGGATCTTGATTTTAACATTCTTGCTTCTTGAAATTTTCAAGCCTTAATAGACCTCCATCGAAGAGAAAGTAAAAGTCGTGTTCCGGTTTTGTTAGCAATGACAAGTCTAGCGTTTGCACGGGCTCTTGATGCGCTGGAGAGCATTCGTCTCGTTTCCCCACAAGCTGCTTACGTGAATTATTGTCATCGTTAACACGAACAAATCACAACATAATAAGCTGCATCAGAAAATGTCTAGAATTCTGGCTTTGCGTTCTTAGTGGGACGCTGAGAACGCAAAGCCAGCAAGAATTTGACGGACATGACTTAGTAACAGTGAAGATCGCTGAAGCTCGACCGGTATGCGCACACGACATCATCAATCGGAACACTCGGCTGCAACTCCGGGGGTTGATTTTGCGCGTTGTCAACTCGAAGATTTTGGAGGTCTACAGAAAGAAACTCGCTGGACAAGGAAAGAACGCGTTGAGCACAGAATGCGGTGGAGATTGTAAAACAAACAGGCTACCAAAAGTAGGGTCAACTGGAATGAGAGCAATTCTGTTGTTCTGAGTCAAAGACCGGACAGCAGAAGCTACAATGCAAATCAGTGTTCCTGCATACTCCTTCTGCGCCGCTCAGTCTGCTTACACAACTTCTTGAGATCGCAGAGTTTTCGATCTCCAAGTCCACTTGGCCATGCTAGCGCGACGATTGAGCATCATCATTTCCGCACAGGAGTTGACGCTGTCACCTTTTCCCGGCTGAGCACAGCTTCACCAGATTTTAGAACTCATTTTGATTGACTTCCTGCTAGAACCTCCCCCGGAACTGCAATGGATCGGTTTTCTAGACCCTGGGGTTTAAAGACGTTGCTGTAGCACTCGTGCTGCTACCATTGCAGAATAATCCTTCAATGCACAGCTGTATCTGCTGCAAGGGGCATTGCTGCATTTTTTCTCTAGTGGTGACTGCATACTCTCGCACAGAAAGCGGGTTGATTGCAAAGTTTGGGCCCGCCCATGGGAATCAACTTTCAAGCTCCTCTTCACTCACTGTGACGGACCAGAGGCAAGAATGAACTTGTTCGATCTAGTCGGTGCCACAATACTAAGTGTAGCGCCAATGAGTGCAGAAGAATCAGTCTTACCAAACAGCCAAGGTGATACCGCCAGCATCACCCAAATTCTCTGACAAGCTCGCATGCAAACAGGAAGATGAATCGGTTCACCTAGGTCGTTCGGAAATTTTGAAAAGTGAGGCATGTAACAATCAAGTTGGATTCTCTAGGCAGGGCGTGTAAGTGTCAAAATACATGTCACACGAAGAACGATAAGAGAGCGGCAGGGATTGGATGATAAAAAAATTTGCATGATAGGACGTTTTATAATACACGTATCTTCCCAAGAAGGCCTTCGCTTATGTACATTCTCAGGCAGCAGGTAGACGACTTCCGAGAGGTGCTGCCAAGTGCGCATCCCTTCGTCTCCTATCCGATGGCTACATGTATTTTATGATCGACAGGCCTATATGTTACAATGGTGAACGTCTATCGATAAGGATGACGTCCGCCGTCCTGAACGTACTAACAAATTCACTTGGAACATCTGAGGATAAGTATATCACCCGCTCGAACGGGACAGAGTGCTGCAATGGCAGAAGGAGAGAGAGAACTTCTCGGCAGCAACTTCAAAGTGCTGCGGCATCCGTTTGCCAGCCTTGATGTAGGCCACAAAGGTCCGAACAACTAACAAAAACACCATCATGATTTTGACTGATGCTCGCTGTATCCTAAACTAGAAAAACCCCGTCATATGTACACCTCAGGATGAGAAAGGACAAAATTGTAACACCGGGTAGATTCCGTCAGTGCTGCTAAGTGTATAGAGTGTCAATATCAACACTCGTCCGATTCATATGAACTGCCCTCGTCATCTGCTTCTGCTTCAGCGTTCCGCAGTTCGGTCGCCCTCATGTTCTCGTCGACCATTTTCACAACTTGGAGAAACAATGCCGGGTCGCAAATTATAGCAAAACCTCCTTTGGTCGCGTATCCGTCACCGAATTCATCCTCCGAGCACTTGAGCAGAACCTGGAAGAGGTGGTGAGAAAGAAGGTCCTTGCTGATCACGTATTTGACCCTGTTGGTTCGCTTAACTCCAACATATACAGTCATGTAATCCTCCGCCGATTTGCCAGAAGGTACTTTCTCTAGCAATACCGGCCTCCTTTCATCCACACCTGCGGAAGATTTTGTTCTCTTGCTGTGACCGTGGCGTTTCCCGAAAACGACGCAAGTCGGTCTCTTCGCGTGGTGGTGTGATCTTCTGCTGGTTGCAATACTTCCGTTTGATGATAGAGTGGAGGAAGAGGAAGAGGTTGAAGTTGGCGTAGAGCAAGTGGAGGTATCGGTGCTCCTCGGTGTTCTGGGGGAATCGCAGACGGGGGATCCCGGAGCGGAGTGGGAAGTGGGAGACAGATGCGCAATGCGAGTAGTCATTGTGACAAATGACTTAGAAAATTGACTCAAGGACAATCCCTTGGAGAAAAATTGCTGCCTCTTGGAGCGCAGCTTCTCCGCAACTTCATTTTCAGGTGTGGCCATGTTGATGTTGCAAGATTTGCTGATCCTCTCCGACCGTCTCAGAACTGGAGTTGCCATCCGAACTATATGAATGAACCAATTCGTGCTGCTTCCGCACCCTCTTCAATCAACTTCCTCTTCTACTTTCCTTCACGGACTATCTAACAACTACTCAGCTCCTTACTGAATCGTGTCTCCTCCTTACTAATCGTTGAAGTTCCTCGCATTACTTGAACCTGCTGCCGTGTGACGTACTCAGGGCACCAAAAAAATCCTCTACGCTTCCCAATCAAAGCCCCTGACTGATTAACGACTACTCAATAGCTTTTTGAATCGTGTCTCCTGCGTCCATAAATGTTCTAAATTCCGCGCATTCTGTAAAAGGAGAAGGTGAATTGACTGCTGCCGTGTTGAGAATCCACAGGATGGAATTGGAATGAATGACTGCAGAGAATACTCGAGGTGGTCATAAAGAGGAACCAGCCGGTGCTGTTCCCAGCAAGGTGGCGGCTCCGCCTTCGCTACGTTGACAATATGCCACGCGTCAGCGCGCATTCTGCTGTGGCCAGCGATGCGAACAACCTTTCTCTTTTGGACCCTTCCTTCCTACAGGTCCGTGCGTAGGTCCCCGTGAGCCCGACCGACTCGGTAACCGGCTCTTACCGGCAACGGTCACATGGTTGTTCTCATTCCCCAACGTCTCAACCACACCAAAGCCGGCGCCGGCCCGTCATTTTCCTGGCCGACCTTTTTCCTTCTGCCCGCCCATACCGGCCCAGTAAGACAACTGATAGAATCCCGTCCCTGGGACTTTACGTCGTTCTGGCCGCGCTTTTTAGTTCTACTCCTATGGCTCTTCGTGGAGCCGGACTGCGCTTTTGAACGGCATTGTATTTATTCATTGTCGTATTTAAATTCCTTACTTTCTACCGAATAGTTGCGCACGAGATATTTCTTGCCTTTCCTCTTAAACCTACTTCTAGTACGTATTTGTAGTTTATGCTGCATTTTTCTTACGGTCGTTTGGCTCTAGGAGTACGGAGAGGCTTAGGAATTACGTCAAACGATTCTTGAGCAGTGACGGCGACGTCAGTAACTTGAAGGAACGACCAAGCGAGAGACCAAGGTTGAACCTGGTTGAAAAGCCAGGTGTCGACCAGTTAGACGTCAACCATAGTCGAAGTTTCAGTACCGGATCGGCGGTAAGGATGTGGCAGGGACCTGCCAACCACGTAGCACCAGACCACCACAAAGCTTCTAACAGTGGGTGAGAAGTACAAGTCAGCCCAGCAGGTCCTTGGGTATCAAGCAGCGGGTGCGTGGGCGAGAACATTGGCACAGTAAGGGTGATCCAGATGTCAATGTCAACTGGTTCTGGCTATAGTGACTCCTCCACAGGACCACCCACAACTAGATTACATAGCACGAAAATTTCCAATAGAATCTAAGACTCATGTATTTCCATGATAGCAATAAAGCATCTTGTTCCGGTCTTCTTTTTCTTGATCAAATTCCAGTGTACTGGGGAAAATCTGGTGGCGCTCGTTTAATGGTATTTCGCGAAAAGCGGCTGTCGCATCAACTTGTCAACTTGGAGGGGTTATATCTCCACTTGTATGGTTGATGGATCTTAATGGTGCGTGCATAGAAGATCGTTTCCTATACCAACGAAAGTCATGCATATATTGAACTATGTAAGTGAATTTTGAGGACAGGAAACACGTTTAATCTTGACATGAATAGACGAGATCTGCACCTGCATCTCATTATCTAAGTTCTGCACAAACACAACCTGATAAATGAATGAAGTCGTCTGGAGCTCATGCTCGAAAGTTTATGTTTTCTGCTGTTTGTTTAATGATACTCCAATGACTTTGAGTCGAGGCTCGTTCGAATGATATTATCTGAAGAGAAGCACCAAAGAATGTTTTGGACCTACCACATGGTGTGTTTCGTTCACATGGACCACGTTGCCAACATTCCACATGCATGTCTTTTCTCTGTTTCTCTAATGTATCTACCTACAATATATTGAATTCTACTTTTCTTGATTTTGCAAGATGCGAGCTTCAAAAGGCATATTGTTATCTTAGAATCTTGTAAAACCTTTGCAAGGTTTGAACTTGGTTGCCAAGTTTTCCTTACCTTTATGGTCATTCACTAGAGCTTCCAGCAACTTCAGGATTTCAGGATCCACCCTTCATTGGGTGACTTCGTCCGTCCACGACATCTAAAAGTGAATAGCACTACGTCACGATATTGAAACCAAAAGACTAATTTGACTAGGCTTCAAACGCGTAAGGATAACTTTCCAGATATTGGTATGGAAACCCATTCGGACTCAACAGCTACTTGACCTACTCCTTGCAACTTTCCAGATTACTAGTATGGAAGCCCATTCGAATTGAACATAAAATGCTTTGCAACTTTCCCTTCATGCGTATTCAAAATAAACAGCTTGACTCCTTTCCGACTTCTCAAATTACAGGGATGTAGTCTCAATCGCATCAAATTAGCAACTAATGACCTACTTATTGCTGGTTCTGTATGCAGTCGCTCATATATCATATATAATGACCAGTTCATTTCAGCCAAGTGTCATAACTAGCAGCGGACGGCTTTTTTAAGGCTTGTTAAACCCCACCTTGGTTTAATCGTGCAGAAGTTAATGCACTGTCGACAAGGAAGTTCCCAATTTTTTATTCGTGACATGTCCCATTGTCCCTTGACGGCTGTAGTGTTCTCGATCATGCTTCTCTCTCCTTCGTATTCAAGCAGCAGACAACCCCGCCTCGAGTCGGCTGCTGATGTTGTTTTTCATACTTCACGTACGTCCCTCGATCCAGCGAAAACAGCGCACAAGCAACTCGTGGTTGCCATCTGATTCACACTTAAACTCGGGCTCTTCGAGGGCTCCTGTTTATCCTTATAATGATTGATTAAGCCTCCTGCGAACGACTTCTGAAAACTCTACATTTTTGAGTTGAAAGCTGATTCCAAATGGCTGCTCGTAAGAGGTGAACCCCATATTATTCAAAGTGAAAGTTCTTTTGTCATTTGTTTTTAGTCGTCCCTGCTTGAGAATAGTGATTGCCGGAAGCCAGTTGTCGCGATTTTTTTGCTCACAACTTGCCATGTTCTTTTGTGGGGGTAATGTGGGTGGCGGGGGTGGACAGACATTTGCACACAGATTCAGATAGTGATCTCGTTGGGGCTCGTCATGTTAAGTTCGTGTCCAGATTGTGCGCGCATCTGCAATGTGTACCTTTTCATGGTGGAGGCTGCTAATGCTTGATGCTTTCGGACATTGTTCCTCAGCTTATTTGTGACTTAACAAACAATACCTGGTCTTCCTCTCCTTTCTCCTAGCAACTTGTTGATACTTTCTCCTGGGATGTGGCCAATACGATCTAGTATTGTTACAATGACAACTAGTACAATGAGCAACTTAATCCAGTATGATAGGCAAGTTGTCCAGGTCGAGGTTGGTATATGAAAAGACAATATTGAGGAGTCCTCGTTTAAGATGGTGAATCTCTGGATTGTGTGAACTTGCATGTACATATGTAGATTAAGGCAAGTGATATATGGCCCCAGTTATTCGCCCACATCAATGAAGTTATCTTATATTAATTAAACGATGAGTGAGAAGAAGTGATTGTTGGATCACGTTGTCCACTTTCTGAATTCACGAAGTGTATTGCTGTGTTGGAAGGAGCTATTATGTATTCCTTTCTGAACTACGGATTCGTCTCTCGATTGAAGTTTGTTTCTTCCTCAAAGCCATGAACAACTGTAAATGCTGTCCTAGTCTTTCTCCCAGCTAGCTCAAGTCAGAGAGTTTCCATTTGAGGTTGGACAGATGAGTGATCCAGCCGAGTGGGACACAGTTCCCCTTCCTACTTAGATACTACGCCCTTGAAAGGACAGAAGCCGTCGTCAAGATTCCTGGAAAAATTCATCGGATATGATCCCTCTCCAATATTCTGGCTGTTTAGTTCTTTTCACTTAGACTTTTCGACTGCTGATTTATAGTACACGCGGTCTTTATCCAACTCATTTGATATTCTCTTTTCAGTCACATTCATAGAAGCTAGCTTGACAAGTGGACACCTTCCAGTTCAAATATACTAGCCTTCAAGATTCTTAGGTTGATGGAGATACCTATTCTCTGCAGGCTTCTATATGCAGTAGCATAAGTCTATGGATTTTTACTTCGGCAACTTACCCTTTTACAGGATGTATTCCGACGAAACTCCCAGCTTTTGCTTGTCAAAATTTGCAAGCTAGCACTTTTCACCTGCGTGATGCGCGAATTGGCTTACGGTAGTACGGTAGTATCGGAAGTACGGTAGAATAGTGGCCAAAGGCTGGCCACTATGCTACCGTACTTCCGATATTCAGACGGCGACGCAAGAAGGCTCCGATCTGATGGGTTTTCCTTTTGAGCATTGATTGATTTTCCCGGCATCCCGCTCCATTGTCATCTGAAATTGTTTGCAAAGACGAAAAAGGCGACCACATAGAACAAGGATGGGAAGACCCATCAAGCCGTACCAGAGAGGCAAAAAAATTAAAATGGGGCTATAGTCGAATAGAATCAATATAAGAAATCTGCCCGTTCGCATCGAAGAGATTGGAGCTATGCAAATGGTAAGGTCCACCAACTCTTGAGCATCCGAAGAAGAAGCATCAACCACTGTTTGCAAAGCAAGAACTTGTTTAACTAGAATATAAATTATGTAGTTGATATCATTGTCGGTATGACAGGCGACTCGTATAGAAAACAGTAAAAGGACAAAACCTAGGCGGTATTGGGCCTTAGCCACAATAACATTGGAATGAAATATCGCATTTTCGTATGATAGATCTTAGAATATTAGAGATTTAAAATACGATGAATTGGTGGTCTCCTACTTCTAACATTTAGAATATTAGAGATTTAAAATACGATGAATTGGTGGTCTCCTACTTCTAACATTTTAGGGTAAATCTACTCGTGTTACACCACATGAAACTCCATTCGCGGAAGGCCAGGGGCAAGCAAGGCGACCGCGTAAGAGGACAAGTACCAAATGGCAAGTACAAGAGGACAAGTATCAATTCAGCTTTATCATGAGTACTTTAACATGGAAACGAGAATAAAATTAGTCTGTCTGGAAACACAAAAAGTCGTTAATTTTCCTTCGTATTTTGAGAAAGAATACAAGGATGAAAATATAAACTTTTAGACAATACATTCTTTTGTTTGAGATGGTCTTAAGTACCTTGATATATCACAAGAGAGTTCTATAGGATCGATGGTACCTCTAAAAGGCCCTAACGTTATACACATGATGTCTTGGTAACGTGTAGTTGATGATATCTGTGGTAGTTGATATACCATGGATTTGATCACTAACCGAGAATTTCATATTTAACACAAGTTATATATATCAACAACTTTGCTGAAAAGATCAAATTGTGAATCGAATCAATATATTGTCGAAGTAGGTTTGTACAGGTCCTTTTGTACCAATGAGTTGTTTTGACTTCACAAGCAAAAGTGTGTCCGGTAACAGGATGTAACTAATGTAGATTTCAATAGGCGCATATGATTTGTTCGTCCTGGGAACACAACTGGTTTGAAATAAGAGCCAAAACTTGAACGTATGAGGTAGAGCAACAGTATGGAGACAAATCACACTACAAGATACTGCCCACGAAGATGGGCCCATACCGTGATCTGAAAGTTCATTCTGCTGTACATTTTACTTTTTGTCAGCATGTGATTGCTCTTGCACTGGCTTCACTGTGTGTTAGCGGTCCCCTCAATGCTTGAACTAAGTACAGGATGAAAATTACAGATTCCAACTCCAACCTTGAAGGTCATGAATAGCTCCAACCTCTTGAGTACTCACATAGCACATCCGGCCAAGATTAACTGTAATCGAAACTGTTTTGCGGTACTTAAAATTTTCAGTAACCAAACCCCGTTCCAAGGATTAAGCCATTAGAAGATGGAGAGAAGTTATGAAGGAACCTGTTACGTGAGAGGTAAGTTTGACGGACCTGCTGCAGACCACATTCTGTCTTGTAGTAAAACGATATCCTTTTGATATCCTTTTGGGTAGGAAACAAATAGGCTTCGTTCGCATAAAAAACCAGCGGAAGAATAAAATGTCCAGGTTACCGTGATCAGATCATATATTTACAGCACGTATCTCTTTATATCTCGTCACAGTCTAAGCAAAATGCTGCAAATGGACCTCCCATTCACGTGCACCGATCCCTAGTATGGAAGCAACTGACAAATTGGGGAAGGATATGATCTTCACCTAACTTAAACCTTTGATCAAGTCATAACAACATGTTTGATAATCGATACATCCCATCACTTATCTATCAGACCTTTTAGATTAGACGTCAGACTTCCTTGGTTGATATCTAATAACAAATAGGGACTATTGGATTTAAGCTATAGCTGCCAGGAGATTCACAAAAGGGATATAGATGAAGTTTCTGATGAAATTTTAAACTCCAAGTGAGCTTATAGAACCTCTCTGCCTTGTAATCTTGTAAACATTTTAACTTGTAGCAATCATTTGAGAAGGCAGCAGCCGAGAACTTTATCAGCTTCTTAGGAAGGGTATGCACCTCCTCTTTTGTATTCCAAAAGTAACTAAGACACTTGTGAGGACAATTAGAAGAAGCTAAGCAAGGTGGGAGAAGCTAAATAAAAAATATTAAATATTGCTCGCTAGGTGGCTCCACTTGCACCAGGGCCGTCCACTTAACAAAGACCTTGTTCTCAAAGCCTTGTCGAGAGTATCATATATATCGTATCGTACGGAGAGGAATATCATGTTGCAACGAAGGACCCGGATGTGGACGAGTATAATGCAAAATAGCGTTGGATGATGAAATTTGGAGCTGAGTTGGGCCTTCCCCTTAATTCCATTGACTTCAAAGTATAAATATACAAAAGTCCTAGTCCAAATGCTTGATGGCGATCCTCCCATCCTTCTTGTTATCCTACGCGGTTGCCTTTTTATGTGTTCCCAAATACAGTGCATTGCTTGTGCATCCGGTTAAAAAATGATGATGGTGACGATTGTAGTTTTGCACAACCGCGTAGACAAGGCAAGAGAGAAGATTTCTCATATCGGATTTCCCGCAAGCAGATTTTACTCAATTTGTCAATTCTGGGCCGAGATGAGGCTGGCGATCCTATGAACTGTATATATTTTGCCAGCTCAAGTGATTAGATCTTAGTGCATGACTTTAGGAAGGTCGCATGTACTGGAGATATTTCACTGTAGTACTGATGAAGCACAACTCTGTAGATGTCAACCGCTATGTTGTCAACTTATAATCTCTTACCTGGGCTCAAGATTTCGTGAGGTCAACACAACTGTGCATTATAGTTCTTAAGTTAGAAATCTCAAGTTACTTCTCCGAGGTGTTTCACTCGTAGTTCTTGTTTCAAACTTACATGGTGCACTATTTTGTTGTGGTGAGACTGTATGCTTTGTTGTATCTTTGACAAACATAAAAAGTAAAAGTATTTTCGACGCAACTGTTATTGTAAACTTGGAAGTTCCTGCATCGCCAACGTCTACACGTACATCCCTAGCTGTACATACAGCTTTTATTGACAGCTAAAAATGCGTAAACCTCGAGGTCTGCGAAGGAAGACTAATATATTTCTTATTCTTGTTCTGATGAATAGAAAAATTGTATTTTCTAGTAATGGTCATAGAAATGATTTCGTCGATACAAGTGCTTATAGAAAGTCTCACAGCGCGTGGTCCTCCAGCCATATTGTTTACGGTAGCTTTTACGGAATTTTTAAAGGTCAAGTTTGCAATTTTTCAACCCTTTAGCTTTTGCGTGATTTCTTTTGATCTCCACTTTAACAGACGGCTTGATGGGGTCTTCCCATCCTTCATTTTTCCTACGCGGTCGCCTTTTTTACTTTAACAGACTGCAAAGGACTAAGGTTCTGAGTGAGGCCGTTCCAAACCTGCAGCCCTACAACTCAAGCCGAGATAGTTGTAATGTCAGAACAGATAACGAAAAGTTGGAGGGTCGACAGTTGTGTATCTCTGATTGCACTGAAGTTGAAACTTCCAGAAAGGACAAAAGCCGTGGAGCTTGAACTCTCGGTCCCGTATTTCTTCAGATACAGTGATTATCATGGTTAGTACTTGTCACAGTCGACCCAAAATTACGGAAATTTGTCCATATGTCTCCCTGCTATTCATGCATACTACACCATTGTGGTTATTTTGGTCCTTTTCCTCGAGGAAGATGGTCTTTATCAAATTTATTCCAATCTCAAGTTTTTAAGGTGCAGTGGTATTGACAAGTGGCGACAATAAGCTTTCGTCTACATGCTAGCAACCACAACCATCATCGTGGGGTCGGGTATCTGTTCTCAACATAAGGCCCCCACAACTCGTCATCTTTCATAACGCTCAGTCATAATTCACACAGTATTGTCGTCATATTTCTCATCACAAGATAGCCTTGGTGTTGGTAACATACTCTCGTCTCTCAGCATATTCGAGAGGGCAGTGAAACTTAGCCTCCTAGACAGGCAAGTGTCTAGACAAAACCTTCAGTCAGCCGTTATCGCAACAACAATCAAGTTCATGGGGGACAACCAGTGGATTATGCTCCAAAGCCGCTGACGCCTGTCAACAAGCTCTCCTGTTACTTAAACGTTTCACCTTCTTCTCCCGAGAACATGTCCTGGAAGCCGATCCTCAGTACCGCACTTCTCCTGCTTGCATTACTTTGTGTTCTGCTGTTAGTCTTTGTAGTCCTTCTATTGCCAAGTGGCGGATTGGGCTGCTCTCCTTATTGGACTCAAGTCGGTCGTGGGAAAATTTTTATTGATCGTTACTAGAAAATCTCATGGGCAGGAAGCGCAGGAGCACTTGTCAGTGCTCCGGCGCTTCCTGCCCATGCAGCATTCACCACTGTAACTCGACCCTCGTTCTCGTGAAACAGTGGCTTTGGTAATTAACTCTTCTGACATGCGAGCCAGTCATCGATGAAGCGATTGCAGTGTTCGAAAGCCAAGTGTCGAAAGGCGCTTGTTTATCCTCACGAACTTGACTTAGCATAGTGAGTCCCGTCTGCCTATCAACATCTATTCCTAGATGTACCGAATGAAAGAGTATAAGGCTGAAGTTTCAAATGCTAGGCGTCCACTCTCTCAGAACAACCATCACAAGACATGGGAGTTCACAAGTTCTCTTCTTATTTGGTGTTCTCAGTCCGCTGATAATAGCACAGACTTGCTGTGAACAAACTGAGTTGTCTAGACTTTGAAACCTCACTTCGAAGAAGAGACTGACGGTGAGATGAGCGAATAAGCTATTTATGCTTATCGGCAGTGAATCCATAAAAGGTTGTATGCGTAGATCAGGATGAGTGGAGATCCCGTAGCAATTTTATTGAGTCGGTTCTTGGGGTGACTCATACAATTTTACAGTTACAATAATTCATTTAAGCTATAGAGAACTAATGATATTTCAAATTGGAAATTGAAGAGAACACTACATTTCATTACTTTTTCGACATATTTTGAATTGTCATTTTCTCACTTTTTTTTTTAGAGGAAATCTGTTCAAGTCATTTTAATTGATCCAAGGGCAGGATCCTCTTCTTTTAATGTTAATGAAAACTATAAACTGTGTGCCAACTTGAAGGATCAAGTTAAAATGCCTCCAACAGATTCTAGAGTTCTATTACTCAAAGATATTGGAAGGCACATGCATGCAAAACATAAGGATTATGTATATTGGTCTGACTACGATTGCAGTGGTTTGGAGTAGAATCATGTGATTTAAAATTAATGAGATGGTGAGATTTATTATGCATCCGATTATGATTGGATGGTGGGTTTAGGGTGAATAATTATCACTAAGTTCAAATCATCACTAAATAACAATATCAGTAAGTTCAGATTTTGTGAATAAATATTGCCTTCGATCTAAGATCTTTTGTAAGGATGACAAGAATGGATATCAAGTTATTTTTATTAGTGGATTTCAGTAAAGATCATCCCATGATCGGAGCTGAAAGTTAAAGTCTCCTTGTGTGGTCAACTTGTTGTGGTTCTCCATAGATTAGCGCACAACAGAATCGGCTATGTATAGCAAGAGATCTGAAAACATGGGGAATTGGTAAGTGATCCAATGTGTATTTTGTAAATATAGTGTTCAAAGCAATAAGTCAAGCTAGGAAGAGGATAAAGAGGAGAGGAGTAGATTTTCTTGTGCTTTTACTCGACGAGGATTTGCTGGGTTCTACAGGATGAATTTATGGATCTCCTTTCCTTTTAGCACACGGACCTAAATTAAGGTGGAAAAGCATTTCAGCAAGAACGAGTACTACTCAATAAACCATCAAATGATTTGTGATGATAAATACAGGAGATTATTTATTTTGTAGAAGATGTGACCACATTCTCAAGTGTTTTTTATTATTGCTCTTGTGGGCTCATGTGCTAACATTTAAATTAAACGATAAATCTAGATGAATGTTTAGGCCTTGTCATGACATGTTTGAAAAAATCAGCTTTGTGGCCACAATTCAATGTAATATGAGTTTGCCGTTATTTTAGGGTATTGTTAAGAGATGTGGATGCCAAAAGATGTGTCCTTTTTCGTTTTACTGATATACACAAATTCAAATAGATCATATGATTTCTGGTGGTACAATGATGGGGTGATTTGTTTTAATAAGGAGTATATATTTATAATACGGTTTTTTCAAAGTTAATAAATAATTATTTGGGTGCTAAAGGTAGGTTAATGATGCACCTTGTACACTCATTCAAGCAAACCCACACCCATGACAAACAAGAGTTTAATACATGTTTTGCTCCAAGCTTGTGTTCTACATGAGTACTTCATTGATATTTGAAGGATAGGTAGTATTTGTATGAGTTGAATTATTTTAATAATAAATAATATTTATTAAGGCAGATGTATTTTTGTGTTGTTTTGTATGACCTTTTTAATGAATAGGTAAACACATAGGTAAGGGGGAAATAAAAATTTCATAATTGATGTAGATTTGGTAAAGCTTATTATTTGACCTTTGAATGTTATACATATTTTTATCCTTTATTGCCTAAGAAGATGATGTATTCCTTAGTGAAAATGAAACAATCATATATATCTTATTACGTGATTGTAATTGCTTGATGTTGTTGGTCTAAATTAATGTTGCTTTGGTAGCTGCTTGTTGTTGCTCTTGTTATAGTTGGTTGTTACTTTGGTAGTGTTGCTTGTTGCTATTGCTTTTAGGTAACTTTTGATTTCAAATGACCATAAATCATTTCTAAATTTCTCTTTCAAGAAGTAGACCCTTATAAAATAGTGCAAGTGGAGAAGAGAGACAGCCAAAGGAAAAATGAGAGTATTAGAAGGAAAGGAGAGGAAAAGAGGGTCTAATTTGTGTCAATTTTTTCATAGAGTTTGAGTTTTAAGAACAATGGTTAATGACATTACGGATTATGATATGGAAGTTGGTCTGGGAGAGATAGAAGATACCAAGGAGGGTTGTATATCCATGATAACATGACTTACAACAATTGAAGATGAATAGAGAAGTCTAACATTTGTCAAAGTATTGAGAGAATCATGGAGGGAGATTTGGATGCTATGCAATTGGAGGTGGTAATCAAGATGGATTACAGTCATGTAGATGAAAGAATTATAACTAAAATTTTCAAATACTTATTAATTACTTTAAATTGCTTTCAATGTCCTAAGTGTAGGTCATGTCCATCCAAACAAATCTTGTAAATCCACTTGCACCTATGACCAATATGCGGCTTAAAAAAAAGGAAATTAAAGATTTTTAAATCCTATATTAGCAAACACTAACATACACTAGCAAACTCTTGAGTGCACATTCATATTGAGTGCATCTTGTCAAAACATACAAATACACATGCACACATGTGAAGTTTCCAATGCAAAATCCACTAATCAAAAACAGTTAAACTAAGTTGTGATCCAAATTTTATAGGGTTATGGACATCCCATAACCTTTTTATTAAGAATTTAGTGAGGAAATTCTCCAGTCCACGTGGATGATTTCCATCTTTCTTGCTCATTACATGCCTAAATCTAACTACAATGTTTCATGAAACTACCTAATAGATTCTTTTGTAATTCAGTCATTATTTTCTTAAATCTAATACCCATTAGTGGTCTTCATCACCCACAAGTTGATTTTACATGCAACGCTGACATTTGGAAAAGATTTCACGAATGTCATTGTTTTACCCATTAATATCCGTGTAGCTTAATATTTAAAACCCCATTGGCTTGATGGGGTCTTCCCATCCCATTCCCTTCGTGTTCTCTAGGCGGTCGCCCTTTTCTAGTACTGTAGTTACAATGAGAGTTTACCAAGAACCTTATCGGAGTTTTGGAGGGAGTGATTACCCATCCTCCTGGATGGGCGGCGAGTGCAACAACAGGTCGCAAGGTCTCCAAGTATAGGGGTATGCAACGAGCTCACTTCTTTGTTCCTCTAGCCTTGGAGTTATATGGAACTATGGGCATGACATTCTACATATTTGCCTGAGAGTGCATGAGAACTTATCTCGTTGTGCGTTTGAGATATCACTCTCACTCTCATACTTTTTAACATATTTTAGATATTGTAGGTCTATTGTTTTACAGAGGACATTGGCTGGTCAATTCATAGGAGAGCAATCAGATTAGGTGATGTTTCTTAGAATGCTGCCATTGAACGACTTGCATAGCTATGATATCTTAAGTGCGATTGGTCAAATTTAGACTCTGTCGACTCTCCCTGGTTCGGCTTGATGGGGTCTTCCCATCCTTACTTTGTTCTGCGAGTTCGCCTTTTATCTATATCTGTAACCATCTTTAACAGGCGGTACGTAACGTATGAACTTAAACCCGGATTTCCCTTTTATTTGGATGGTAGTCATTTGGATTTGGATGGTAGCAATCAACCTCTGTCATAACTGAACTTCATGCGTGAAGGGTCATCCTGTCGGGTGTGATATTATCACATACGTGGCCTCCCCAAACCCGCATGAAGTTCATCTCTTCAACATTTATCAAGTTGTGACAAGGTTGCTTTTACCGAGTTCGGGAAAGTCGTCGAGATCAATGGAACTGCATTGAAAGTGTACCGGTAATCTACCAATTTCACATGCTCCTTCAAATGGGGTGCTACAGGATGCTCATCATTTGAGTTCTACTGTATGTACCTACTGTATTATCTACAGCAGAAGGATTGGGATCAATTAAAAGCAGTCTCTGGTCACAATGAATTCTATTGAGTGAGACAAGCATTTGGACACGACGTACCGGTGTACTTGAGACCAATGAGGACCGCCTTTGATCATTCTTTTCAATTCACTGACCATGTGGTTTGATCGTTTCTTTTCAATTCACTGATGGGATCTTCCAGGGTTGTTGGACCATACTCTCAACTCTCTCTGCATAATCACTGTGCAGGCCTGATTTTGATTTTCACAAACCTGTTAAAACAGCGGGGTCTGACCTAGGTCAGGTGGATGCTGATCAGACTGGTAACAAGTTTTATTGGAGGCAACTGGGTATTAGCCTTCCCGGCGACAATCTCAGTTGGTTCATTAAAGGGCATCGTCATAGCATAGAAGATGCAGGAGCATAGAGACAATGAAGGAACACTCTTTCTCTTTAGAAGCACAGACACATTCAATGAGCTCTGTTCTGATTAGCACGTGGGGGGACTCCTTCAATGACCTAAGCTCTTTCTTCCTGAACAGAACTCGGATCTTTTCCGGATAAATCTGCGGAATGTCACAACGCTGGTAGATTAGACGGGTTGTTAAATTGGTTTATCACAACGGTAATTTAATTATTTGTGGGACATTTAATTAGGTTTATCCATGTGAAGATGTTAATATAATATACATTTTACTTTATCAATGTTATAATGACAATATTATAATTATTTTAATAAAATATCCATTAAATTTCTAGAGTAAGACAGGAACTTCGGGAACTATCCCCAGTTAGTTCTTAAGTATTCAAGTGTCCTCAAAGAGGCATTGAACAAGAAACATGAATCTGCCCATAAGTACATTAGTGGAGGACTTTTTAAGCTTTCCAAGTGCATGTAGAGAAACATAAGATTTGTTCGAGGTGGTTCATCAAAAGTTTACAAGCAATGAATCAAAGGTACTTCTATAATTTATGGGTGTGCAACCCATAGCAATAAAATATTTATGGGAAATCAAATTTGTGTCTTGTAACTTTATACGGATTCCAAAGTGTTCTCGTAAATCTTAATGGTGCACTAATGGAATAATTAATGAACTAAGAGCAGATTTCAAATTTCAGAAGAGTTGTTTAAGTGTCATGGTAAAAAATTGATCCTTGACACTCCACTTCAAATGTAGCAGAATACTCATTGCGAGATAAGTATCCTACTTCCTTTCTTGCTCACATGGGTGCAATTGTAATGATCGTGTGTTCTTCAATTGACATTTGACGTTGAGACATCCTATTGTAAAGCTGATCCAGAAAAAGTTGCCTCTCCTAGCTCCAACACAACAAGAAAATAATAAAATACATTCAAGAAATACAAAGAAGTGAGGCTCAAGCTGGGAATCGAGTTTCAATGATGAATGGAGTCTTTGAGCAGATAATTATTGGAGTGAAAATGAAGAAGATAGTACAATTAAAATTTTCTATAATGGTGTAATTTTGCATACTGTTCCTAATATTTGTAACCTAGATTGTAATGTGTTAGGAGTGTGGAATTCATTTTGAGATTCTTTAGAGTTTAGATATAAAATATTTAGACAAGTGATACAAATGGATCTTCTCATTCCAAGCATTGGTGGATGCTATAAAAGATCATCTTCTGTTTAGAAATCGATCAAAGAGAGTAAACCTACCATTTGGATACAATTGGCATGGCATTGGTTAGGTTTGAGCATCATGTGAATGGTAAGTCAATAGCTAGAAGATTGAATATTTGGAATATAAACATAAGATCCATTATTAGATTCCTGAAGCAAGTAACAACTCAAATTGTATCAATATTAGGGAAAAAGAGAAATGTCTTCATAGAGGAGAGAGAGAGGATTTGGTTAGTATTTCCCCAAAAAGGTTTTCCACTATGGTTAGGATTACTTGATGGCACTTTTTTCCTCTTAGCTCAAAAACCAACTGTCAATGAGAAAATCTATTATAGTCAAAAGGGATTCTATTCCATAAATAAACAAGTAGTATGTGATGATTAGAGGATAATAATACACTTTGCAGAAGGTAAGGTTAATTAGTTGATTGTCCCTCTTATATGAAGATTTGTTCCTCTTGCTTAGTTATTGCACTTGAGTTCAAGTTCATTGGATTTGAGTTTGATGCAAAGTCATTGTCTCTTTCTTCAAGTTGTAGAGTGGAGTTCACCTTCATTGAGTTTCTTGATTACTCATGGATGCATGGATCATATCATAATATGGCATACTTGAGGAGTCCTCCCATGTAAGCCGAGTTGAACAACAAGGTGAATCTAATTTATTCAACAACACACAATATTTATTAGAGGATTTGGGTTATGTACTCATGAGTCACTTGGTGCACTCTTTCAAACAAGAGAGCTCATAGTGTAAGGTTAATTTCAATCAATATCTTGCACTAATAAGGGTAGTAAACAAAAGTTATATAGGTGTTCAAAGAAATAAGTTCAATTGACTGATCCATCTAGAAATGCTTTCTTATTGAAGTAGGTGATTATTTGTATAATTTTATATAACATTTTGATTAACAAAGCAAACATATAGATAGAGACGGATGGAAACTTTAGAGAAAAGTTGGATTCTCATTTCTTGATAATGGGTGTTATTCAACACTTAGAGGATTGAGAGAAGAAATTAGAACTTCACTTTTCTACTATTTTTTTGCATTCAACCGCCAACAAGATGATTTATTAAATCCAAGAGAATAAGCTTGTTATAGCTTGTTATCATAATCAGTAAAAGAGATTCATTATACATAGTCTTAAATCCAAATTGGCTTTGTATTCACTTGTTGAATCCAACAATGTACTGTAATCAAGAAAGAAACTCATGTTATGAATCTTAAATCTTAGAGGTGTGTGCTTTAATATGCATGGTATGTACATGCAAGTATAGCCCCTTGCCAATATGCATGGTATACTTCAATGGATATAATGCTCTAGACTTGTGAATGTGAAGTCAATAATGTGAGAATAACAACCCACCATATGCTAGGGATTCTATACTTGGAAGAGATGCATGATCCATCCCTTTTGACAATAGAGCATGAGGATAAGATGATGCATAAGTGCATTGCACTAATTACAAAAATCCAAATTCAAAAGTGAAAAATTTCCGCTTATCAAAATGCAAATTGAGGAGAGTTTATGAGTATATGCAAGATGCATTCGTTGAAAGTGAGATTTTAAGACCAAAGAATTGTAGGTTTGAAGTATGCCAATGTTTATGGCAAGATATTGCCATAAAGAACCAGTAATATTGATCTATGTAAGGATGTTTGGATATATAGTTCAAATGCGGAGGAAAGTATAAATTCATGGCAATTTGAAGGTTTAGAACCTCAACTTTATAGAAGAATAAAAAGAGCAATGTGAGAGAAAGAGAGTTCAAAAGATCAAATGAGTAGTAGCAAGGAGTGAGCTTTCAAAGGAAGATAACAAGGAAGTTTAGAGGAGAGTGGAAATTTGGAGGAGTGCAAGGAAGGCGTTCAAAGAGAATGAGATTTTGAAAAGTTATCAAGGATGTGAGCAAGAAAAAGCAACGGAAGAGTGATAATAGAAAGCAATCAATTGAAGAGTTTAACAAAAGCAAAAGAGAAGAAGCATCAAGGAGAATTTAACCAACAATCAAGATGAAAAGTAATTGAGTAGAAAAAAAAGCAAAATTTTAGGTGAAGGAAAAAAGATACAGAGATAGCAAGGGAGAGGGAGAACAAAGAGCAATCAATACCATAAGAAAGAGAAGAAACAAAAGAGAAGAAAAATCAAGGACAATAAGAGTAACACCAACCTATAAGAAGAAGATTGGAGAAGTTTGAGGAGGGTGAGAAGGAAAATTTGGGAAGAATGAGACCAAGGAAGAGGGAGAACAAGAGAGCAAAGGCAAATCCAAAAGAAAAAGAAGAAAGTGGAATTTGAAAGTTTTGGAATGGAAATTTCTTATTATGATCAAGTGGTTGAGGAGGAACACATGGAGGAAACCCAAGAGGGACTTTGGATCGTTAACTTTTACATCATTGCTACATATATGACCTCTGTCAAGTGTATGTGACCTTTGTCAAGATCATCATAGCCTACATGGGACAAATTTTCTTTTAATGAACATCATTGCATGGCCTAACCATGGTACCATGCATACCATGCATATTGCATGCATGTGCTACTTGGTATGCTAGGTATGTATGGCTGCTCTTAGTTATTTTAGTTTGGGCTTGCATAAAAGATTTTTAGTCTTTCATACCTTGGCTATATATCCATCTTCAGTTTTTATGCAAGCCTACCTTTGTAGTTTATTTGGACCATGCACGGACCAAGTTTAGAGAAAGACCAAAGACACTTAGGATAACAAACTTGGGTATCGTGCTTTTGATTGACATGACTAATCATATGATGAGAGTTAGCTTCAATGACTTAGTTGCTTTTTTTGTCATAGAAATATACACATCATTTATCATGCATCAAGTTCCATTATGATAAGACTCTCTTGAATGATTATTATCATCCATTAGTTCCATTCAATCATTTATCATTGGTTTTTTTTAAATATTTTTTTAGATTCCGCTATGTATGATGTTTGTAACTAGTTGGGACAAGCATACTCATCCCAATGGATTTTGGGAGAGAGTGCACAAGCTTGATTTGGGAAGCTTTTTGTTTGCACATGGGGAGAATTGGGAAGAAGAAGACAATTCCTTATTGATTGAGGATTTGTTCTTGATAAGAGACAAGACAAGTAGGAGATATTTAGCTAAGTAGTGTGCATATCCAAAAATTTGACCATTTTTCTAGATGATAAGTTCTATTCTCATCCTAGCTAGAAGGTCAAAGGTGGTACATGGGAATAATATATTGGTGGTGAAGACAAAGATATCATGATCTACTTTGTAGGATTATGAGTGGATAAAAATCATGTTCATGCTATTGAGTCTAAGGTAATTGTAGTACGTAGGTAGATTCACCATCCTTATGGTTGCCTCTTTAAGATGACACACTTAGGCTACTTTTTTGCACATCTCTTTGTGGAAGGAAGGTACATGGGTGAGGGTGAGGCAAGATTTGAAGGCATTGGAGTAGCCCAAGAAGAGATCTATATACATCCCTCCATATAGGGAGAAGACTAGGAGGAAGAGCATGTAAAGAAGGGTGAGTGGGAGATTAGTGACTCACTACCTTATGATAACATTGTGTTTTCTTGTATAGGACTTCTATCTACCATAATAAAAGATCATTTTGTGAAAATTCTTACTTTTACCTCAAGTACCCTAAGTTGAATTCATATCCATTTATGAATAGCTTATGTATATTTAAACATACTTTGTTTGATCTTGCTATGGGTTTCTTTTTATATTGGAAAGGTTTATGTAGAAGACACCATCGACATCATCCCCATGTGGATTGTGGTATTGATGGTAGAGTATTGAGTCCCCATACTCCCCATGTTGACCTTGGCTTTAATGGTGGAGCAATGAGTCCTTGTATGAGTTCCCATACTGACATTCTAGGGCATGTGGAAGTAGAGAGTGAGGATAGGAGATTATGGTGATAGGTTAGGGATGATCATGATCATACTCTTGGTGGAGTAGAGGAGGAGTTTCATACACTTGGCAGAGGATAGGGTATGATGAGGAGCTTGGTAGTTCTTGTAGTTTGGAACATATTAAAGTAGAGAAGTTGGTAGAGTTTGATAGGCTACTTGTAGAGAGGAAGATGTATTTTAGGAAAGGAGAGTACTAGAGCCCAAGGATTGGCAAAGTTAAATAGGAGAGTTAGAGAGGAGAAGGAGATGAGTTTTAGTATTGAGGAAAGTACTAGAGTAGAGAGATTGGATGAGTTAGATAAGCTTTTGATAGATAGACAAATGATATGTCAATCAGATCCGATCAAAGAGCTATTTTATAGCATAGCATTTAGAACTACTATGGAGAGAGTAGGGAGGACACATGGTGAGCTTGCAGGGACTAGGAGCACCTCTAAAGGAGGTGAGGATTGAGCTAAAGGTGGCTTACAAGGATGTAAGACCTTACTTCATGATGAGTATAGGAGATACCCCATAGAGTTAGCTATGCATATGGAGACTTAAACAGATCTAAAGAGTGTTAGTCATATGGGGACCCAAATTGTCACTCATAAGGAGACTCATACACCTAGTGCATGTGAGGAGGAAAGTGAGGAGAGTTGTACCCAAGCTATTGCTACTACTAGACACATGGGAGTTCAAGAGACTTGTTTGGAGGTGATTCAAACTAGATTGACTTTGATTGGAGTGGCTAGGAGCCTTATGTGCAAAAAGGTGTTATGAATATTATTTTATAAAGATTATGGGTTTTAGATGATTGTTCATCCCCACTTTGTTTTAGAAGAACTCTTGAGGAGTTTAGATTGCTTTAAGAGAGAAAGATGAGTTTGAGAGAGGATATTTCTAGGCTTAGTGATTTGAGAGACAAGATTAGTTTATTGCAAGAATTCATCCCTCGTATCATTTATGCGAGAGATGCAAGAGAAAGATTCTAGGTTTGGATGTTGATTGTCTAATTGATATTAGGTGGACTAGACTTCCTCTTCCTTTGAGTAGTGTGGTTTTATGGTAAGGCATGGGTGGAGCTATTATAGAGCACGTAGTACTTTTTACTATATACCAAAACCCAAGGTTAGAGAGTTTGTGGATTACTGTGTGATACATTTTCAAGTTATAATACGGACAATTGGAGTGAGGAAGGAGGTATCGTAACTACTTAGTTCCATATGGGATGCTGGTATTTTACCAAATGGAGTACAAACTCAGGCACACTTCATGGGATGCTTTGGTGAGATGGATGGATTTATTGTTGAGTATAGATGTTTCTTGGCTAGACCTTACAACACATTTACCTCATTGAGTCTATATGTTAGAGATATATTGATAGTTGATAGTGTGACACTTCTCTATTTTACAAACCATCCTCATGGATCTATACGTCCTCTATTATTTTCTCTTGTGCATATACCTAGGATATCATACAATTCCTTGTACATCCTTTAGATAGATTTACAAGAGACTCTTGCCAACTATTACATTTTTGGAGGAAGAATGGACATTGGGTAGGCTTAGAGATTATAGTGTTGAACCGTACAACAACTTTGCATTATGCTTTAATGATACACATGAGAGTACATAAATGTGCACATATAGTCGTTTCTTTATATGTTGCTACTTGTATAAACACTTTGAGGATGCATTAGAGTGTCTTTCATATTGTACTTCATAGACACTCCTCTTTTGTATCATCATATCATTTGTGTGTGTATATATATACACACAATTTGATGTTTTGATGTGTATATTGTTCTTGTCTTTGGTTAAAACATCTCATAAATCACATCTACTTGCTTGCATGGAACCATAAACTTATATCTCATCTTAGTAAACCCTAAACTTCTACATTTAGACTTCTAGTTTGCCTACTTCTAGATTTTAAGTGTCCTGAAGAGAATTACTTGTTTGATGTTCATGTCTCAAGCATATGCACTTATACACTAATCTACTAGTTAACTCTTCATAAAGGAAATATCAACTCACTTGTCCAAGCATGATTTACAAGAAAAAAGAGAAAACCACAAAGAAGTATAAGAAGTAGAAGAAACATAATTATCACTAATAGAGGGTTCAAAAAAGCATATCAATTTGCTTTTGATCTTCTTTTATACCATACCACAAAGACCATGCATATCCCACCTACAGTTAGCCCATGCATATTGAGAATATAACTTTGAAGTGCATAGTTTAAATTACGTCGGCATGTAATTTATTGCAAGTTTTTCCTATTTGCATGTTCCTTTTAGTCTCATTCTTACACAAGACATGGGCAATAACCCAAAATCATCTATATTTATGCTTCTACACAAGTGAATAAAACAAAGACAAACAAAAATTTAGCTTATAAGAACATGTGAAACATATTTTCATTTTAGGTTTCATAACATATATACACAAATAATCTATCTGATGTTTATCTAGAATGTGCAGCATGATTATTATTTTAGTTTTCATCCTTGACTAAATTTGCAACATACAATGCACATTTTATATGAATGGGATTTATATGTAGAAATCATCACTAGCATCATTTCCAAGATCAAACATTAGAAACTTAGGATATGAAATTTAGCTACTATTGTGACAAGAAGGTTATTCTAAATCTTTCTTAGATAGTGTAGTAATTATGCTCTTAACTTCCTTTGGAGTTTCCCTATTATGCTAATTCAAGAGTCATAGAGCAGAAGTATTTGAATTCTATATTTTACTCTTCAATGCAGAATTTATCTAGTTACATTTGATTCTATGTGATCCCAATATGTGCTTTTGCCTCAACTTTAATCTTATTTACTTCAACAAGATATCAATATTTTTCCATCTTTGCTATCATTTACATTTCTATTTTTAAAAATTTTCATCTTTCTTGAGCTTCCAATGTCTCACTAAACATAGTGAATGGAATACTATGGTTAGCCAAATCATATGACAAGACTACATGGCTAGTTCCATCTTTGAATTCACCTTCAAGATTCTCCTCTTCTTTTGGGATCCATTCTCTCCTTCTTGTATCTCCTCTTCTACTCTTGCTTATTGTATGTCCGCCATTTCTATTTGTACTTTTGGGCTTTCTTTGATAGTTTTTCATATGTTATTCTTGTGCATCTCCTAGATGGAGTACCATTTGCATGCCTCATGAAACACTCATAGATAGAAAACTCATTGATGTAACATCCTTATGTATTGGTGGAATAGAGTTGGAATTTATAGGACTCTCTTCCTCCAACCCATGGAAATTCTCTTGCCCCTTGGTATTAGGAACACTAAATAGAATTCCTTGTGACAAGGTAGATGCAAAAGATTCCTCTTCAAACTCTTGGATATTTGGGTGAGTTCTATTTCATTATCCCTTGCACCATCTTCAACGGCATGACCCTTATCTCTACCTCGTGAGCCTTGTCTCCAACACATGGTCTCAGGTGATATGAACCTTATCACCCATCCAAACACTTACTAGTCCTGGTAGAGATATATTTGCATGAATCCTAAATATTGAGTCCATCTTGTCAAAGTGAGAACACATGTGATTCAATTTATCTTCTATGGTTCTGCATCCCTTCTCATGTTCTTTTTTGGTACGGCCTTCCCTTGTACTCTTGTTTCTTTAGTCCCAAAATTCCTTATATGATTTCATGTACTTTGCACACTTTTTGTTTAACTTGTCTCCATTCAATGATGGGGAAATTTTTTTCACATATCAAACAAAAAAATGACCATATAACTAAAAAGCAATATTTTCCTACACATGCTTCTTGCAATTGTCATCTCCATAAATTTGATTGAAATGCTTTTAGTTCTTCTAAATAATCCAAAATTTGAGTGTAGTGATGTGGAATCATCCTAAATCCATCTTCTTCACCACCTTTCACTTTGTTCCCTACATTAGATCTATAAAAGATTGAGACCGAGGAAAAGAATATGAGAATGGAAATTCACATTGGGACACTTGAATGTGGACAAACTCCGAATGTCTAGCATGAGCTTTGGCTTTGGTATTTATGGGTAGCATACAAGGTTCTTGAGAAGCTTCTCAAGAAACTTTCTTGAGTCGCTTTCTTAGAGTGCAAGCCAAGTTAATCGCCTTTTAGAATTCACCTACTTGGCATGCAAGCTAAGCTAGTTGGAAGAGCTTAGAAGCTTCCTTCAAGAAGCTACCTACTTGGGGTGCAAGTTAAGCTAGTCAAGAAGCTTCCCAAGAAGCTTCATACATACTTTTGGAATATTTTGGGCTAATTTGGATTATTCTCTACTTCGTTAGCCTTACTAACTATGTTGCAAAACTCCATATTGTTACATATTCCCCATTGCTAGTTTGTGATGTCCTCATTGCCATTGAAGCTTCAAACTCTTAGATGGCAGTTTGTGCATTCTGGAGGTGAGAAAGAGGTTCCCATGTAACATCATGAAGGGGATACCCTTTCCAAAGGACCTTGTACTCCGTATGTTATCGGTGTCCTTGTTGAATGTAGTGATGTGCAAGGATACAATCAACTTTGTACTCCTCATGATCATTGATAGGGATGGGAGGAGGAGGAGGTTAGACACAAGAGGAAAAAGAAGATGGGTTAGGAACAAAGGGTTTCAACTTGGAAATGTGAAAGATAGGATGGATGCGCATATGATAAGGTAAGACAAGTTGATAAGCAACTTGAGAGATGATTTGGGTGAGACCAAAGTGTCTTATCTAATTAGGCGTGAGTTTACTAACTTGGGTATCAAGTGGGAGGGGTAGGTTACTAGAGGATATCATGACTTTATCACCGACTTCAAAGGTGAGATCACGACGATGGTGGTCCGCATATTGTTTCTGACAATTTTGAGCAACAAGGAGGTGAGATCTGGCTTGTTGGAGAGATCAAGATATGGTGGTCAAGGAGGTTGAATTATGAGGGACCTGAGATGGAGGAGGAACAAGAAGAGAATATGGAACAAGGGGATCTTGGCCAAAATTGAAAAAGAAAGGAGAAAATCCGGTGCTTGTTTATTTGGAATTATTGTAGGCAAATTTTGCAACTACAAGACATTCATCCCAATTAGTATGGTGGACATTGAGGAAGGCATGCAACATATCCTCCAAGGTACAATTTTCACTTTCAGTGTGTCCATCAATTCAATTTTTCCATTAGTGTAAGGATGATAGGCCGTGGATAAAGCAAGCTTGGTGCCAAGTATTTGGAAGAGTGCTTGCCAAAACTTTGCGATGAATTGAGGATCACGCTCAGAGATGAGTACATGTGGCATCCCATGATGCTTGAAGACATTTTCAAAGTAGATTTGCACTAAGGTTAGAGCATCCATGGTATCAAAGGGTGGTGCCAAGTGGATTTGCTTACTAAGCTTATCCACAAACACCACAATTGTTGTGTGTCCTTGCTTTGTTTTGGGTAAGGATGTGATCAGATCCAAACTCATAAATTCCCATTGAGTGGATGGAATGTGGAGTGGTTGAAGGAGTCCACTCGGCCTTTGGTTGCTGGCCTTATTATGCTGGCAACTCTCACACAATTGGACAAACTCTCAAACACTCTTGTGTCATGTTGAGCCACCACCATCAGCATTGGAGGGTATCCAAGGTCTTGTCCACACCCATGTGACTAGCTATTGGTAAATCATGGGCATCTTGAAGGCACACAAGTCAAAGATCACCTTTGGCTAGAACATAGATCCAATCCTCATGGAATAGAAGGCCTTCCTTGAAGGAGAAGTTGTTGTATTCCTTGTCACATGTTGTAAAACAACCATGTACCATTTGGAAGAAGTGATCTTGTTGTAGAGCTGACCAAAACTTGGTTTGGACCTTGGAGTCGATTGACACCATTGTAATTACTGCCGTGATGAGAAGAAAAGACTTCAAATCAGGTCGTCGTGATAGAGCATCAGAGATGACATGGAACCAACCTGGTTTGTACTCAAGTTTGATGTCAAAAAATTGGAGTTGTTCCTCCAATTGATGATGTTGACTCTTCATGTGTTCCAATTGTAAGGTCTGCAACAATGGTTTGTAATAAGTTTGCATGATCACTTGTTCTCCAAGAGATAATACCTCCATACCTTGGTGGCATATACCATTGCAAGTTGTTCTTGATCTCAAGCAGAGTAATTTCTTTTAGTTGTATTTAGTTGGTGAGACACAAAGGCAATGGGATGTAGTCCATATGGGAATTCTTATTGCAACATGACTCCAATTGCAAAGTTAGAAATATCAAAATCAACCACACAAGGTAGTTGAGGAGCATATGGTCGAAGAATGGGCCTTGAAGACACCATATATTTCAATTTCTGGAATGTTTCTTTGTGTTTGGTGGTCCACTAGAAGCTCAAGTTCTTCCCCAAGAGTTCAATCAATGGTACAACTACATGAGCATAATAATGGATGAACCGTTGATAAAAATTGGCCAATCCATTAAATGCCCATGTTTCTATAGCATCCTTTGGAGTAGGCCAATTAGTAATGGCCTTGATTTTATCCTCTTCCATCTTCATTCCCTCCGATGAGATTTTGTGACCCAAGAAGATAACTTCCTTTTGCCAAAAGGTACACTTTGACTTCTTATAGTAAAATTTCCATTGTCATAGTTGTCTTAGAACTTCTTGCACATGATTCACATGTTTTGCCTCTATCTTGCTATAGATTTAAATGTCATCCAAGAACACCATCACGTATAGATCCAGTAGTCCATCCAACATCCAATGCATATGATCCATGAAGACTACTAGAGCATTAGTGAGCCCAAAAGGTAGAACTCTCCACTCAAAATGCCCATACCTTGTGCAAAAGGGAGTCTTTTGCACATCCTCCCTATCAATGGGGATTTGCCATTAGCTGTAACAAAGATCTAACTTAGAAAAATGTTATGCTCCACTCAATTGATCGAGCAAGTCATCAATCCAAGGCAAGGGATATGCATTCTTCATTTTTTGCTTATTGAGCCCAATATAATCAAAATAGAAACAAAGTCCTCCATCCTTCTTTGGAACAAATAGTCCAGTGCTCCCCAAGGAGAGGTGCTATTTTGTATGAAGTCCTCCTCCAACAACTCTGTAAGTGTTGTTAGAAACCCCTCCAACTCCTTTGGTGAGAGCCAATAGATTGGTCTACTCACTAGAGTACTCTTGGCAATAACTAAATTTTGAAAGACATACCACGATCGGAGGGTAATCCCTTTGGTAGATCATCTAGAAACACATCCGCAAACTCCTAAACTATTTGATTGACCATTGCTTGATGAAGCTCTTGGCCCTCCTCAGATTGTCCTTGTGCAATCATTTTGATCCACACTGCAAAAATAGACTTATCTTCCTCTAAAGCTTGCTCTATGGTTGCTTTACTAACAAACTTCCCATCTAGGGACTCATCTTTCTTCAAAGCTTGCTCCATGGTTGCTTTCCTGGTAAACTTCTCATCTTGGGATACATCTCCTTTCAAGGCTTGCTCTATAGCTATCTTCTCGATAAACTTCCCATCCCAAGACTGACTATTTTTAGGTGTCTTATTGAAAGGTGCAAAAAAACCTAATCGGAAATTCCTACCTTAGTGTTGAATTTGTTGTCAGGTCCAATCAAATTGAACCTTATGATGTTCAAGCCAAGGTAGTCCTAGAATGACATCTTAGTGTAGAAGTGCCACTACAAACCTCATACATTCCAAATACTCCTTTCTAATCTTGAAGGTAACAAGATGCAAGGTACGGAGTGCAGAACCCTTTCTACCATCCGCCATCATCAATCTACTTCCAATTACTAGCTTGATAGGAATACCCAATTCCTTTGCTACTTGCATAGATATGCAATTCTTTGAATTTCCAAAATCAACCAAAATCCTACAACCCTAATTTGATATTGTACCTTGCAAGAGAAGCAAACTTGCATAGGTCAAGCCTTCAATCCCATGGGAACTAATCAAGCTCCAAGTAGATGGCTCAAAATCTCCTACTGGGATTCCTTATTTCCCTGATTGTTATGCTCCACAAACTCTATCTGGGTAACTTGTCAAGGTTGCCCATTCTTGAGTGGACATTCAGTGATAAAATGTCCTAATTAGCGACAATAAAAAAAACTACCATTTTGTCATTGTTTCTCTTTATCTGTAGTTCCAAGTGGAATCCATTGAATGGCATCAATCTCTATTGGTGTTGGCTCCTCCACCCGTGTGTAGTGTATTGGTAGGTTCTATGGAGGTCGAGATTGAGACCAAGTTGTTGCAACCAAGGAATCAAAACGTTTGGCCAACCGCATGACTTCCTCCAAGTGTTGTGGCTCTTGCATAGTTACCTCTAATTTGGTTCTTGACTTCAAGACCCTCACAAATCAATCTAGAGCTTTACCTTCCAATATATCTGGAATTTTCATGATGGTGTTCTTGAATTGAGTGATGTAACTTCTTATAGAGCCAATCTATTTCAACTTTGCCAACCTATCCCATGCAGCTCGTGTGACATTTATAGCTTGAAATTGACAAATTATTGCACCCTTGAATTCTACCTATGTCAAGATTGGTGCAACAATTTGTTGTTTAGCTCGCTCCACTCGGAATCTCCACCCTAGCTTTACTACTCCATCCAATTGGCTAGAAGCCAAAAGAATATGTTTTTGCTTGTCTTGTAGATTGGTAGCTTTAAAATAACATTCACAATCAAACACAAAATTCTCCACTGCACCCAAGAGATTCTTGCCTTCAAATACCTTGGGTTTAGTGAATCAAATTTGATCTTCTTCTTCTTCAATTGGTACTTGTTCTATGTGCTCCAATCATTGAAGATCTTGTTCATCCAACAATCAAGTAAGGTGTTTGATTTGTTGTTGCATAGCAGAGATAACCTCGGGCATTGCCGTCATGGTTGCTACTCTATCACACTACCCCTAATCTATCTTTTTTAGTAACACTAGAAGTAACACGTCCATTGTTCTCCATAAGTTACAACCGGAAGCACCAAGGGTTCTTCAGATATGGTGATCATATGTAGAAAATCTTATCCAAAGCGTGAGGTGATGAATTATGTGAAACAATGCTTGGGTAATATTTGGACACAAAAATCCCAATGGTTTGGTAGAAATGGATTTGGTGGTCCATAAATTCCATCCATCCCATTCCTGCTCTCATACTAATGTAAAGACCGAGACCAAGGAAAGAAATAAGAGAGTGAAACTCACATTGGGACACTTGAATGTGGAAAAACTCCAAATGCCTAACATGAGCTTGGATCTGGTATTTATAGGTAGCATACAAGGTTCTTGAGAAGCTTCTAAAGAAGCTTCCTTGAGCCACTTTCTTAGAATGCAAGCCAAGTTAACCAAGAAGCTTCTCAAGAAGCTTCCTTCTAGAAGCCGCCTACTTGGCATCCAAGCTAAGCTAGTTGGAAAGTTTTAGAATCTACCTATTTGGGGTGCAAGTTAAGCTAGTCAGGAAGCTTCCCGAGAAGCTTCATAGATACTTCTAGAATACTCTGGGCTAATTTGGCTTATTCTCTACTTTGTTAGCCTTACTAACTACATCGTTAAACTCCATATTGTTACAAGACCCATATGAAACCATATTCAATAACTCCACAAATGGAAGGAGTCATTAATGAAATCCAAAAATGACAAGATGTTGCAAATCAAGCATTCCATTATATAAGGTCTTTTACCTAACAAGGTAGTCTATGAGTTGTACAGAAACAAGATATTTTGACAAAAGTAAAAAAATAGTAGTTGGAAAGGTATTACATATTAATGCATCCCATATTTCAGAAATTTCTTGTTTGCAAGTGGTACGACAAGTGCAGAGTTCAAGCAATAGAGTGATAATTATCTTTAATCTCATCTCCCTTTCTTAACCTTAGAAATATTTTAGATCTAGATGATGGTTGAAAGCTTCAATGTAAAGGAATGAGCATGGACTCATTAAGATTTACAATTTTCTCAAGAGATGGATCTTGAGCTGTTGGAGGGTTGACTGTTGTTGGAGTGACTACCTACGAGCATGAGCACTTAATCAATAATTAGTTTCGTTCCTTATCATTGATGATGGTTCGGAGTAGGTGAGAATGTATAAGCATTAGAGTAAGGCTTGTTAGGCAATTCTTTGCTCAAGTGATTTTGATTGTTTATAGCTTGATAGATTAAGAGCAATTAGTATGATTAAGCTTAAACCAAGTTTAGGCATATCAAGTGATCTTATACTCTTTTTAGGAATATATGAAAATTAATAAGATCAAGGGAGGGAAAGAATCTGCAAGAGTATATTGTGAATGAGGGTCTAACACCTGAGTGTGTCTAGGACCTTATGACATACTGAATCAATATTGAGAGGTGAACATGGGGTATTATAGATTAAATAAGCAAGCATTTCTTGAGTTAGGTTTTGAGCCATCACGAGTTTGATTCAAGCCAAGTTTGAGAAAGCATGGGTAGATTGATCCAAGATCAAGCCCAAAGTAGGGAGACAATGGTGGAGCCACCAAAAATTCAACAAGGAGAGATGATCTTTGAGAGTCTACAAGGTCAAACCTCCTCATGATTTGGATTTTGTAACATAATTAAGGATTTGGTACTCCAATTCACAAGATCAAGACAAATTAGGGTTGTTCTTTTATAGGAGGTTCTTTTATGAGGAATTTATTCTCCCAAAGTATTCTTATACCAAAGGTTCTTCTACCAATTTTTCTACCATAGCTAGGCATTACACATGAATCCTAGAGTGTACAAAGATCTACTTTTGCAATCTTCATTGGCAAGGCAATTGGAGTTGGGAGGTACACATTGTTGCTATAGATGGGTGGGGTGCCTTGATAGTAGAGAGTTGTTTTGTGGCATTGGAGTACCCTAGGGGGCTGTAGATACATCTTTCTCTCTTTACCTTCTTGCAACTTTTTATATCCATTTATCTTTTATGGATCTTTTGCCTCTTTTAGTCTTTGTCTATTGTGCTTTAGGTTATGCCTACTTGATATCATTTGTAGTCCATGTGTTTTATTGGGAGAAAATCATGCAATTAGGAATTTGAGAGAGCAACTTAATTTGAATTTGGCTATGCAATTGAGCAACATTCATTCATCAATCTGGTCAAGACAAGCATGCATAGAAATTATGCCAAATTTCATGTGGTTTGGCCAATGTTTGCATACGTCCATAATTACAAAGGATTTTTTATTCACTGTTGAATTTTCAATCAAAAAAAATTAAAAGAAGAATGGGTGAAATCACACTGACCCCTAATAGTAACACTTTATATACACTTGCACTTGGAGATCCTTATCCAGTTTTAGGACGTGGGGTGCAGATTGATTTTGTAGCTAAACCCTAGATTGTATGGTACCAATTGATGCACATCACCTCATACTTAGTTCAACAAGGAGAGGCCATGCTTGTAGCCTTCCCATAGAGCACACTCTTGTAGATCCCACAATCCCGTAGCCTTCTTGCAAGTCTTATGCTTGTAGGTCATGCAACCATGCTCGCGGTCCCATTGCATGCAGCTCCTATAATAAAATCATGTAGCTCCCATAAGATACATTTGTCATGAACTTCAAGTCAATGTAACGTCTTTTCTAGAGCTTTGTTTTCCATCATCTTGGTATCTATAAGAAACCTTTGAGAAGATGTTTGCAATGAGATAAAGCATGTCTTATTTGTATCTGTATTCACAAATATATGGGTCTTGACATGAACTATCTTTCTGTTCACTCTCATAAATGGTATCTCCTAATATAAAGATTTGTCTTGTACTTACACTTCTATACTCTTGCAAAATATCTATCTTGAACCAACTCTTCGAGATTCTTGTGATTATTGTACTCACACTTCTACATTATGGTAGAAGATCTATCTTGTACCAACTCTTCAAGATTCTTGTGATACTTATGTTGTAGAGTATTCTTGTAATAATCAGACTCCACACTTAAACATGTTCTCCATTATACTCTACTATAAGGCATCTATGTAGAAGTGGATGCTTCACTTTAGATTCTTTTTAGGTTTGTTTGTGTATTATTTTTCATTTTATTTCTTATGAGCCTTGGATATATACTTCTCACTTTTGGCCTTTTCTTATTTTTGTTATGTTATCTTTATCATCTTCTTGGGTTAGTATAAATTCCCAATATAGTTTTTTTTATGTCCCCATTTTGGGTTTTGGCATGGGTAGCCAGAAGGCCTACCATAGCTTGCTCCACATATTCCTTATGTGCACTGAGGAAAAAGATTTTGGCTCCAACTCTTTTAGCAAACTCTCACAATGGCTAAGGTTCAATTGAGTAGATTCACTTCCATACCTTCTCCATGCCCTCCAACTCCCCCACTCCTAAGAGAGGACCCTCCCTTGCCTGATTTTCTTATGCAAGATCCCACCTTATAGACACACCCCTTCTTCATCTCCCCACCATGACCATCCCTCCTAGTTCTACCATCCCACCCCCACTATAAGACCCACCTCCACCCAAGAGCAGCCTCCTCCCTTTGAGCTATAAAACTAGACTCCTCTACATGAGCCTTTAGTTTGTCCATGCCGTCTCACCATTGCTCCACACGGGCTTGTCCTGATTGTTAATGGGTGGAGATTAGTTTGGCATAGTGTAATACCAAGAGCTAGCCATATGATCTAGATGTGAAATTCAGTTTGGTAGCATGTGGAATGATGTTATACATGATGATCAAAATAGACTAGATAGAAGTATCACCAAAAGAGTACTTCTACTAATAGGGCAAAAAACAAAATAGACTTGAAAATCTTAGAACCAATAGCTAGATATATGATTTAAAGGTGAGAATTGTTTTGGTAATATCTGGAAGGATATTAGACATGATGGACTAAACAAATTAGAAAGAGCTATCACCAAAAGGGGACTTCTACTAATAGAGTAGGAACTGAAATATGCATGAAATCTTTGAAGGCAATTTCGAAAGCCTAAACAAATGAATTAGGTCTCAACAATGTACAGACTCTCCCCCCCCCAATGGAAGAAAGGCTAGCCTTCCCTCCTCCTTGATTTGTCTTGTCAAGAGCTTTCCAACAATACCTCACCCACGTGATTTTAAGATTCTTATAGGAATATTCCCTCTGGTCAAAGCTTATTTGACCAACCAGATGGGACCAAGACCGACATGTCATCCATCCAAGTAAGTAATCTAAGGGTGGAGCTTGCTGAAATGTCACCTATCTGTGTGCCTAATCCTATGGTGGAGCTTCCTTGGAGGAGATCCTCTTTGTCTATATAATGAAGAGAAGGTGCTCCTTTGGGGCATCGGAGTTTGAGTGTGAAAGTGTGTGTTTCTCATGGTGTGTTTCTCTTCAGGTCTCCTACTCTTGGAGTATTACACAGAGCATTGAGCATGGTATAGATGCTTGCAGATGCAAGTAGAGGTTGTAGCTCTCCCAAAGACCCACTTTGTATGCATATTCTCTCTTTACATGCACCACCAGACTCATATGCTTGGTTACATTCTGTAGACTCCATTCAAGCTCTCCCTCTTGGTCTCTCAAGATCCTTTATGTACAACTGGATTCCTTGCCCCTGCAATATCTCAAAGGCTCCATGCTCTCCTTAATTTTACATATTATCTTGGCAAATGATCATGCAAGAGATGTATCCACATGGACTCTATTAGCCATATTTCCATTTAGACTTTACTCCTCCTTGCCCATAGGGATACATCAAGACACCATGAGACCGCCTCTTGGATTCATCACTTCTTGAGGAGAGATTGGATAGCTTTGTAGGTGGAGTACAACATTCAATCCCATGCAACAACTATAGCTTCATGCTCTACTTCCAAAGCATCAATAGCTCCATTATTCCTTGATGTTAGATCAGGCCAGGAAATATCATTGAGTAGCCCAAACACTATTACCCACCAAGCCAACACCCTTCTCCACTATTACATTATCGGCCCTACATCCATAGGCCACATATGACTTCCTTTCATTTGTCTATGATTACCATCCAAATGACAAGCTACAACTTATTGTGTATGTTTCTGATTATGCTCTATTTCACTCTCCATGTTTCTTGGTAGGGGTCCTTTGGGTTTGGTTTTTGAGCATTTATGTGATTATCTCACTCGTAATAAGCCAGATTCTGGTTTCCTCCTTCTCTTTGCTTCTTGCTAGCACATTACTTCACGTCTAGTGTCATTGGGTGCTGATTGTTTGTTTGGGGTATCTCTTTTCCTTGCCTTATCAAAGGAGAATTTTGGTGTTTACCCTATAGCTATTGGAGAATATCTAAAAGGTAAACATATAGTTTTCCTAAATTTAGTTGCATGCAATACTCTCAAGTTTTGTCATTCTTTTTCATCTTTCTATCTCCCATCAATATATGGTGGCTATTTTGTAATCTTTCAAGAATAAGAGACCTTAAGAGAAACACAAGAGAAGAAAAACCAAGCTTCACACTCAATACTTCGATGCCCCAAAGGAGCACCTTGACTTTATTATATAGCAAAGAGGATTCTCCAAAGGCAGCTCCACCCTTGGATCAGATACATGGGTAGGTGATATGTCAGCAAGCTCTACCCGTACATTAGTTGCATGCATGGGTGTGATGTTGGTTCCGATCCTATCTGGTTGGTCAAACAATCTTTGACCCGAGGGATTCTTTAGAGAATCTTCCTATATGAATCTCAAAATTGCATGGGTGAGATACCGTTGGAAATCTCTCAATGAGATAGACAAGGGGAGGAAAGGTCAAAAATTCCTTCCATAGTAGACAAATGTGCATATTTTTTAGGCCTCATTCATCCATTTAGACCTCCAAAATTAGCTTTAAAGTTTTTGGGCTATTTTTACTCTTGCTCTATTAGTAGAAATACTCTTTTGGTGATGCCTCTATCTGATCTACCTAGCCCATCATACATAAAATCCTTCCAGATGTTATTTTCACCTTTGGATAATATGTCTAGCTATTGGTATTACATATTCCAAGGGGTTGCAAGATGGTCATTATAGGCATTAGTGCTCCCTTGATTATCCATCCTGATTGGGTGGTAATCCAAGTAGATGTCTCAAATGCTTCCAATACCATCTCTTGTCCAGCTTTGTTTTGGGCTCTTTGGTTAGTAGGGATTCATATGCCTTCCTTGATCCCCTTTGTGCAGGCTTTTTATGGTATTGAGACACCTACATTGTATAGCCATCATACTACCAAAGGAGAGTTCACTTGATTGGCTTTTGCAAAAGACACGCGCTAGAGGGGTCACTTGAGAGGACCATTATTTGCCATATTTCACTACACAAATTTGCAAGAGGTTGCAACTACTTTTCCTACTTGTCTCTTTCCTTCTCTCTCAAATAATACGCATATTGTGTGCCCTTTGCAAGATGTAGTTCAAGTGTGTTAGCTTTTAATATTAGTTTAGAGGCTTTGGGTTTATGAGTCCATATTTGTAAATGCAAGGTCTGGAGTCCACATATAGCCCTCACTTACACATACTTCCCACTTGGTTTCCAGTTTCCATCAAGGGGATTGAGGGTTTTGGGCTATCCCTTAAGAGATTCTTGTAGCACATTTTTCTTTAATACCTTGGTAGAAGCTACATCCCATGCTCATCTCCTCCCTTGCTTGAGGATTACCCATGTGGCATACTCCATCCTTATGCAATGTTATGTACTTAGAGCCTCCTATCTAGTGCATACATACCCTCCCATAGTAATACTCCTCCCCCATCTACGAGCCTTTGATAGCACCATGAATCATACTTTCTTTACTCTTTTAGGGCCATGCAAACTCCCATAATTAGAAAACTAGTGGCATAGACTGAAATTTGCTCTACTTATAGCCATAGGAGGTTGCAATGTCATATAGCATGAGGTTATTGCACTTGTAGCATATCTCAAAGCATGGGCACTATCGGCCCCTCTATTGGTATATAGGTTTATACACAAGGGTCATCTTTTCCTACCAGCATCTAGCATGACCATTGACTTTGGCCCTTGTGCATTTCAGTCATATCTCCTATTGGCTCATGACTTATTGCCATGACTTGCTTGCACAATACTACCCTAATTTGTTGACTTTGTATGCTTAGGCTCTAGGAAGACACTAGCAGAACTTAGTGAGTGTACAGACACTCACACCCTTACTAGCATCCTCATTGAGACATTTGTTCTTGATAGAGCTAGGATTCTCTCATGTGGAGGGAAAGGATTTGGTGTATGGCTTTATGCCTCTCCTCCAAAAGGGAACTTTTGGTTCACTTTGGGAAGAGTTCACCATGGACTCCACTTCCACTTGGGATTGCCATATCCAAGTCTTCTAAGGCTACATTCAACATATAGGGCATCCACATTTTGCATTTTGCTATAAGGGCAAAGCCCTACAAAGTTTACAATGCCTCCAAGACTCATTAGCTCAGATCCTTTGATCCACTTGCTCCCAAGCTTAGGTTGTGGGTTGGTTGGACCTGTCAAGACCTCCCCTTGGAGGGTGAGGGCAAACATAGTCATATTCATGGATGGCCGACATACTTTGATGATGTGGTGATTGCATACCCTCTCCAAATTAGAGCTCTTGGTTAGAGCAAGTTCATAAGCAAGAGCTACAATACCATTGCTGCCAAGGAGAAGGATGACCACTATGTTGCACAACCATACCTCCAACACATTTATCCCATTGACTATGGAGATCTTTGGCCATCTCTATCACCATTTTTACAATCTCCTTCACAATACAACACGGGGTTCCCTACAATGGAGAGGAGCATTAACTATCTTATTAGCCAAGCTCACCTCATACTATTGATAGTGGGTACTATCACATTATAACATGCACATGTATTGAGTCTTCATTGATGGGCAATGGGAATTAGAGCTCTTGATATATCAAGGCTCCTCCCTCCTTATCTACCAAACATACCTTTGGAGTACCTATATCATAGAGTTTAGGATCAGGTTTCTTTGTGTGCAACTGTAATGCTCCAAGGACAAGAGAAACACCAAGAGAAACAAGAGAAAAAATACAAGAGAAATACAAGGTTTCATTCCTCAATACTCCGATGGCCCAAAGGAGCACATTGCCTTTATTATGTAACAAAGAAGATCCACTCAAAGGGAGTACACCCTTGGATCAAATATATGGATATGTGACATGTCAACAAGTTTGACCCTTAGATTAGCTGCATGGATTGGTGCTATGTTTATCTTTGTCCTAATTGGTTGTTCAAACAAGTTTGACCAAAGAGAATTTTTGGAGAATCTTCTTGTAGGAAGCTCAGAATAGCATGGGTTAGGTACTTTTAGAAAGGTCTTAATGAGATAAACAAGGGGAAGAAGGTTATGCCTTTAACTACAAAGGGAGAGAATATTCCATTTTTGAGGCCTGATTCATTCATTTAGGCCTTTGAAATTTGCTCTAAAATTTCAATGTGTTTTAGCCTCTCCCCTATGAATAGAAGTACTCTTTTGGTGACATGTCTATCTGATCTACTTAGACCATTGTATATATCATCCCTAAACATACCAAACCACTTTCCACCTTTAGATAATCTGTCTAGCTAATGGTATTATAGCAACTTTACCCCTTTATGGGGGTTATGTTGGGTTCTCCATGTTTAGCTTGAGCCATTAGTTCCTTTTGGCTTTTGTGCTCATTTGGATTGGGCCTCCGGCTTGTTTTCCCCATCCGCACTTTTAAGTGCTCTCTCTCTCTCTCTCTTTGTCCTTTGGTGCATTCTATTTGGCACTTTGGCATTTTCTTCTTGGATGCCCAAGGAAATTGAGGTTGATAGTAATATGGATTGATTGAAATTAAAATTCATAATGAAAAAAAGAAAAATGAGATAAATCGCAATTTGCATAGAATTTGAGGGTAAGATAGACATTAACAAATAGTGAAATGGGACAAGTGTAGAGTTCAAGTAACATCAATAGAGAATCAAGTCAAATGTAGTCTAAATTGATTGAATGTAATATAATGCATCTCGGAGAAAGTTGAGGCATATCATAAAGAGAAATCATATAGAAAATACATAATAAAGACCCAAGTTGAGTGCGAAATAGACTCAAGTAACTGATTGGATTGGATAAATAAAGAGTCAAGTACTCTACTTTATCTCTATATTTTTTATCTGGCTGCAAAGGGGACTCCAGGTCCAACAAAAAATAATTAAAATAGCACAATATTTGATTATAAATAGTTCTAAAAAATAACAAGTAAATATATTATTTATTCCCGATAAGTAAAAAGAATCTTAAAATTGACCCTAAATGTACAACCTAAAATTGATAGCAAAGTGTAAGTTGATGTAAATTATACCGCAACGGAAATGGAAACACACGTTTATGAAAAATTTCCAATAGCCATCAAACTCATCCCTAACCTACCTTGCAATATTCCAACCAAATCACCATCCGAGCTCATGCTCTGCTCCAATCTCATTTTCAATCCTGTTGAACCATTTAGTCCTACCAATGGTAGTAATTTCAAACAAAAATTGTAAAATAATTTCTATTGATCCTATATATAGATTTCATAGTACCATTATTGCACATGCCTAAGGATTAAACTCTCTATTTTAAGCATCGTCGGGACCTCTTGATATTAGATAAATGTCTATCTTCAATGCGTCTAGGATAGAGTTTAGGAGGTATCTTGATCATGAAAATACGATATAAATAAACCTTGACCTCTCTGTCAGAAAGCCAAAGTCTAAACTATAATCTAATGCAAGATTAAGTCACCTATGAACAAATAAAATTTTAAATATCTCAACAGAGTATAGATTCATAAAACCATTACATCTTTAAGCTAAAAAAAAGAATTAATGAAGATATCGATAACCCTACTCTAAAAAAAGTGACGTGAACTAAGAAAATAAACAGAAACAGTTAAAAGAGAATGGAAACTGGGCAGGGAAAATTGAAATGAAAAAATGAAGACAAAATGATCCGTGATATCTAGAAAAGGAAATACTGTACAACTAGGGAAAAGGTAGAAGGAAAAAGGGAGTTGCTCTTCAGAGTTAAGGAGGTGAGAATCAAAAATAAAAAAGTAAAAAATTCTATGCTCGGGAGATGAGGAAAAATTCAGATTCAGTTTACGTTGGAGGGCAGATAAAGTCCCTCCAATTCATATGTTCTTTTATGTTCTTGTAGATAATCTGTCGCCTGCTACAAGAACCTTTTAATCATCAGAAATATTCTTTATTCGCCAATTATTATCTTGTCCAGTTTGTTTATTTCTGACCCATTTGACCACACCTCACTCCCATCAATGGCTCGAATGTTGTTATCGAGATACTGAATCATATGAGGATATAATACAATCTGACGTTACTGTATAAAAAGTTATACCTTTCCGCCTATGCGGATTGAGAAGAATATATATATATAATACCCCGAAAGCAAACAAGCCTATTGTCTGGATTTGAACTCGGGCTACTCGAGTGATAGAGACTAAACTGATTATCAATAAAGTGTCTCCTGTGGTTTGAGGAATTTATAGTAATATTTCATCTGAGATACACAATTGCTGCACCACAATTGAGTACGAGTTGACAGCAGAATTATCTCCACCCATCTCAGATATCACGTACCCTGGATCATGGTAGATATCCTGTATCAAGATCTACAATTGTACCAGTCAATCTCATCTAATGATCGACATGAGATATCAGTCTAATCCAAAGATACTTGACTTCATCTCCTCCGTATGCCTCTACAATCCGTGATCCAGAAAGGTGAGAACAATTATAACCAGGTTTGAAATGCAGTATATTAGCTCGAAGTTAGAAGTAGCTCGTGGACCACTCTTACACAATAATGATGATAGAGATGACTACGAAGGCAATGAATCGAAACTAAGATGCCACAATATATGCGAGAGAAAGCTTCAGCTGCATCATCATGTGGCAAATGTAGCTCCGGCAAAATGTGAGATGATCATGATACTGAAACTTTGTAGAAGATCTCAATCTTTGCATTTCATTTCGGTACGGATTGAGTGAAAATATCTTAACCTGAGGTATCATGACTTACACTGAGTCAGGATTCAGGATTCAGGAGACCAAGTTTGAACTCACGCACTTTTGTTTGACTTTTGAATTGCTACATTAACATATAGCCATTCCCCAGTAGGACAATCAAAATTGCATTCTAAAGCTTGATCTCAGATCGGCTTAAGGATCTCAGTTCTTGCACTTTGTTTCAGTAAGGATTGAAAATGGAAATACCCTCACCTCACGTATCACTTTGCACTGAATCAAATTCCAGTAAATTAAATTTGAAGTTATTATCGACTTTCAGTAATACAAACCCCATTGTAGTTGACTGTGGATTATAATATGGCCATTCCGAATTGCAAATTAAATCTGCATCCGAAACTAGCTCAAAGGGATAAAGAATGACCTGTGTCAGTGTTGATGTGTGAATTGGGTCGAGTTGACTAACTTTGACTTACAAATTCGGGTTTGGATTGAGGGTAATTATATTGGACTTCCCATCATGTCTTTAGGATATCATAGGCCAAATTCCTCGTAGGCCAAATTCCTCGTATCGATATTATTGGTCTTAGCTCCATTTTACTCTTTATTGGTCTTTTCCTTGCACGGCTTGATGAGGTCGTATGGATATTATTGGTCCTTAGCTCCATTTTACCCTATGTCGTTTCCTTGCACGGCTTGATGAGGTCGTCGTATCCCTCTTGTTGTCACTCGCGGTCGCTTTTCCTATCATGTCAAGCGTTCAAGTTCCTGTTCTATCAGTTTAAAGGTTTAACTTCGAAAGTCTAAACTGATTCCATGAATCGATAACTAGATACGGCAAAGATCCACATCTTCTTTCCATTAGCTTTAAGTATTGAGTTTGGAACCGTACCGCACGTAGTTATTGAATTAGATCCCGAGGCATCTGAAAGAGATGCTTGTTGTGGCAGTCCTCGTGAATCTTGTTTGTGATGAGAATTTACAGCAGTTCACTTTTAGGTCAAATTCATTCCTTTATTAAATTTATTATCTTTGTCATGATAGTATCTAGATAGCACTTTTTGGTGAATATGCACACATATAAGGAGCATTGTATCTTGTGTAGCCAAATATTGACCATTATTTGACATTCAATTATCTAATGAACTACTCATATTCTGTAGGAAATTAACAGTTAAATTAAGTAGTTAACAGCTATTCCCTCAGTGTGATCATAAAAACTGTACCAAAATAGATTTCATTTCTTTTCCGTCTGGATAGTTCTATACTTATATTATTCTTTTGAAGCTCACATTTATAAGCAAATTTAATCTTTATCTTCACGAATAATACGATTTGGAAAAAATTCAATGAGCAAAGAGAATGAAATATCATATCAGCCATAGATCTTTAACATATACAAGCAGTCTATATTTGAAAGCCTTCAATACGAAATCCTTTTTCAAATTAGCATTTCTAAGCTGAATATTGCATAGAAACTCCAAAAATTATTAATTTAACTAATTTATAAAATGTGTTCAAACTATTTATGAAACACTGATATCCCTACTTGTTCTCACATTTCAAAATAATAAAATAAAATGAAGTAGCATTAGACTACCATATGAAAAGTGGAACTTCAACAAACCAGCTATAATGCTTCTCTAATCAAAATCATAAAGTTAAAAATATGATTTTGTATGAATTTTTATTTCATATAATTAAAAATCCAAATTTATATTACCATGGACCTAGATAATAAAGAGAAGGACATTGTCAAAATCTTGGATGATACTCTATATTTATTATGTCTTCTTGTAGCATATACATGAAGCTCTTGATTTAGATTCATCAACTTTATATATTCTAAATTTCTTAATAACATCCAAAATAATTCAAATAATCGACGGATTAGATAGAAATAGAAGTACAATATATGAGGAAAACCGTTCTTGTATTCTTAACTGTTTCTTTGTATAAACATGGATACTTCTAATAATTCTAATGAGTTTTGTCTTCCACTTCCTTGTCCTAAGAGAAAAATATCTAATACTCATTCACCTAAAAATTATATTGTAGTTCATATTCAACATCTAGGATGGTTTTAGAATTTTAAAGATTCTCTAAGGATGGAAAATTTCTATTCAGAATTCTTCTTTCTAGAAATCTTGGAGTGTCTAATGAGAGTGACAAATTTCTACGGAGCTCATAAAAAGAACCATACGCTTATTTATCGTATATGTTCTACGTGGTCATGTCCTACATTCTTCATCTTTTCTACGTGGTTGCTTTTTCATTTCTCGTATGTTAACATAATGTAAATTTTATCCTTGATAAACTGTTTATACTCTGTGTAAAAGATATGTTTGGATAACTATAATTGGTTAGGTGGATTATTCTTTTATGAGGTATAAGTCTTACAATTTTTTTAAGATAAATCTAAAGTACTTGAGATACCTCAATTCAGTCATGTTGGGTTACTTTGGAAGTCCTCATTCAAATCATGCCACAATGAAATCAAGTATTAGAAGTAATTGACTTTAAATTAATAAAAAAATTTGAGACAGTACACTTAATTCTAAAATTAACTCAAGTTTATACTCTATAAGTACAAGATCACTATGCTTAAGAGTCAATGCTATTTCGAATGATAATGGTATTGCTTTAGAAATACAATTGCCCATTAAGATTTATTATTGCTTTTGAGCAAGAGATTGCTTTGTAGTGTCGTAATTTACCTTCCGATATACTAGTGATACAAATATATTACATTATTATTATTTATTTTAAAGAATTATTATCCTCTTATAATATGGGAAGAATAAGTATCTTGTAAAAAATTGATTTCATATGCTATTTAGTTATTTTGGATGTGTATTATGACTTTACTTACGTATTTCATACACGTGGTTTGGGAGGTAGTTCTTCTTCATAGTGCAAGCATTTGATGTTGTTGATATTTTCAAACGGAGAGAATTTTTTCATATTTACTTATTTATGTCTAGCGAAGATAGATGGAAAAAAGTGTTTCCCAATAAAGTGGTTTATCATAGGTTGTGTATTTGAATATGAGTGAGATTTTAAAAGATTTATATAGAGAATTTGGAATATTAGTAGATCCTCAAAATCACATAAAGAACTTTTTATTGCTCTTGAATGATTGAAAATGTTATCCGTATAGAATATATTTTAAATAGAATATAAAATTTCTTAATAAGATCCTTAGTCAAGTTATTAATGATCTTAATGCTTTACGAGTGTTATGCTCATGCTCACCACTCCATGTTATTCTCTGACTCTGCGAGAGAATATAATGAGTGGAGACCAAATATTTTCTACTTGGAAATTTGTTTTGGTGATTTTTTCATTTATGTAAATTTTGTAAGATATTATAATATTTTTTGTGCATCCATTGTTATACCAATTCTTTAAGTAGCAAGGTAGAGCTAAAATTCTAGACTATTTGTACAAAATTTTCATACTTATATGAAATTATCATATGAGCGTAAAATTTTCAGAATAATATAAACTTATCTCTTAAAAAAAAATACAAGTTATTAGCATGTTGAAAAATTGAAGCTCTTATAAATTTAGTGGATTCATTAATTTTACAAGTACTAGTATAGTATTCATAATATTGGAAAGTGAGTGAAAGAAGAAAAGGGCGATCGCGTAGAAAACACGAAGGATTGGAACACCCCGTACAAAGAGAGATTTTATTTATTGTTTGCAAATGATCTAAATCAACGTCTTAGCTTATGGTGATAGCTTTTTGTATTTCAATGTGGTGGTTTGATACTGTGTAGATGCGGAGAGAAGATATAATACAGATTCTGGCTTAACCATATTTATCATGGAAGATTATTGCAAACTTGTTCATATGATTGTTGTGTTTTCAACTTTAAGGTTGACAATCTTTCAAATTATAAGAGGGAACAATGATTAATCTTACCACTCATATCAAGAATCTGGCTTAACCATATTTATCATGGAAGATTATTACAAACTTGTTCATATGATTGTTGTGTTTTCAAGTTAAAGGTTAATAATCTTTCAAATTATAAGAGGGAACAATGATTAATCTTACCACTCATACAAGAGAGGTTTTTTTTATACGAGCAAGAGTTTAGATTTCTTTTATTGATATTAATGATTGATCTTTGTCTCAATAGTAGATTATAATGTTATCTCCTTAAGATAACTTTGCATGGAGGGTCTATATGAGCGAGGGTTTAGATTTCGTTAATTGATATTAATTATTGACTTTTGACTCAATAGTAGATTATAATGTTATCTCCTTAAAACAACTTTGCATCGAACGTCTGTATATAATACTTTTACACTGAAATTCGCATAAGTTTCATAATCTCTGTTTGTAATGTATAAAGAATGTCTTTAAAGGGTATTAGAAATATGATTTACAAATAGAACATACCAATATTTTATATGTTATAGAAAAAAATCTGTTCCAAATATTAAATTTTTAAATTTGAAAAATTTATGAGAATTTAGCTTATATTTATATTAAAGATATTTTTCTTCAGAGTAATAAAAGAAGAAGATTTAACTTACCATTAATTCCAAGATAAAATGATTTCCATCAAGAAAATTACGTATGATGCAGGACCCTATTACTACTCGTTCGATAGGTGGATCTTCCGTAGCTAAAACTTTTAACTAAAACATTTAATCTCATTTGCTTCTTTATACGATTCAGACAAGATATACTAATTAAACCAACCACAAGGGAACCATATTCAGTACCGATCAGCCACAAAGGAGCCCTTCCGTCATCAACTGCCATTTAATATCAATAAAATGGCGGCAACAATACCATCATTTAAACCAAAGAATTACTAAATCTTCTATATTAAACTCTCTTTTGGAACTACAATTTACTTTTAACAACGTAATTATCATCTTATAAATACATTTCCTTCATATAAGAACCGGGCTGAACAATGTTCTGGATAATACCTAACGTAATTGCGATAGTATTTTCACGAAAAAGAAATGAATGAATTATAAATCTTCTTTACTTAAAGCAGTAAACCAAATGCCGACAACAGGCCAAACAGCCAAGAAGAAGTGTAGAAGAACGAGAGTTGTTAACACTAGTGTACTCTAAATTAATCTACCGAAGTAACCGCGAGTGGCTACAACGTAATTGTTGCAATTTAATTACAATGTAATTGGTGTAATGTTGCAATTTTCTTCTTCTTGATCAAATACTTGTAGTAGCGGGTTTTTAATCCTCTGGTATGGGTTCAAATCGTATTGGTAATGAGCTTCTAGTTTTTTTTAAACAATTAGTAATTCAATTAATAATATATTAAACACAGAATTGAAGACTTCAAAATCTAATGACTTTAGTCGCAATTGCACTCAGTTAAAATGTTATCCCATCGTACAAATTCATCTCTAGCTTCAACTCCATACATTCTCAATAAGTTTTCTTGGTAACAGAAATCAGTCATTCCACCTCCTAAAGTTGTAACCGTCGAAGTCATTTGAGGTACAGTTATTTATATCTTTTTCTATGATATCTGAACTTGAGGCTAAAACAATAGCTAATCGAGTAGCTTCAGCAGCAACAATTGCTATAGTTGAAATACCAAAAAATTCTCCTTTTATTTGCGAAATATCTATATAACATTTGAAAAGGCATGGGGGTGTGCTCATCTTCAGAGTATTTATTGGTTACAATTTGTTCTGTTCGACACACATTAAGTACAATACAATTGACCTTTCACTCATTTAAATGATTTAAATATACCAATTAATCACAAAAGACTATCAATAAAAAAGTAAAAACCCTTTCGATGAAAGTGTCTTGGAATCTAGATCTCGTGGACCATCTCTAATATTGTGATCTTGGTAAAGTATGTGCAAGTCTTACAGTGCTCACCTAGGAACTCAATTACATGTCCTGACATTGTCTACTGTGCTGTGTGTGTCGATCGTGTTAATGGTATGAATTTTGTCACATAAGTGTAGAAGGATGACCTCCATCCGCTTCCAATTCCAGCATGACGGTTAGCTCTGGCGTCCATGGTATCTCCAGATGTTCATATGCTGACCATGTGTTTGGCAGTGGAATGTGGAGTACGGTGCAGTAGTTGGTAGCTGATTAGTGCTGCTGTCGGTGAGCATCTGTTCAACGCTCTCGGTCTCCACATAAATGTATTGTCTTTGATTTTGAAGCTATGTGTTTTAACGTACTGTAAGATCCCCAGAGGGATTGTTCAAGCAAGGTAGAAGGAAATCTGAGAAAGGTAAACTGGTCCTGATGAGATTCTTCCCGTTCAAGACGTCGGGAATGTCTGGACACTTTGCTGCTGGTGTAATTAAAAAGGAACTCTTGAACGGCAGGGAAAAGGGTTGTGGTGAATGTCGGCGTATCATGTGTAGTACATTAGAGGCTGGTATCCAACTACCATAGATTAATTCAGTCGGAGCGAGAACAGGTTTATTATGTGAGATGTCTTCACCTGAAGGTGTGAATTGTGAGGGATTGACCATATTCCAGATACAGACACGATCCCGTATGTTGAAGTAAAGTCATATTACAAGAGACTATATTCCTTGTGAGGTTGTTCGGAAGTTACTTCTTTCGAACCTTGCACTTCTCTGTATACTCTTGTCTATCAGACTTTAGTTCATAAGCTTCCACATTTACAGCTGCTTGCAGTGGGATGGTTTGGCATAGGCTGCTTCCAACTCTTATATATGAGCCAGCTTGGGATGAAGACGATCAGGTCTCATGGTCAACACATTTCATGATAGCTGTGTCAAGGGTCACCAAATACTGTAGCTCTTTTGATTGCCCAGGTTGAGATCGCTGATTTCTGGGCAGAGGCATAATCTTTTCTCTCATTCTAAAATTTGTGGGGAAAGGATCGTTATAGGAGTGCTGAAAATTCCATTCCCTTAAGGTTGACCTTCAGGTCTGTGCATCTATCTAGAGAGTCCGGTTTAGTAGGTTTCGAAATTCTTTAGAAACCATAGAGGACTGGAGTACCATGTTTCTGTAAGACCTGACCGCCGAATGAAATGAAATTGTTGCGCATGGTTACTTAAGATCACAGGGCGTGACTTTTCACCTGTATCTCTATCAGAGAATTGCTGCCCTATATCAGAATTGCTCACCTTTTCTCATTTCTTGCTTATTCTTTTGAGTGTTTGGCGGCCAGTTCGTCTTGACTTTCCATCAGAATCCCAGATTAAATGGCATTGATTGATAAACTTGCTGCAGTCAATCAATGACTACAGCTAATTTATCGAATCGATTTCACAAAACTTTCTCGCTGGAGAAAGATTTGAGAACAGCGTCCGAAGCTCGCTCAAGACGCTGGAACGGTCTCAGATAAATTATTTGAACAGCTCAAATGGAAGGCAAAAGAAAGCTGGTATTCAAGAAAGAGCAATACAGCTACGTTGTTTGAAAAGCGTCCAAATTGCATGGCTGGCGCTGACTTCTTCATGATCTAGACATTCACCTGACTGTGAAATGTCACGGTTACATTACAGTTTACAGTAGTGGGCGTATCTTCAAGCTTCCGGCGGCTGTTTCTACATGAAAATCTTTGCAGAACCGATGTCTGCCATCAACATGCCTGCCTGCAATTCTATCTCGTTGTTCACACCTGCTATCGTCCACTTGAGCTGAAGTCAGCGACGTAAGATCTCCTCGTCTGATTGTGATGGGTAGCCTGGTAATTGGCATGACTTTCCTAACTATTACACCACTTCAAAGAAGTGCCGAACTCAAAAGCATCGCATAAATGTATAATTTGAAAACATTGAGATTGTAATTTCGTCTAATCATGAATAAGCAGCCCAATAGCTCCGACTGGCACTATGAACTGGATCGATGTCGGAGATGAGTGCTTGAACCATCTCCTCGCGATGATCTTGAGACTTCTCCTCGTAGACCGCAATTTTATCTCATTGTCGTCCCAAATTCTATCGGTTCGATAACAAAAATGGATGTCCTGGAGAGGGGTCGACCCCTCGTAAAGTCTCTTCAACTAGAGATGTGTCTAAGAATTGTGGGGATGTCAACTCTTTAGAGTTCTGGTTGATGTACGGTAGCCTCGGGGCTTGGGTACTCTCTCGAGTGGCACTAGCTTGGTGACATTGGACCGGATCAGCCTCGGAGTAGAGCACCTTATCATCTAATCACATGGTGGTTTGAACAAATTCTCCACAAAGCCTGCCACCGTACATATAAAAGAATGGGAAATGTAAATGGTACGGAACACTCGATAGCGAGGACCATGAATGAATTGCTGGAAGTTAGACACTTGCCCAGCTCACTTGACATTCGAAGCCATTTAAGAGCAGAGGATCTTGGAACTTCATCTAATTGATATCGTGATACGGTTCGTCGTCATCTTACTGGCCTTCTAATTCGGTGGATTGAACTCAAAAAACGAGCCGCATGCCGTAAGTGGGTTTGTTGGTCCTCGAGTTCTTGAATGGTGAGAGCATGATTCAATGATCATAAAATTCTAGGAGGTCCTCAAGCTCCGTTGTTCTAGCAGCGGGGTCATTGGTTCCGATGAGCCACAGCAAGTGTTCGAACAAAACTGCCTCACATGCGATTAAGAGTCCACCTCCATATTCGAAGCCGAACTCTTCTTCTGATCTTTTCAACAACGCTTTGAAAAGATAGTGGTTTAGATAGTGTGTGCTAATTACGAACCTCTTCTTCTCGCTCCCCACATACACAGCCATGCAACCCTGCGGAATGTCTCTGGGCACAGCTCCTAAAGCGGCTGCAGCTCCCATGGCCAGCTTTCTAACCCTTTGCCTCGCCCTCCTACGTAGTGAGTTCTCTCCATCCGAACCTGGACTGCCAGGAGTGCGAGGGCTGAGGGGACTCGTCGGGGATCCCGGACAAGCATTAGCACTTCTACTGCGGGATTGGGGGAAACTCTGAGAAATTCTCAAGTTGTTGAACACCTTGCGAGGCATTTTGGCTGACTTGACTGTCTCTCACTTCCTTCCTTTTCTCTGCTTCTTTCCTGCTAAGCGCAGGAGCTCCCGTGTTTGTACCAAAACGAATGCTGAATACGTAAAAGTCTCAACCTCAGTCTCCCTCTATCTACTATTTCCCGTCTTCTGGAAATTGAAGAATATCTGCAGTTTCTGCAACGCATATACACTGCAAACGACGAATTCCAAACTTCACAAAGCTCGGACTGTCAAATTTCGGTATTTTCGTTGTAGTAGATTGCCGTGCCTTGATCGGCTGTCGGGATCTTCGACGTCGACAAATAATGTCTTCTGTCAAAGATTTCTTCCCTATTTCGGGACACAAAACTCCTTCCTTCCTTCTTACAAATACAGTAACAAGACTAATACTACAGAACTAGCGCTGCATGCATTAGCTACTGAGTTTGAGTTCTCTCACGAGCACAATTGCTCTGCGGCTGCAGAGGTCCCTCCAAAATAGACAGATTCTCCTGAAAGTGGTGGTTCCTCCGGCGAGCCGTGCGTAGTCGTTTTGATTTAGTAAAAAACCGACCGCTCAGCGTCTGGAGTGAAATCACACCGCCCGAGATCAAATGTCGGTCTGGACTCAGCCACGGGAAGGACGAAAGTAGAATTGAAAGATCAAAATTTCTCCCAAATTCTCACAAATCTCTCTACGTCAACGGGAATTCGGCTTCCTCGTAACCCTCCGAAGAAATAAAGAACAGGAAAGAAAAACTACTGATTTTAGATGCGAGATAGAGTTCTCAATTAAGAGAAGCTCAGGAGTTTAAACAGTTCGATTGGTTCCACTCGGAACTTACAGAGGTGAAGAGAAGAGGAAGGCGAAAAGAAGAGGAAAGGGAGGGCAAGAGGCGAGGAGCAGCCCGTGAGATGGAGAGTCGGGAAAGGGATGTAATATAGGCAGAGAGCACGACGGGTCCTCCATGAGGGTCCGGCGTCAGAGAAGTATATTGTGACAAAAGACGCCTGTGCATACCGTTCGGCCCCACATTTTCTAGTTAAATAAGGTGCCAAACAAATCATCGTCCTAGTTACATCTTGTGGTGGCGGCTGCTCCCGAGTGCTCCTGAGAAGCAGGAGTCTTAAGTCTTATGTCGCACTGTTGATCCATCAATCCCCGTGCTTCCATCCCCGGTTTAGTTTCACAACTGTTTCTCCAATATCTGCTCCTCGCTAAAGTCATTGAGACCATGGTTACTCTGTCCCGCCGGGACCGCGACTCCCCCAAAAATTTGGTCCTTTTAGTTTTGGTTACTTCTCTAGCTTGGTTCAGTTGAGTTCAAAGAGGTTGAACAAATTCCCGTCATGGTTACAATCAGCACACTTTTATCAATATTATTTGATATACTGCGTATTCTCCATTTAGGCTAGAATCTTAGAGCATTCATCAATCCATTGGAGAGTACCCTTCTGGAAGTCGTTTCAAGAAAGATGTGCGATGAACTGTGGACAAATATACAAACTATACTTACTAAGTATGCGATTTGAAACTCTAGGGAGGAATTAAAATACCGGCAGATTCAGAATACTGATTGCAACACTAGGTTGCATAGTTCACGAGGAGAACTCTAAGTAACTGGAGAGACTTAAGTGGGAAACGTGAGCTGAAGTTTAAGTTGACTGCAGTTCTCGAAGTAGACGTGGAAACTGGAAGACAAGTGCAAAACCATAGGTTGCACTTTAGCGGTTTCAGTGGTGTTTATTACTGGATGATAATGAGTCTGAGTAATCTACAAAGAAATCCACAAATTTACTAGTATGAACATAGACCTATCAATAAAATTTCAATTTATGGGTCACTAAACATCACCCCTACAAACTCCAACGGTTATCCGTGAAAGTCTTTTTGGAAACGTAACGTTACCCATATAACCACTAATGGGTCACCCTCTTGTCATTCTCCAAGTTGGACGTAGAGCGTTGTCCTGGTATTCTTCTTCTCAGTCTAGACCATGTATCGGGGAATTGTAAAAAATAAAGTGCTCTGCTCGCAGACCAGTTCTGGAAACCACTGTTTTTGGACGTAGATTGCATTGATTGGTCACTTCGATTGGAGAGAGTTGACTGATGTTCATTTGTGCTGGACACACAGGACCACAATCAACGTGCACCAGAAGCTTAAGGAATGGATGATGAGCTCGTTTATTCTTGAGAAAGGTCAAACCAACACTGTGACCGTTCTCCTAAGATTTTGGGCGGGATAAAACTATTGTAGAAGGCTACCCCTCCTTCCTCCTATTCCCAGAATGAGGTTCACATTGCCACCATCATCATCATGTGAATTGGCCTACGTAAAAGCCCACAGGGTTTCCTCCAGTGGAAAAGTATGTTTGTTGGAAAGAACGGAAGGAAGAGAGCGCCTAGAGGCCACAACTCTTTCACTTCCTTACCGTCTTCATGTGAGAAAATAGAAAATTCTCATACTTCATTCTTAAACCAACCGTTTGAGAATAAGCACATTTCACCATTGGGCTTCTCCCTAGTTCACACCGTAATGTCTCCTCTTTGAGTGTTTAATGCTCGCTTCAATTCTTTCTTCCTATGCACAGCGATCAGGGAGTGAAGGCAAAAATGGAGTGAAGGCAAAAAGTATTTTCTTAAATATTGAACTCGGTGGAAATAGATATTACCGAACTTAGCGAAAGAAAGAATTCCACATCAGAAGACCAGTGGAGCGGTTGAAGGGCGACTAGATTAGTAACTTTAGGGGGAAAACAATCAACACTAGTTTGTAGAAGAAGATAGGATGAACAAATCGTGCTCTGGTGCTCTATCTAAGGAGGATAGGGATGGATAACTTTAGATCTAAGTTTAACTTCATGACCGGTTCGGTCTGGACATGCATGCAGCTCGGTCACTAATCAGCTCACTCTTCTCTCCAGGTACATCGATGCCCTCATGATCTTCATCATGTTGTTTATGACCAACTGTGAAAAGTCTTGTATAGTGGAACTCGGAGACCAATCACTGGCAATCAGCCTAGACTCAGCGAGCTCCCATGTCAAATCCTCATGCCCCTTCGAATTAGGAATACTGTGCTTGAGGCATGAAGGGCATTATGTCTCAAGGTCTCCAGCTGATGACCATCATATGGTTTTGTGCAGAGTTCTGCCAATCAGAAGCGAAGCATCAGAATAGTACTGTATCATCACTTTGGAGTAACGCGGGGTCTTTTGGAAGCCAAGGATTTCACAGATTAGACAAACTCAATTGTAAAGCCGCGATCGAACTGGAAGCACAGCCATTACGCTAGAGCCATTCTAGATTCGAGATTGAAGTAGGAACCCGATTGAGGCAGACCGTTAACTTCATATGTAAGCTGTTTACACTATTCTGAGCTACATTTTAACCCTCACGCCATCTTAAGTTCAATTGCTAAGACTTTAACTTTCACAGTTTCAATCGTTCGGAGTTAATTTAGGATGCCCTCTGAGATCAAAGGGCAGACAATCGCAACTACATGCATGCTACTCAAGGCTTAACATTTGGAATACTGTTTTTCGTCACTATGGTACCCTTTATTGAAATTCATTACCATAGGAACGGAATGGGAGCTACAGCACCAGTAGGCACTTGAGTTACAACGTAATCAATCTGCTAGAAGATAAACCTCTTGGACTCGGCAACCTTATCAGATCAAGACTAGGTTAAACGATTTATTGGTTTGATTTACGAATTCAGATGTCTAGATTAATGTGATACTCAAGTGATCAAGGGCGGAATTAGAGTGGTAGGTTTAAAAGCTTTTGTGTCAACATCTTTACTAGACAGAGGACAGAAGAGGAGAGCTAACCTTAATCTCAAACAAACCTTAAACTTGGTTAGAGTAGCTTGGTACAGCAAATCCTAACTTGTATCCAAACAGCTTGAGTCCACACCTACACTAGACTACCCGAAGGAATGTGTGTTCATGCTTGACATGCAGTAACCTTCAAACGATCAATCGGAGCAAAAATCGTAACTCGAGTCCGAACGTCCTCAAGAGGAAACAAGAGAATGGATGTGGATAGATTATCAATTGGGCCTAATCATGTTTTATGTCCTGGTAGGTCACTGTGGTCAAGTTTAGATCCTTGGTCACGAGCACAGTTCTGGGACACTGTCTCAGTCCAATTAAGGACAGTCAAATTGGTACCAACGTGGTTGATGCAACGTAGATCCTGCAGATTGCTCAGTATTGACCAGTGCTCTATCGGCGGCACGTTACCAGGGGAAGGGAAAGGAAGGATTTTGAGAGTGATCCACTCCCATCTCCAAGGAGGAAAGCAGTGGAAGTCTGAAAGATTCAAGCCTCCGTTCAAGGGGGAGGAGAGTTACACTCAAAAGATTGTTTGCCACGAAGCTTGGACTACATTCAGGGTCTACAAACAATAACCGGGCCCGGAGCCCACAAATGATAAGAGGGAGATTGTGTGAAGCTTCATCATCGCATGGTAGATCTTCCAGTTCCATGATTAGGATTCCTGAACATCTATAAGATTGTTGCAGTAAGAGATAAAACACAGTGCAATAGGGGGTTTCAGTACCAGATTTGACGGAAATGCTAGGGGAATGATATCATAAGCGTAGAAGATTAAGGAATATCTCGTAGAGACCACAGGCTCTGGAATTGAACAAGTTCATTAAACCAATTCGGGAATTCTCCAAAAAATGAGGTGACTAATTAACACGAACATGACTCTCAGTCCACGAAAATGGACTGAGAGTCGTAAAATTTTATGGGTCACATTGTTACACTCCGCAACATTTTACGGGACCACCCATAAAAGACTTTACGAAATCACTATGGAATTCCATATCCATGTTGAAACACCCTAATGCAACATTTAGTCATAGATATTGCTAGGAGCTTTGGGCTGTATGCATCAAATGATTTTGCCATTTGGAAGATTTGTTACCTTCCAATGTGCCTCAATCGCTTCCTAATTCGGGAACTTACAAAGGGAATTGTCCTTATTGACATGTCTTAGATCACTATGACTGATGTATATAATGTATAGTTATTCTTACTTTCTGTTCAAGATATTTGCTTCTGAATCAGTAGTAAGAACCATTAAGGTGCCAATTCTGTTAACTAAGGACACTCGTACTCTTCGTCTGTTGAGCCACTACACATCTTTATTGTCTATTAACAATGTTCTAGTCTTTACAACACAGAGAGTATACTCTGAGCCTGCTGATTTATTTCACATATGAACTCATAATGAATTGCTCAGGAAATGCTACATTGAGAAGGTAAGACACTTTGCTTGGTAACCGTATTTGGTGCAGAATCTGATACGTCTTGTGTATTGGGAGGCACGTATGGAACTTTGAATCGAGCAGAGTAGGCCACTGGGATTGAAGCCCAGTCATCCGAATGCAGATCTTCTGACTGGGGATTGTATCTTAGGTGAAACAATGTACATCACAAATCTAATCAACATACTGCCAACAGTTTGTGTAAACAATCAGCATGCCGGGCCCCACAACTTTCCTATTGAAGTTTGAAAACTACTTAAATGACATGCTCGTGACGATACTTTATCTTCTAGGCCAAGGTTCTGTAAGGTTGCGAAGAAATCTTCCTAACCTACTTCTCCCGAACTTTACCGTGAGTCTTACGGATGCGGTTATAATACTAACAAATTCCAGGCATAACATAAATCATATACCTGCGGTGTTCCCTGAAATTGTCTCATGGAATTAATCTAGTTTTTCAATTATTTTGCTGTATCTTCTTCAAATCTTCTCAAATCTTGTAGAGCAAAATAATAAAACAATAAATTAAGTCGTCATTTAATCTAGTGTTTTTTTCTTACTACTTCTATTCTGTCAAATTAATAAGTCATAAGATATGATTCAGTATTAACTCGAAATGAGAGTTCTGATGCCACTAGTTAGTGAGAAGCTTCGGTTCTACACATTGCAAATGTGTTGGGTGTCTACTTTGACGTCGAACATTACGATTATAGCTGCTGATTCCTCGATTATGTTGTACAAAAGTCGTCTGCATAAAGGCAAAGTCACCATCGTTTTTCTTCTCTAGGCAACATCTGTATATACGAATCCACGTAAACTAAGAACAACCGTCAATCTAATCGTCAACCATTATATAAAATTTTGGTTATGGTCTGTAAATGAACTTGTTTGGTTGAACTTGTTAGAACTTGAGATGTTGTCAACCAATCTATAATAGATTATATAAACTAATTGCATAAGAATACTCAGGGTACGAATAGTTGTTGATGTATGTAGACGAAATGCACAATACAGGACTTAGAGATTCGGGTGGATTTCACTTGGCTCGAAGGCCAGATTACATACGGAAAGGGATCCATAACTGTACTTGGTTAGAAAGGCTGGCTTCCCTCTCCCAACAAGGCAAGGCAAGTGCCGCAGGAGAAGGCAGATATGGTGATTCAAATCAACCAATTAGAGAAACCCACCTAACTCGCTTCGATGCCCACACTACTACGTCTACAAGATCAATCATTTCCAATCTTAGAATGACACACACAAGTTAACTAATGGCGATTTATTTTCCAGACTATTTCCTTTACTTCTCTGCATGTGCTCCAAGACCGCTGCACCCTCCCTTGCAACAAAGAATTGTTGAAAGTGCTGCAACTGAGGGTGCATAGGAAGTGGACTCAATGAGGCCCTCGTTGTACTACAGGCCTCCATGGACCATAGCCTTGTGAACTTGTTTGTCTTTTTGCAGGGGAGCTTTCAAGCACATGTTTCTACTGAGCGAAGGCTTTCTTCCCACACTAATTTTAGAGAGTGCTAAGCAAAGGCTCCAGACTTATCTATGGGGTTTTGTCTTACAGTCTTACCTTTACGTCAAGGATCGATCCGCATTACTTTGCTATTCGAGTTACAGTAACTTGGACCGGTGTCTTCATTTCGTCTTCAAGCTTCTCTCTCACTTCTTGGTCATCATCCCAAGATCAACCCCAAAGATTTAAACGTTTCATTAGCTACACAGCCGACTCTTTCCCCTTGCCTGGTTTGGTCTTATGTCTCAAGACTGACTAGGACATTCCAATTAATTTAAAATACTGATCGCTAATCATATGCAGATGGCCCACGCTAGATCTTGCATCAAACCAACCATGGAGGAAGGAGTACATGTCTACCTATTTCTCGAGACTGACCAGGACATCCGAATCTATAGTAAGATACTGATTACTAATCATATGCAGATGGCCCACTCTAAATCTTGCATCAAACCAACCATGGAGAAAACAAATACATGTCTACCAATTTCTCTTATAAATGGCATGCAAAAGAAATGATACCTAGTTTTTCCAACCCATTCACCCCTAAAACACTTCAAGAGTCCTTTGGAAGGTTTGATTAAGTCACGAGTGTAGCAGATAGAAGCATTCTACGTAAGTCCAGGCCTGTCATAGTTCAAGTCACACTGTAAACGCACACTCTCAGATTACATACAGCTAGATGCGGCCACGAAATCAGTCAAAAACCCCTAGTAGCACTAAAGTTCGAATACAAGTAGGGGAGTTTTGCTAATCATTTAGATTAGCAAAACTCTATAAGTCTACGAATTACAAAGCGGTGATTTTCGCTTTGTAATTCGTATGGTGGCAGCAAGGTTGAGAGTGACTATATATAAACTCTATAAGTCACTTTGAGAGTGACTTATGGAGTTTATTAGAATGGTGGACTCTTAATTAAACGTCAGGCCAAGGCATAGCTATAACATGCTATATCACTACATTTGGACGCAACGTGAACAGTGTGTAATGTAACACAGTTTAGACAATGGGAAGTAAGTACTGTGATAGTATTTGAAACAGTATCAGGAGCGAGACTTAGTGCTTTACTTACATCAATATTGATTTGACTTTGGTACAAGACAAAACACGTTCGACTAGTCAGTTGACCAGCATAGCTGCAACAAGTCAGGATGAAGACTGAAGAGTTTGAGCTTGAAGTTCATGTGTCACTCAAAGCTGTTGATTGCAATGAGGAGCTTGTTATGTTTGGTTTGTTATAAGTGACTTGACTGATCAAGAGCAAGAGTAAACTGCAAACTTGATTGATGAAACATGTAGTGAGGACAGAGACGGTCACTTGTCTAGATATGTTCAGTTATTACTAAGACTAAGTATTAAAGTGACTAGATATCTTGAGTGGTCCCGCAAGTCAATACTCATGAGTTGACGGATGACAGTGCTGAGGGACTATCTCTGTTTTTATATAAATATATCTATATGCAATGAGAAATAAAGGTCCAAAGGCTGGTGTGAGCCTGGTTCAGCCTCGGAGGTAGCTTCCTAGACACACAGTGAACCACGTTATTTCCTGTTAGTCCTCTGATTTATGTTTAATGGGCTTGATGATGTGCTATTGCAAGAGAACCTAGGGACTGTATTTTCTAACAATTGGTATCAGAGCTTAGCTGGTCCTAAAGAGGGTCTTGAGATCTGAGGGTGCAGTGAAGTGGGTCTAGAAGCAAGTCCATAGCAAAGCAATGGCAGGGTTGATATCCATATCAAATGCTAAATTTTCAAAGGAGAAGTTTGATGGGAAAATTTTTTTTGGACTTTGGCAACTGAAGATGAAGGACCTTCTCGTCCAGCAAGGACTGCATAGAGCACTAAAGAAGAAAATAGAGGACAAAAGTGATGAGAATGAGGAAGATAAAGATGCAAATCTCAGAGATATTAGCACTATTAGGTTTGAACCTTACTGATGAAGTGCTATACAATGTTATAAATGAGGAATCTGCACCAAAACTATGGGCCAAACTGGAGAATCTTTATATGACCAAGTCGTTGACAAACAGACTGTTTCTTAAACAGAAGTTGTATATATTGCGGATGAAGGAAGGCTAGAGTATTATGGAGAACCTCAATGCTTTCAACAAAATCATTTGTGAGTTGATGAGCATAGAGGTTAAGTTAAAAGAGGAGGATAAGACATTGCTGTTATTGACTTCACTTTCTCCATCATATGAGCATCTGGTCACAACTCTTCTATATGGGAAGGATGATATAAACTGTGAGGAGGTCACTTCAGCATTATTGTCCAATAAGATGAAAAAAGACCAACCAAGAAAAGACAAATTCAGAGGCTCTATTTATCAAAGGAAGGACAAGATAGAGCTTAGTTGGTCCTGAAGAGGGTCTTGAGATCTGAGGGTGCAGGGAAGTGGGTCCAGAAGCAAGTCCACAGTAAAGCAATGGCAGGGATGATATCCATATCAAATGCTAAATTTGCAGTGGAGAAGTTTGATGGGAAAAACAATTTTGGACTTTGGCAACTGAAGATGAAGGACCTTCTTGTCCAGCAAGGACTACATAGAGCACTAAAGAAGAAAAAGGAGGACAAAAGGGATGAGGATGGGGAAGATGAAAATGCAGATCTGAGAGCTATTAGCACTATTAGGTTGAACCTTGCTGATGAAGTGCTATACAATGTTATGAATGAGGAATCTGCACCAAAACTATGGGCCAAAGGGGAGAATCTTTATATGACCAAGTCTTTGACAAACAGACTGTTTCTTAAACAGAAGTTGTATATGTTGAGGATGAAGGAAGGCCAGAGTATTATGGAGCACCTCAATGCTTTCAACAAAATCATTGTGAGTTGATGAGCATAAAGGTTAAGTTAGAAGAGGAGGATAAGGCATTGCTGTTATTGACTTCACTTTCTCCATCATATGAGCATCTGGTCACAACTCTTCTATATGGGAAGGATGATATAAACTGTGAGGAGGTCACTTCAGCATTATTGTCCAATGAGATGCAAAAAAGACCCAAGAAAAGACAAAGTCAAAGGCTCTATTTATCAGGAAGGACAAGAGAGAGAGAGATCAGATCAGGAGTAAATCAAGATCCAAGTCTAGAACTGGAGGTTTCAAAGGCAAGTGCTGGATTTGTGGGAAGGTTGGACATTTCAAGAAGGATTGTAACAACAAGAGGCTTGAGTCCAACAAGGATAAAGGTCAACTTTCAGATCAAGCAAGCATTGCTGAGTCATCTGGAGTTGTGGATGATGTTCTATGTGTTACCCAAGACAAAGATCAATTTGAGGAGTCATGGATATTGGACTCAGGTTGCTCTTACCATATGTGTCCAAATAAGGAGTGGTTTCATGAGTACAAATCATTCAATGGAGGATCTGTAATAATGGGGAACAACATGGCTTGTAAAGCTATTGGCATCGGTACAATACACATTAAGATGTTTGATGGTATTGTGAGGACTCTTGCTGATGTGAGGCATGTTCCTGAATTGAGGAAGAATTTGATATCACTAGGCACTTTGGACTCAAATGGTTGGAGGTGTGGAGCAGAAAATGGAACACTCAAGGTATCAAAAGGAGCATTGGTTGTAATGAAGGGCAGGAAGATAGGAAACCTTTATGAGCTTGTTGGAGAGACCATCACTGGAGGAGTGGCAAGTATTATTTCTGAAAATGAAGATCCAAAAAATCTTACTCAGTTATGGCACCTCCGTTTGGGTCATATGAGTGAAAGGGGTCTAAGTGAATTGTCCAAGCAACAACTTCTGAAGGGCCTTAAAAGTTGTAAGTTAAAATTTTGTGAGCATTGTGTGATAGGAAAGCAACGGTGGGTAAGCTTTTCCACAGGAGTTCATTGCACAAAGGGAATTTTAGACTATGTGCATTCTGATGTTTGGGGCCCTGCACCTATAGCTTCAAAATCTGGAGCATTATATTTTGTGTCTTTGGTTGATGATTACTCTAGGAGAGTATGGGTCTACATCATGAAGCAAAAATCAGAGGTCTTCTCTATCTTTAAACAATGGAAGGTGATGATGGAGAAACAAACTGGAAGGAAAGTGAAGTGTTTGAGATCTGATAATGGTGGAGAATACAAATCTGGAGGGTTTGATAGATATTGTAAGAGTGAAGGGATAATCAGTCACTTTACCATACCGAGTACTCCTCAAAAAAATGGTGGCAGAGCGGATAAATTGTACACTCTTGGAGAAAGCAAGAAGTATGTTAAGCAACACTGGATTGGAGAAGAGTTTTTGGGCAGAAGCTATAAATACAGCTTGTCATTTGGTAAAAATTTCTCCCTCTACTGCTATTGAGTGTAAGACACCTATGGAAAAATGGACAGGTAGGCATGTTGATTACTCTTCACTTAGAGTATTTGGATGCATAGCTTATGTTCATATTCAACAAGAACAAAGGACAAAGTTAGATCCCAAATCTAGAAAATGTATATTCTTGGGATATGAGAAGGATACAAAGGGATATAGATTGTGGGATCCAGAAAGGTGTTGTCTTGTTGTGAGTAGGGATTAGTTTTTGATGAGACTAGTACAATGAAGACTATTACTGTAGCAAAAGAAAAGAAAAAACAAATTCAGTCAGATTTTGTTAAGATGGATATTGATACTAGAAATGAAGACATTTCACCTCTTGTAGATCTACCAAGTGAACCATTAGAAGAGCAAAGCCCAGAAGTGATTCATGAACGTAGGTATCCAAATAGGGATAGAAGGACTCCAAAGAGATTTGATGATTTTTTTGTAGCTTATGCTCTTCTTACGGAGAATGGTGAGCCTTCTTCATATGAAGAGGCAATGCAAGATCAAGAATGTCAAAAGTGGCATTGTGCAATGGAAGAGGAGATTGAGTCTTTGGCCAAGAACCAAACTTGGAGACTTGAAAAATTGCCTATGGGAAAGAAGGCAATTGGTTGCAAATGGATATTACGGAAGAAGGAAGGACTTCCAAAATAAGGTGGAGATAGATACAAAGCAAGGCTTGTAGCAAAGGGTTACAGCCAAAAAGAAGATATTGACTTCAATGAGATTTTTTCACCAGTGGTAAAAATCTCTTCAATTCGTGCACTATTGGCAATAGTTGCATTGCATAACTTGGAGTTGGAGCAACTAGATGTTACAACTGCTTTTTTACATGGAGAGTTGGAGGAGGAGATTTACATGCATCAACCTGAAGGGTTTGTGGTACCAAGGAACCAGAACTTGGTTTGCAGGTTACAAAAGTCTTTATATGGACTAAAGCAAAGTCCAAGACTTTGGTACATGAAATTTGATACTTTCATGTTGAAGCAAGGATATAACAGAAGTGAATCAGATTGTTGTGTGTACCTCAAGAAGCTACATGGACCTAGAGTATTTGATTTAATCATCTTGGTACTATATGTGGATGATATGCTGATTGCTGCAAAGGATATGGTTGAGGTGGAGAAATTGAAAGCACAACTTGGTAAGGATTTTGATATGAAGGACTTGGGTTCTTCAAAGAGGGTACTTGGGATTGAAATCCATCGGACAGGAGCAAGGGAAAGTTATGGATATCTCAAAGGAGATATTTGGAAAAATTACTTGCTCGGTTTGGCATGGAGAAAGCAAAACCAGTAAACACTCCAATTGCAAGTCATTTCAGGATATCACTGGAGCAATGTCCATCAAATGAGGAGGAGAGAAAAGTAATGTCCAACATTCCTTATGCTAGTGCTGTTGGGAGTTTAATGTATGCTATGGTCTGCACTAGACCAGACATCTCAAATGCTTTGAGCATGGTGAGTAGATACATGGCAAATCCGGGGAAACAACATTGGGAAGTTGTGAAGTGGATACTTCATTACTTGAAAGGGACTATAAATATTGGCATTAACTTTGATGTGGAGAAGGAACAAGAAGGAGGAATTACAGGGTATGTAGATTCTGATTTTGCTGGAGACTTGGATAAGAGAAGGTCTACAACAGGATTTGCTTTTACACTTGTTGGTGGTGCAGTAAGTTGGAAGTCTACTCTCCAATCTACTGTT